>JAFIRS010001643.1:0-318711 GCA_018342105.1 Gonioctena quinquepunctata
TGCAGAGTTTTCTCGTACATTCACTATTTCTGAAGGAGTCTTACAAGGGGAAATTCTAAGCCCGCTACTATTTACCCTTTGTTTAGCGGATATTGAAGAATATTTTAAGAACAATGGTGCTCGTGGTATTAACATAAATGACTCAAATGAACTCCATATGCTTTTGTATGCCGAAGACATCGTTATTCTGAGCCAATCCGAAATTGACGTATCTAAAAAACTCAAGCTTCTGGAGAATTACACTTTCTCAAATCGTCTATCACTTAATACTGCGAAAACCAAAATTGTTGTTTTCTCCAGAGGTCCCTATAAAACAGACTTCCGCTTTCCGTTTAATGGACATCCAATAGAAACCACCAACTCATACATATCTTGGGGTTTTATTCAAATCGTCTTCCCTTTTTCGTGATATGGCTGATGGTTCCAATGCCAAAGCTAAGCAAGCTACTGCGGCATTACTCCCACTTCTTGCTAAGACCAAGGTTGAATCAATGCAAATCAGGCTGCGTCTCTTTGACTCTCTTGTCGGGCTTTATTCCTGTCTGGGGTCTACATCGTCGTACAAGTACACACACCATTTTTTTAAAAGGTTCTTTCACTCCAATTTTATACACCGGAATATGCAGTCAGAATAGAATGTGGTCGTGTTAAACTTACAATATTTTCAAATGGACACTGAACTGGCTAATAAAAATCTTCGAAATGAATGACTTCCGTTTACCAAAAAATATTCTAAACGTCAACTTCAGCTCACTGACTCTGACCCTAAATATAACTGGATACTGCAGCTCGAATCATTTTTTACGGTGATACACGCCGGTGATATCTGGGACAACCTTTCCCTGGAATATATCAAATCCAAGAAGAAATATCTCCTATTGAAATTCAGAGAAAACCTGTATGAGGCTGATCTATTACTTTTGCAACGGGCATCATTCCTGACCATGTATAAGTCTTTCTCGATTCTACATAATTCCCCTCAGAAATATATTTCTTTGACCATGCCCATCAAGTACACAAGAACCATTGCACAGCTAAGACTATGTAATTCCATTTATGACAAATTCACATACAATGGATCAACTCATACCATTAATCCAAATGAAACAATAAACTTGCATAATTCAGTCCCACATATTCAGTTTACTGGTTATTCAAACTTCACAGTTAATTTTATCAATAAAAAAAAGAGTAATTACAATTCAAAATTTATAGCATTGTTATAGGTAACTATTGAGATTTGTAAATGAAGTTCTTTCTCTGTACTTGTATCTTAGTATTTATTGTTATAGTCGTAGATGAAGTATAGTATTCAACTTGCGGTTTTGGTCATAACTCACTTGATGAATTACAACACTCGCCTGCGGCTCGTGCTGCAAACTTAATCTGCGTGAGTTATGACCTACATTACCGCTCGTTAAATAATATAATATTTTCTACTTGTTTTTATGACTGTACTTCCCCAATATTCTTCTTGCTCTGTAATACATATGTATGTTTGTTTATGTATGCATCAATTATTAGTTAATTGTAATTGTATTGTAATTGTATTATCATTATTAACTATTAGATTTAACACACGCCCATGTATTCATCCTGTTCAATAATAACTCGCACCCTTGCCATAAAATGTATTTTTTGAGAGGCAATAAATCTATAATTATTATTGTTCTGTAGGTTCCACTGAAATTTAGGTCATCACAATTATGAAAACCGTTTACATCACAAAATTTTAATGTTATCCTCTCATAGGAACATACGTTATGTGTTATTCCTGCACAAAACTCTGAATAATGGGATACATTGTGACTTTATAGTTAATAGAATCTAATTCAAAGTAAATTCCCAGTCCACTCGTAACTCCTCTCTATTTAACTCATCCATTTGCAGTACGAATTTCGCTTACCGCTCTCCCTTGAACATGGTACAAATTATACAGTGACCGGCAGAAAGTACGCATCATATGGAAAATTATTTTATTATTAAATTTTGACAAATATCGAAACGTGCAATCGCTTCTGCATCAAAAGAAACCCCAAGAGACGTTCTATAGTGCCCTTTGTCTTTTGAGTTTGGAGGGAAATTGAAAAAATTTAAAAATTATGTCTCAAAACACACTTATTCGAAAACATATCCAAAAATGTTAATCGGAAAAGTTGTTCAAAATTACATTTCATAGCTATGTACAGGTTTTGAAGAAAATCTTAGTTGAAAAAATAAAAATAAATATTTTGCCATAAAAAAATCAATTTGAAAAAATTTATTTCTGACAAAGAAACTCATTAGTAAAGCCAACAGTAATATTTTTAAATAATATTTTGTAAAGATTTGCAAGATATTTCTATTTCATTCGGAGAAAATGTTAAATCTGTGAATTTGCCGTGTGTTCAGCTGCTTCATAAGAGGTCACTGAAATATCTCCAGGACATTATAATCCTGATACTGTTTATTATAAATGAATGCCCTTGAACTTACACAATTCTAATAAAAAAAAAATATTCGAACAAAAAATAAATTGATTTTTGGCATATTGTTGGAATCATACATACCTTCAATATTATCATTGTTGCGTGCATCGCAGATTTCATCATGATCGAAGAGGCCATGAAGCAATTGACTAATAATGCTATGTTATTGAGAGTTGTCAAACGATTTAGTAGTATTATTATTTATCCAGGTATTCTTATCGTCTTTCTTGTATAGCTTTTTTCATTGTAGAAGTGATTTTATATTTTGTTGTGCGTTTACAAAAATTAGAGATGCCCCAAGAAAAGATAAGTTTGCAAGAAAAAACTGAGCTCGTCTTAATATGTGGCGAGAGTTTCCATAGTTCCAGAGAAGCAGCAGATACATTCAATGCTAGATATCCAAATAAGAATATAAAGCTACAAAAATCCACATAGTAAGCCCGCCACTAATGAAGAAGGTACCTTTAATGTTTTGTTATCGGTAACAGAAAATCCACAGATGGCACTATTGGAGAGGCAGGAACAAACTGGTTTATCTGAAAAATCCATTAGAAGAATTTTGAAGAATAATAAATTTCGTGCATACAAACCAAAATTCATCCACACCTTACTCGATAGAGATTTCGATGCCCGCTTAGATTTTTCATTTTGGTTCCAAGGCATGATTGAAGAATGCCAAAATTTCCCTACAAAAGTTCTATTTACTGATGGGGCGACTTTTACATCAAACGGTACTGTCAGTTCCCAGAACTGTAGATGTTGGGCTGATGAAAACCCAAATTGGACGATAGAGGCAAAAAGTCAATTTTCTTTCAAAACTTATGTTTGGTGCGGCATATTAGATACGCAGATCGTTGGGCCTTATTTCTTTAGGCGCAACTTTAATTCACGAAATTATTTAGAGTTTTAAAATAACGAGATTTTTGATTTCTTAGATGGATTACCGCTAGAAAAAAGAAATTATATTTTTTTTTTCAACAAGACGGAGCGTTAATACATAGTACCCTTGAAGTCAGAGCGTGGCTTAACGAATACTTTCCTCATATGTGGATAGGACCCGTTGGCCTGCAAGATTCCCAAATTTGACACCCTTGGATTTTTTTTATGGGGGTACCTTAAAAGTAAGGTTTATGAACATCGGCCATTTCATAATATCAACCATTTAGAAGAAGTAATACTATAATGTAATTTCAAATTTTCTCCGAATAAAATAGAAATAGCTTGCGAATCTTTACAAAATATTACTGTTGGCTTTACTAATGAGTTCCTTTGTCAGAAATACATTTTTCCAAATTGATTTTTTTTATGGCAAAAAATTTATTTTTATTTTTTTTACTCAGATTTTCTCCAAAACATGTACACAGCTATGAAATGTTATTCTAAAAAACTTTTCCGAATAACATTTTCCGATTTTTTTCCGAATAAGTGTGTTTTGAGACATAATTTTTGAATTTTTTAAATTTCCTGCCAAACACGAGAAGACGAACGGCACTGTACAACGTCTTCTGGGGTTTCTTTTGATGCAGAAGCGATTGCACGTATCGATATTTGTCAAAATTTATTAATAAAAGAATTTCCCATATGATGCGTAATTTCTGCCGGTTACTGTATATAACCATTATTTCAGTCATATACATTTTTTTGCCAGATCAATTCATCAAGTAAGGCGCGAAGCTATTGCTGTTTTTGTTCTATAGTATCACACAAAATAATCAATAATTTTTTCAATGTCACTTTCACTAATAGTCTGTTACTTCTTATTTCTAATTAGGTTTAGTTCTAGTTTCAAGCATGAAACTCAACTTCTATTGTGAACTCTGTAGCCTTGTAATTGGAGTTCCAGAACTCTGTTGGGTTGTAGAAATAAAAAAAAATATTCCATATGGGAAATTCCTCCAGAAATTATCATAGAATTAGTAGATGTCAATTTATCTTTGATAATGAATAATATAAACGATGAATTAGTCAATGATTGAAATGAATTGTTTGTATCGTCATTGACTTTGAAGGTTACCTAGGGCACATAGCCATCGATAATGATTTGTTTTTTTTTCATTTCGTACTGTGTCACAGTAGAACTTGTTCGCGTTCAATAATGTCCATTTTATCAAAAAAAGGCACACGTCTTCTGAGGATATACTTTCTAATGGGAGCAATTCTTGGCGTACTTCCATATGAAGAGGAGGCACATATAATGATAAAGATTTGCAATGCTGGAAGTGGTATCCTGCTTACTGGTGGTATGTTGATGCGTGCTCTCTATCTTGCTCTTCAGAACTCCCATATCAGATTCCGTTGGAGTAGTACGACTATATTTATGATGTTAAGCATAACATTGACAATAATATTCAACATCATTTGTACATATGTTTCCTTCCGATACAAGAAACTGTGGAATGAGTTGCTGAGGAATCTTTCAGTGATTGACACTAAGCTCGATGTAGCTGTTAATTCTTATGGGAATGTAGTGGTATGGCTCATCATACTTCCGAGTGCTTTAATTGCAGGGACAATAAAATATTCGAACAGTAACCAACCTTCTCCAATCACAATTATCTTCTCAATACATGAAATCTTTTATGAACTTCGAATTATTACAGTTGTGTGTACTGTAAGAGAAATAACAGGAATATTTGGAAGGATATGTTCTACTTTGACGAGAAATGTGATGCGAACTCTCTCAACAACAATATCATCTCAACAAATGATCTATCAAAGAGAACGAAATAACAAAATCGTTATGAAATTGATGCACTCTACTGTGATAATTTTCAACGACCTCTTTGGTGGTCTGATACTGTCCATACTCCTGCTGACAATGTCCTATATATTGATGGATTTCAATCACCATTTTGTCGATAATGACAACGACGAATTCATGGGGGCCATTCGATTCCTGATCTTGTGTTTTTTGTTTTCTGTAAGTATATATTTCATATCAAATTAGATTAGTTTATTCGAACATGAAGTGGATCGCAGGCTTGGTCTACTGAGACCTTCGGTTGTGGCTTCTCCATAAGCGGTTTCTCCACCCAACGAGCTGGGCCTAGTGACATCTCCTCCTTGAATGACTCTTCAGAATAATTTTCTGAGTATTTATATAATTATGTTCTTTGACCGAATCCGCTCCTGGGTCTATAACCATTTTATTGGGGCTTTTGGATGTATCTTGAATAATATTTCCCGGCGTCAAAACCGCATATTGACAAAGTGTCATTAAATTCTCTGCGTCTTCTGCCACTGTTAAAATCAAGTACGAATTTGGAATTTGGAACGACAAGGAAAAATCCGTAGTTCTTGACATAGTAATGTTTCTAAAAAATGACGGGAACAAAATTTGATCTGAAGAAAATTTGAAAAATAATGATTTTTCAAAGAAAATGCAGCTTTCATTATGGTGTATGGATTAATAGGTAGCCCATCACTTCAGAGAGCGCCTGGAATATTTGAAACGCGGGACGATTCTCGTGGGCCAATGCAAAATCAAATACTCCCTGATCGCGTTCTCTAATGATGCTTCTGATGGAAGGCAGACTCAAGCCATTAAGATGCGCTCGTTCCTCACGTACCACGGAGCGTCGGTTATCATCTGCAGAACCTTCATTTGCGCCTGTTCCAGGACGTGAATGCTGGTTTTGCAGGTTTGGACACAGGCGGCTGAAGCGTACAGAATAACCGGTCTGAACACCATTTTTAAGATTATTACTTTATTTACTTCTCCTGTCAATTAACAGATATAGTGATTTGTTTTAAATCAAATTGCTTAGTAAACATATATATTTACTTCGTCAATTTAGATTAGAATTCTGGCAGGTGCATCAGCAAGGGAACATTGCAGGTCATTATTCTTCAATAAATGTTTGATTGATTGTGTGGGTAGTAATATGAAGACAATTCGAAAAACTCGAAGTAGTCGGCAAATCTATTCCGATGTACAATATACATAGGAGATAGTCGAGCGTCCGGTTGAAACGAAGCAAATTTGTGAATGAATGTACCTATTGAAAATAACGAATCTATCGACAGTTCTTCACTACAACTATTTCTACAATATTAAAATATACAGGGAGATTCGACGTTGTCATTGCTTGAACTCCAACAGGATATTCTGATAATACCGGAGGTTGTAGACGATGTGGTAACTTGATTACTCTCGTCTTAATGGATTTTGAGAGGTTTTCACGACGTTTCGAATGCTCATACCTGCAGTCGTCTTCCGGTGAATACTGACAAGTTCAGGTGCTACTTACTTATTTATATGTCTGTCGGTGCAATGGTGCGTGTAATCCGCTGTGTGCAGTGATGCTTGCGATTTAAAGCGGTGTGCTAATGCGTGCAATTATCACTTATAATCTCTCTAGCAGCAGAATTATTACCGATAATTTTTTTCTTGGTTTCACTCATGTTTTTGTTGATAGAAAATTTCCCTCGTCTTCGACTCGGGATAATTTTCTATCAACAAAAACATTCGTGACCTCGAAAAAAATTATCGGGAATAACTTCTGCTGCGTGGGAGATTCGGTAGGAAAATTTCATAAATTGGACTTTTAATATGATGAGAAGATGAACCCTACGACCTATTCTGCGTGGATGTCAAATTTTTTATGGGTAAAATTTGGCACTTACTACGACTTAAGATGTCTAAAAACCATGGTGTATTCACTTATACCTGTAAAATATTGGGACAAACTGGGGGACACCAGCCCACTTGATAAAAGGAGTTATCTAGAGTTTCAGATGGCGCCGAAGTCGTTTCTCGTCATAATTCAGTAAACTGCAATTACAGACCACACAGGGTGTTTTTGTGATTTGTGTCTCTGATCCGTTCTGTGATTGTGCTTTTGTTGCCTTTAAGGTCATGTCAATTCGTTGTGAAATATTTTGAGGTTGATCGATCGATGTAACATATTTTAGAACAAACTATTCCATGTACTTATGTCAGTGTTATATAGAATTTTCGAGAGGTGTTCCGAAATAATTCTGATTATGAACCGTACCAATTTATTTTGTATGGTTAATTTTCTATTGATACGGCTCCACCAAGCTGGTACTTATGTATTTCTGTCCCTGTTTGCTCATGATAAAAATCTTATGATGAAGCGGATAATTATTTTATGAAGTACTGTAAATTTACATACAATTACTTAATTTAGCTTTCAAACCAATAAAAGTACGGGAGATGCAATCTCTTTCGCTTTCTGAAAAATCTATATTCTAGTCTGAAGGAAGTGTTTTGCGACATATCTTAAGCCTTTGACTGTTACATAAGCTTCAGAGGACTGAGCTTCAATTGGTTCGAATCCTATCTGAGTGAAAGAACCTCTCAGCTTTTGGACAAATTAAGAGGTGTTCACTATTTTGGCAGACAACACGACTATCTTATCGCAAGAACTCAAATTACCATCATATAGCGGAGTACAAATAGCTTAAAATCATGCATTATTTTGGAATCCTGGAGGACTCCATGGATTTTCCTAAAACCTTCTGATATTACTTAGAAATTGCTTGCAGAAAAAATTTATAAACTTATATTCGTGCGCTGCTTGTTTATTAATTGTTTAGACAATGAAAAACAAGAGTTATCTGATGTTCACTCTCTCTCTAACATTCAAATATGATATTTTCGATCCAATATAAAGTACATCAAAAGAAAAACT
Source organism: Gonioctena quinquepunctata (assembly GCA_018342105.1). Classification (NCBI taxonomy): domain Eukaryota; kingdom Metazoa; phylum Arthropoda; class Insecta; order Coleoptera; family Chrysomelidae; genus Gonioctena; species Gonioctena quinquepunctata. The sequence goes on from JAFIRS010001643.1 coordinate 8,126, forward strand.
TATATTTCTATTCTAAACAAAATTTTTAAGCAGGAACTCATTTATAAAAATGAACAATTCGTCAATTCACTAAAAAACATATTTTCGTATTTGATACAATTTACATTTATATTTAAAAAGGAAATTATAAGCAGCGTATGAGGTCGTAATATAAATATACGTTGGTAAAGGTAAACTTAAAAAAAAAAACACGGATTTTGGAGCAACATTTGTTTATTTTTGTCGAAATTTTTTTGATTAATTTTTTTCAATAAAACCAATCAAACCTTCTTGAAGTACAGATTACAAGCTCCAGAAGGTACTATTGAAAGATCTTGATATCAATTTTGAACTAGAGTTTTTGAAGCATGTCCTATAAATTCATTCATTCATTTTTTGAAATTATTCAATATTTTGACGACTGTATTTTTTTAAATGAAATTTTATGATTCTTTTTCATTTGCACACCTTCTCAAGTGTCATTTTGGGGCTAAACTGTACAAATTCCAGATGTTTATCTTGAAAATTCAAAGAATTGCAGAACTTTGACGTAACTTCATATATGTACTATTCCTATAATTTTTTTTTTACATTTGAAAACAAGACATCTTGTTAGTTACTTGTTCCTTCTTTCATTTGAATTTTTGTTAGCTCAATTCCATCAATTAGATCAACATTTTTAACAAATTGAGTTAAGCGCGCTCGTGGCTACGTGCTCCTCAAGAGATGCACGTCAGTGTCGCTACCTAACGTTTTCGTACGTTAGAAGAAAAAATCTGCAGCTCAGTTTTCATTAAAAAAAATATTTATATACCTTTTTTATATAAAATCTTCCATTCTTTCGCATGGCAGTATCAATTTGAAAAAAAAATTATATATTTTTTAAGATATTCAATAAGCAATTTAATTTTGCAACTTATTTGTTGAATAATCAATTAAGCACACACTTTACGTTGGTAACTTTTTTTATGTTGTTCCTTACATCATCACTAATGTACAGTAAAAAGTTTCCACAGTCCGCCAACTTTCTGAAGATGAAATCTAATATTACTCCACTACTAGTAGAATGACTCATATATGTTTAAATTAATTTGAATCTTCTCTGAACTACACTACCTTTGCCCATTGTAATAATTTTTTTCAACTTGTGATTGTAATGTATCTAGTTACTAGCAAGTCGAATAATTTTATTATTACTTTTATATTTATTTTTTGTATTATATATATATATATATATATATATATATATATATATTGTATAAAAATGTTTCCATGAGATGACAATCTTCTGACTAAAAGTATTGAAAAATTCTAAATATAGTGGATATATTCTTCCAAAGAGCCGTGGGACCCTCTGTGACGGTTCCGAATTCACTAGCCAAAATCGAAATATCTCCATAGAATGAAAAGTCCACGCTTACTTGTGAAATTAATGTGTTTATCAAAAAGTGATAATTATCCTAATCATAGTCATTAGCTTCATCGATCTTGGGAGTGGGCCTTGTTCTTCCGAATAACAGTTTGGTTTAGATCGCCCTCCTTCTCCGATTATCTCATGCAGGGTGTTACTGAAAAATAAAACAGAAGCATTTAGATTTTTTCCCCTCACCTTTGTTAGTAGGGCTCACCTCTTCCTGAGAAGTCATTCTAAGATAGCGGGAAGCATCCTAGACTGTCGCACATCAGGATTCATCGATTTCTCAACTTTATCAACAGATTTTATGATATCTACAATGAACTCTCTGATTTTGTTCATATCAAAAGGTTGTTAGAGAGGTAATAGTCCGGCAGAGATGGGCAGTGAATGGCTTGGTAATAGTTTGTATCGGAAAGTTTAATGGAACAATGTCATCGGGGACATTTTCCAATACCCTCAATTTTCAAGTTAATTCATCATCTAGAGACATCAGTCCACTCCCCCACCTTTTCTCATTCCTTCGTGGAAGTTTCCATGATTCCAAAAAGGCCATTTGAGAAGAAATCACTTTGAAAAAAATCGCCAGGTCGACTTCAAGAAAAATCTGATTTTTGACAAGACAGATGTAAACATTGTAGTAAGTTTCGAGGATCTCATCTCATTTTCGCACCAACTGATCTTGTTCGTAGAACTATAATCTTTGTAAACGATCAATTCACAACTCTTTGCATGTTGACAGAAAAAGAAAATTTCATAGGTTTGAAGTTTGACACTTTGCGTGACACAAACAACAAACATTCCTTAACCTCGCCATCTACTAATGAAGTTCTAAGCAGAATTTAACGTTTTTCATTTGTTGTCCCCAAAAATGCTAAACAAAATCGAATCAGTGAATACACCAGGATTTTTAGGCATCTTACCACGACTTAATTTCAATTCAGATGACAAGTCATTTCGAAGTGACAGGTGAGACAGACCAGCAAGTAGCAATCAGTTTTTTAGTCGTACCCGTGATATTCATTGTTACAATAATATTCTGTAAACAATGATTCGTTTTGGTAATGAATCAGCAAGTTCGATTGCTTAAGAAATTGAGCAGTTAGTACCTAATAATACAAGAAGATCAAAAGTTAGTGTGTGGAAACAATTTATGCAATTCTGTGTTGAAAAATCTTAAAAGGTGAGCGATCCTTCAACATTCATAGCAAATTTAGCATCAATATTAAAAGATTGTGCTTTCAACATGAAAAAACAAAATTCTGAAGATTACAAAAAAAACGTTATCAAACTAATATGGAATTCCGCAGCGAAACAGCTTCAAGAATATTATTTTACCACATACATGTTTGATCCATTTAAAGATATAGAGTTTTTGGAAGCCAGAGCGGCAAGAGATGCAAAACGGCGTAAATTGCAGATGGATGTTTCCAAACGAAAGAAAAGTTCTTCAGCATTATCGACTGCTGATTATAGTAAAATGGTGCATTTATGGGATGAAGATACACCTGACGGTCTTCAAAAAAAGTTTTTCTTTATTGTTGCTCATGAGCTCGCATGGAGAGGCGGCGAAGGAGTGAACTGCTGCATTCAATACATTATTGAAGAAATGGATAGAGGATACTCTACTGGCCGGATTGAATATAACCCTGTTTTTTAACCGACGAAACCAAAAAGGAGGAGGTTCTCTATTCGACCCGTATATTTTATGTTTTTCCATAAAAAAAAATTATGTATGATCACGCATAACTTTTTACTGAGGCGTCCGATTCCGATAATTATTTTTTCAGTGGATAGAGTGTACTTCGAATTTGGTTCCATTTGAATTTGGAAGATAAAATCCACCCCTAAGGGTAGCGAAAAGAAGGATATTAATCACTCACCCTCTGAATTCTGGTCCGTTAACCGATTCTATCAGGCATAACTTTGTACTGGGTTCTTCGATTTGGATGAATCTTTTTTTAATAGATTGGGTATACCTTATATTTGGATTTCGAAAAGAATCAGCCACCCTCACGGGTAGAAAAATAGGGGATACTTGATTTTTCACTAGTGAACATTGGCACTCACATACGTAGTTGACAATGACAGATCGCTACTGACATTATTCTTGTTTCACATCCGTCAAAATCAGTATATTTTATGAGAGGATGGAATGATATACAAAGCAATGAAATAAACTAACCAGAACAACGAAAATAATTTATATTACAACAAATAGTAAAAGTAGATAATCATATTATTTAACTGGTAATAGTTGAAGTAAGGTGGGTAAGTAAGTATTTTGGAAGTAATCAAAAAACAAGTAGGTAGTAATTGGTAGATTTTAGCCACAAAAATTGAAAATAAAAAACTTTTAACAAAAAATTAAAACCGACGAAATACGGAACTGAAAGTAAAAAATAAAACTTTTAACAAAAAAATTAAAACGACGAAAAAATCTACTGAAAAGCAAAAATAAAATAAACCTTAGTCTAAATGATAATTGAGCTCCTGAGCTAATGTAAGTAACTGATTTTGAGTCGGCGCCAAACAAACTAGCAATTGAATTAGGTGAAGCGTAAAATGATGGCAGCGAGATGCACGGCTGCGTTTTAATGACTTCTTTCATAGATAATGATCTTCGATAATTGTTTGTTTGGCGCCGACTCAAAATCAGCTACTTACATTAGTTTAGGAGCTCAATTATCATTTAGACTAAGAAGGTTTATTTTATTTTTTGCTTTTCAGTTGATTGTTTCGTCGGTTTAATTTTTCGTTTAAAAGTTTTTATTGAAAAACCACTCAAGGAGGGGTCTAAAAAACTTGCAGATAGCAAGTTCCTTATAAAAAAAGTTGATAATCCTGAAATGTGCCCCGTGAGATTTTTTAAGAAATTGATGGAAAAGCGTAGTATGTGTTTAATAACAACAGACCGTCTCTTTTTGACACCAAATTCAAAATGGAAGGTGTCCAACAAATGGTACAACAATTCTCCAGTAGGCAAAAACACAATCTATACATGGTTCAAGCAGTCAGCAGCAAAGACTGGGATCGATACTAAAAGAATAAAAGTGACAAATCATTCCGCCAGAGCCATAGCAGTCATTAGCCTAGCACAGTTTGGAGTTGAAGAACAACAACTCATTAAAATAACAGGCCATTCCAGTAGTCAGTCTATTGAGCCTTACCTACAAATGAATAGTTCTCACCACAAAAAGATTATTGAGTCTATGAGGCAAATTCAGGCAAGTGAAACTACAACGTCTGCCTCTGTAGAGCAATCGAATAATGCCAGTATTTCCGACACTTCTTCCAGAGAAGACATTTTCCACAATAACTTCGTGTTTAATATTAATACAAAAAATTAGTTATAATTTTAAAGTTTTACGTTAAATCACTTTAATAAGTAGTATTATACTAAATAGGCAATAAAAAGTTAATCTATTAGGAATGTTTTAGCTTTTCTTTCCTGTTTTATTTCTGAAATATACATTGTTGGACATAATATATAATTTTTTCTTATCGTATTTTTTTTGCTAAAATGCTACAAAAACATATTTTTGGCAACTTTAGTTAATTGTAACTAATTAGAGTTCTAGAAATGAAGTTCATTTTAGCCGTTAGTAACTCGTTCTTATTACTAAAATGTGAGAAACATTAAATAACCATTGAAAAATATTATTAATTGTACAAATGAGGGGAAATTGATAACACGTTTTTATTTAGATATTATTCATATAATATAATCGAGTGAATAGTTGGCTCTGAGTAACATTTGTTAACGTTTGACATTTGGCAGTTATTTTCTCGGTGATTTGGCATTCAATATTATTAATTATTGTCAAACCAATGTAAAATTTTAATAAATAATAAACAACTTCAAAACAAATATCTACAATGAACTGTAAATGTTATAAATTATGTACTATGTGCCAGAAGATAAGTGACGTAAGCCAAAACCACAGAGACTTGAAATTATTACCATTTTTATTGGACCAGTTTATGGACGAAAATATTCTTGACGATAAGAAATTATTTAACAAAGTTGATATGGAGTTAAAACCAATTTGAGAAAGCCACAAGATGTCCACAGCCCAACGGAATAAACGAGTGTCAAAATATTACATATATTTGTTGAAACACAGACAATTTTCAATGATAGAATCACCAAGTTTTTTGCCCATTAAAAAAGATGCAGTGCAAGAATTTCATGATATGTTAAATCTTTTCAAAATTCTTGATGTGTTTCTTTGAGCCCCGATGGGTAGAGCAAATTGGTTAGTATCAATAAAAATTATAAGTTAGCAACAAAATGTATTTTGATTTCATTCTGAGTGACTTTTGTCAATAGATATAAGGCGCTTCATTTTTGACAGAAAAATTATCACTTATTAATTCCATTGAGGTTAATAGGAACTAACAAAATTATCGCGATAATATCCCGTTGCTATAAGCAACGTAAACAAAAAGGAGCCTTCTAATTGGTTGAAAATAAATTTATGAAATTTTCGCCAACATAAACATGCAGTGGTTCTCAGAATTGGCTATACGGGAGGCAGAATAAAAATCAAAGCTGTGGTTGAGGTACGTGGATGACATTTTCATTATATGGAATCCCGGAGATAAACATCTCCAGAATTAACTGCATCGGAGATTCGATCAAATTCACGATAGAAATGGAAACCAACAGTGCCTTACCTTTCCTCGAATAAGCAATGATATCCGCACCTCTTCCTATAGATAGAAGACACATACGAGACAGTATCACAACTACAGCTCCAATCCGAGTTCGACAAAGAGAGGGATCGTGAAGACATTGGTAGAAAGAGCGATGCACATATACAACGACGAGGAGACACTAGATGCCGAATCAAATCACATCAGAGAGAACCTTCACCGGAATGGATACCCCAAGAAACTCCTAGGAGAAGTATTGAAACAACTACAGAGGCCAAGACATCTGAAGAGCAACAACAAAGCCTTCCGTACATCAGAGGTGTTTCGAGGAGACCAGAAGGATCGGAAACAAGTTCAACATCAAGAGCTGCTTTCAATCCGGCAGTAGGTACTTTACGGAGTTTCCTTACCAAGACCAAACCTGACAATAGAAATGAAATCTGTAAGTATTGTATTCATGAAGTTCCATGTGAATGGGAAGATTCCTACATTGGAGAGACAAAGAAGCCGTTATCGGTAAGATTGGATGAGCATAAGAAATGAACTCAACGCGGAGAAACGTCAAAATCAGGAGTCGCTGACCACGCCTAGACTGAGCACAATCGAATTCTATGAGACAAGTGTTCTACATAGAGAGGAGCATTGGTTCAAACGAAAGCTCAAAGAGGCCGCCTACATCGAAGCCAATAACACTTTTCGTTGACCAAGCGTTGAGGTCAAGAACGTATGGAAACCATTTATTGCTTTTTCGGGTGGACTGCAGAGGCGCGAAACTTCACGCACCAGCACACCGCGCGAAATCACACGCAACACTTCAAGTAGCGGATTCACACGCACCATTGTACCGACAGACATATAGATAAGTGAGTAGCACCTAAGCTTGTCAGTATTCACCTGAAGACGATTGCAGATACAAGCATTCGGAACGCCGTGAAAACCTTTCAAAATCCATTGAGACGATGGACGTCCGAAACGAGAGTAATCAATTCCGGAGTAGTTTGAGCATTTTTCTTGGACACGATCTCTCCCCCAATGAGATGATCAAAGATTCATGGGGAAGACGGAACCCTGTCACAATCTTGAAGATCGTACTCGATATATAAAATCTCGCGCAGTCCACTGCACTTCTCAATCTGGTTGCCTGAAACTGATTACGGTGTAGCAGTGGGCATAGCAACTGTAATGAGCAGGCACGATGAATGTTGCAAATGTTCCAGTTGACTCCTAAAAGTAGCTTGTAGGGTACAATGGACGACCTTGGAGATTGGGCCCCAGGACATTCCAAAGACCCTCGAATTTTCTGAACATTTCTTATGAACCTATCCCTCCACATGCTTCTGCAGGTTAGCCTGCAGAGTTCCTTCCACATCGATGTTACCATAGCGTCTAGCACCTTCAGAGATCGCATCATGGAATGGGAAGTATTGGAGAAAGAAACTTTCAGCTGCCATAAATATATCTCAATGAAAACTGGGAAGAAAACATCGCAAGTGAAAAAAAAAGTTTTTCGACAGAGAAATCTATTCCTCAGCTCTATTAATGGTGCATTGCTCAGATGACAGCAATATTGACGACTTGATTGAGCAAATAAGGATGGCACAATTTCTCGATTATATGCCCGGCCAATCGCCAACCAACTTTACTGGTGAAATCAGAATATCTCAGATTTGTGAGTGACATGCAATCATTGCAGGGGGTACTATCCAGAGCCAGGGAGAGAAACCTTGCAAATATAGACTGGACACGGCATACAAGTCTCGAAAAAGAACACTGGAAGCAAATCTGCAATGAGGTAGGAAACGAGTCCGTAGGCAAGGATACAAAACAGTGACACAACACGGATCACTCTATAAGATGGACCCCACCGAAAAATTAGGACTGCACTCTTCCTTCAAATACATGACCAATAGGAAGCAGACAACGACACACACACACAATATCCTGGAGGTAACCCAAGGAGGAATCCGAAAGGGAGAAAATCAAAACCGGAAAGGCAGTCAAAATGGAATCACAGCACATGCCATGAATCAGACGTGCTTTTGAAGGTGACAATAAAATTCATGAAAAAAAAACTTTTTCGGCAAAAGGGAGGAGAGCCAAGGTGATACTAATCCCTGAACCAATCAAAAACCACACTGACCCACCTAAATATAGAATAATCTGCCTCTTGGATGTCCCTGAAAAAATAATAGAGCAGATCATTAAAACAAGGCTCGAAAACAAATAAGATGAAAGACAGAGATTATCACCCCGACAATACGCTTCGAAGCGGTAGATCAACAATTGATGCCGCCACCTGTGTATGACCTATTTATTTATTTCAGTTTGGAATACAAACATGTTGGAACCCAGTACCGTATCCACTAAAATATGAAGTTACTGAAGATTTACAAGTAGGGCTAATAAACTAAAAAATACTAATGAACTAAAAATACAACGTTAGACAGAAAAATGAGTTTTGTAGTAGTTTTGAAGAGATTAACAACTAGTAGAGCTAATGAACTGAAAATACGAGTCCAAAACGTTAAAGAGAAAAAATTTGTTTGGTAGAAGTTTCGAAAAGTGAGAGTGATAAACAAGACAAGTCTATTTCAGAACAATATCACTGAGCCGAGAAATGCGAGAATTTTGACCCAAATTAGTATTTCTATAAGGTTACTAAGAAAAACTCTCTTTCTGGTGTTTCTAGGAGGTACATGTATTGAAACTAAGTACAGGAGTTGTGGTGCATCCAAGTCATTGTTTAGAATTCTGAACATAAACATCAAATCTGTAATAATCATTCATTTCTCTATTGAGAGAATGCCAAATATTTTTCTTGCTGAATTTATGTCTTTCACGTTATAAACTCCATTCAAACTTCTTTCAAGTCTCATTTCGTGGAGATTATAGCGTGACTTCCAAATGACGCCTGCAAAACTCAACTTGTTGCGTACATAGGCGAAATAAAGGGATTTTATTGACTTTTGTGAGTGGAAGTTTCTACATATTTTGAGATCGTTGAATATTTATTCAAGTCGAGAAACAGCCTATTACAGCAACAGTAGTGAGAAAAACAGAGGAATATTCAAGATGTCTACGTATGATTCAACTTTGGCAAACATTTTCAGGTCATCGGCATATAGCAGAATTTGAGAAGACTCAAAAGATTTTTTTACATCGTTAATGAATATTGAAAATAATGAATGCCCCAGGTGGGAACATTATGTTACAACAATGGGTGATGATTTATATCGTAGCAGATTCCCATGTACACCGACTTCAGCAAGTTTAGAAATGGGTATATTATGATCAGTTTTATCGAAAGCCTTGGTGAAGTCCGTGTAAATAGAGTCAACCTTAATTTGATCGTCATAGACTTTGCCTTCAAAGGACGCCTCTCGAAATGGTGCGCAATTGTAGCGATTCACATTGAGAATGCTTTCAACACAGCTGTCTGGAGCCGAATCATCGACAGACTCAAAGAAAAAGATATGAGCACATACCTGATTGAAATCATAGAGAACTACTTTGGAAATTAGCAGAAGACACACCCTAGATATGACACAAGTGGTTTAACAGGGATATGTCCTTGGACCCACCTTGTGGAACATACTCTATGACCCTGTACTCAATCTAGCTCTAACTCGAAACTGCGGAAGCATTGCATCCGTCGCTACTGGCGAAGGTAGAAACGAAACAAGGGCTCGTGAATAAAACAAACGACTGCCTAAATAACACTGTCACCTGGATGGGGAGAAACGACTTAAACATCGCCAAACACAAAACGGAAGCACCAATACTGAAAGGACCCAGAAACAGGGTAGGAGTACACTTCCATTTGGGCAACTGCACAGTAACCCCAACCAGATCTCTGAAATACCTAGAAATCTTCAATCAGCACATGAGGAAAATGGCAGAAAAAGTAAAGAAATGTGTGCCGAGTTCAGCACGTATTCTCCAAATATTACCGATATGATGTCCACAAGATGTCCCAGTCGATCATGTTGTATGGGGTCCCTTCTGGGGGAAGTCATGAGAGTCAACAGATGAAGGGTCATGCTATCTAGACTTCAAAGAAAGATGTATGTCCTATAGAACTATAGAACCTGAAGAAAGAACGCTCATCTACTCAAGCGAAGGCGACAAGGAGGAAACAAAAAAAAAGAACGCCAGGAGACTTTAATACGCTGGTAGAAACAATGGGATCATACAGAAAATGCTGCGCAATGAACGAAAAGGCGTATATCAAACATAGAAGCATGGTACAACTGAAACTACAGAGATACAAATCATTTCCTAACTCAATCCTTCACGAGGCATGGATCCTATCGAGCAAATACCTGCCGACAATGTCTGCAACTATTGCGATGAAGTGGATACAGCGGAGCACACCATTTTTACCTGCACGAAATGGCCCGAATACAGACACTGACTGGCAACGTCGGTGGGCGAACGTTTTACTCCAGACAACATGCTGAGAAGCCCGACAATATGGAAGACTACGATTACTCTCGTTTCGGACGTCCATTGTCTTGATGAATTTGAAAGTTCTTTATCTTGCTTTTATCTACAATTTTCTTCAGGAGAATACTGAAGACGATCAGTCTTTCCCAAGATCGTCAAATACCCCAGACGGGAACTCCCCATACCAGTCATTCACCTACAACCGACGTTTAATTCCAAGGCCGTACCCTAAGGAGGGGTGGTTAGGGGGGAATTATTTACTTCAGAACCAAACCCACCCAAATTTTTTTCCTATATATGGTTGGGTCTCAAAATACAGTTTCATCTATTATCCAACAGATGGCGCGACCTGCCTCCAAAATCCTATACTCGAACGCTCGCCGCAGTGGCGACCCTGAAATCCAGTGAACAGGCCTGACACCTATTGATCAGAACTGTGCTCAAACCGCTATAGTATATCTACTGATATTATTATCATAAATTATAAGGGAAAGTAGAGTGAGTACCCTGAATGTACGAACTGATTGTGTTATGTCTGAAATTTAGAATCATTCTATGATTTCGCTTAAAGATAAGAAACTCATTCATGGGAATAATATAAAACCATTGAATGGTTTGTTGAATTTATTTGATATAATATATGCATTAAATCGACGATTCAGTTTTCGCATTGAAAAGGGCTTGAACACCTGATGCCATTCCAACGATATCAGGTACGAAAGAGGGCAAAGAAGAGGGTTTCAGTGGATGGGCCGCTTGGGAGAGTCTCACATACCCACGTAGCAACATACCCAAGCCAGTGAAATGCATGAAGCATTTCCCCCTTAAAGAAATGTTAGCCTGCTACCCGAGATAACTCCAAAATGTTCAAGTTCGCTAGAGCATATGCTGAAGCCGCCAATCTGGAGAAGTTGTTTTCAATTTCCGCTTGCAACAGTGTTGCTGGAATTCTACTACAGAGTACATATTATCGATCTCCAAGTTTACTTTCTGCGCTATATCGCATAGAAAACCGGCCAATTTGTTTACTGTTAGTACTACCAGGTCGTCGACATAATATTGGTTGTATACCGCGTTGAGTTGAGTTTCGCTATCAAGAAGCCCACAAGAATATTCCACAGTGTAAGGGATAGTAATATCTCCTATGGGCTTCCGAAGAGACTCTCAGTCGCATTTCCGTGTCTATTTGTTGTGGTAATATAATACCATTTTTCAAATGGTTGCATTCCTTCCCACAAGTATATTATATACACCATAGAGTCAAAAATGCTTGTCAAATTCTATTCAGTTTCTTCGAATCTGACATATTTCAATAGAACGCACAAGTTCTGTTTTATTCATAGGATGAAACAGAATAACATTTCCTCAGAAGTTTCGCAAAATAGTGATACTGGCAACTCGAGTGTACCAGGAATTACAGCATTGCCAAGCGTTATTCATAATATTTCTTCAGAATGTGAGCAGGCCAAAAAAATAATGATATAGCACTCGGTACACATACATATTATTCCAAAATGAATAAAACAAGAACGGCTATCAAATACGCAGTCTTCTCTTCAATATCGCATATGCTGACACAAGTTCTGCTCTATTGGATGAAAAAGAATAACATCTCCTCAGAAGTTCCACAAAATAGTGACACTGACAACTCAAGTAAATGCCAAATCATTGGACATATGACTTCAAAAGAAGTGGCAATAACGCTGCGTTCGAATGTCTCACTGAATTTGAGGGTTTTAGAGCAGCGTTTCTTCGAATAATACACAATATCTTCCAGAAAAAACTATGTACACATAATATTATTTCACTATATTTCAACTCCAATCACATATGAAGCAAATTTACGAGTATGTGATCTCGCCTATTACCAAATCTGATTCTTACAAGCATCATCCGTACTTCATACTGCAATAACAATGTTATATGAACCGGATGAACCTGAAATGAAAATTTCCCCAATTATCAGGTGAATTTAGGTTCCATTATATGCCATAACAAAATGAAAGTTACAGAATACCATGAAAATAATATGGCAAGCATCTATGGAAAGCTTGAATTACTTCCAATGATTTAAAAAAAAAATTCTCCAAGAAAATGCATTTCGTAGAGAAATATTGATCAGAATTGACGTTGATTGATAGGGAGAAATTATATCTTATTTCGAAATTTCTCATTGAATAGTAATGGGAGAGATGAAATATTCCATAAATGTAATGAATTGTTTGTATGGTAATAGACGTTTCAAGGTAACCTAGGACACATTTGCATCGATAATTTTTCGGAGCCAACTTTTCATTTCGTGTTGCTTAGTATGAGTTGAGCTTGTTTCATTCCAAGTTCGAAAATGTTCATGTCACCAAAAAAAAGTAGAAGTCTTCTGAAGATATACCTTCTAATGGGAGAAATCCTGGGCGCATTCCCATACAAAGAGAGAGCGCAAATAATGATAAAGATTTGCTATGCCGGAAGTTGTATTCTATTTATTATTGGTATGGTGATCTTTTCTTTTCAAAACTCCTTCGATTGGAATAACATTTTTACATCCTTTGCTGTTACAACCGTAATACTGATATTAATTTTCAACATCACTTGTACATACAGATCTCTTCGATACAAAAAGCAATGGAATATGCTGCTGAGGAATCTTGCAGTGATCGACAACAAGTTGAATGTAGCTGCCAATTCTTGGAGAAATGCCGTGGCAGAGTTTATACTTTCGATTGCTCTTATTACAGAAACGATAATATTCTGGAATATTGACCGACCATCTTCAAGAAAAATCATTATTTTTCTACTCGATATGCTTCATAAACTCCGACTCATTACAGTTGTGTGTACTATCAGAGAAATAACAAGTTTATTAGGAAATATATACTCGGCTTTTATGAATAATGTGATGGAGACTTCCTCAACATCTGTTCTATCCCAACAAATGATTCATCAAAAAGAACAAGAAATGAAAATTGTTATCAGAATGATGCATCGTAGTGTAACAATTTTCAACGACCTATTCGGCGGTCCGATATTGTTCATATTCCTGATGACAATGTTCTATACACTGACGGATTTCCTCAACTATTTCGTCAGTGACAACAACGAGAAAGTGTTAGCTCTTCGATTACTGATTACGAGCTGTTTATTTTTTGTGAGTATATATTTCATATAATTTTTTTCAACATCAATTGCCATTTTACAATCTTTTCCATTACAAAAGTATTCATTGAATTTGCTGAATGTTTGGAACTTGAAAATGAAATGCTCATTGGTATTCCTATCTATAGAACACTAATAATCATCAGTGGTGTTGATTGGTCCATTCCTGTACAGCTTTTCTATATGGTTGTTTGGATAGTCAGCAAGTTACTTCCAGTAGTTCCTGGAGACTGTTCCAATCTCTTCTGTAAGATGTTACGTTCATTTTTGTTTTAAAAACATCTTCCTCTGGAATAAATGAACTTCACTAGTTTTATTGTGCAATACTTTCATTTCAGTTAGCATATTACATATTCTTAGTATCATAGCATGTCTGGTGAACGATGTTATGATACGCCCCTGCTTCTTGCCAACTAACTCTGAAATGGTTTCAGTTTTTTCCTTCAAACCTCGATGTTCGATTGATGCAGTGTTGCCAAGCATCCGATCGGAATCGCTGTGTTCGAGACGAGGGCGTTCTTCGATAGTTTGGAGAAAATTTGTCTGAGCGAAATCTGTAGACGTGTGCCGTTAAGTTTGATGGGTCCGAAGATGAGCGGATAGAAGAAAACAGAAGCTTGACCTCGGGCATTTTGTAGTGGTGGAAGTTGATTGGTCAACTATGACACTTGTTCGGAAACCCCATTTTTTCTGTCACTTGTTGCTGGAGGGTTGAGAATGGAGTTTGTGCGTGTGGTTTTGCTTTTGGAAATATGTGATCTTTGGATCACCCTTTGATGGGATTTCTTTCCGGACCACACTCAGGGAATTCAGGATACATTGGTTGAGCCTGCGGGCATAGTTTTGGTATCTATCTGGATTGACACTCTTCCGGAGGATTTGAAACGCCACACCACGCCGAGCTGTTTGTTGGATCCCTGTGACATCAAACCTAACAGGTATGCGTGCTCACGCCGATGGCGAGGAAACTTGCTTTTATTGAAATCTATGAGTGAAACATGATTCTCCTTATTAACACATGCGTTGAGGTCGAGTGTACTCAGCGGAAACCTTTCAACCATGGGACGCAGTTTGATGTTGCTGAGTGAAAAACCCCTGACGGCCAGGGTATGTTAATTTTTCATCGAATTCTGCGCGATTGTACAATTTTTCATTGTTTCCGAGAGTTGGTTTATTTGCGAAGCTCCAATGTCATGGGAATTTTACTTTGGGCAGGGTTGACAGTGTTGCCGGTGGAAAACTCACCTGGTTAGAAAATGATAGATTGGAATAACCATTATTAGTTTAAACAATGATACGACCATTGGTTGATTTTATTTGATTTTCATCAAGTGATACGATCACAAGAGTGAATTATAATATTCTGAATGCTCTTAGGAGTTGAATATTTCATAATTTGTATGGTTATCCTGACACAGGGTGATTCAAGTCAATCATTGATAATGTTGATATATTATGATGAATTTTAGTTTTTCAGAATCATACACTGTTGTGATTTTATGGGTGGAAATACAAATAAATGAATAATTTTGCTCCCTGATATCTTTCTATGAGATTGTCTTCTTTCCATTTGTATACGTTTGTCCCAGGTCAATCTTTGATCCAGATGTAGGCCTAGGTATTCACGTCTGTTTTGACTGTTACTGGAACTCTATCTATCGGCATCGGGGGGCTGTTATTGTGGCAGGTAGTGAAGGTAACCTGGACTGATTTGAATTTATTGATATTGATACCTCATATTTTGAACCAAGCATTCAATTGACTTAGGTGGGTTTGCATGTCAATCGAATAAGAGGCAGGGTTTCTATCTATTGAGAGGATAGCGACATTGTCCGCAAAGGCAGCTCTCGTTGTGGTATAGTGGTATAGATGCGGTATAGAACTAGTCTCAATATGCTTCCTTGAGGCACACCAGATTCTATGGAGCAATGATCTGATAGTGAATCGTTGTATTTAACTGAGAAGTTAGGTAGAATTTTAATAGAAAGTAGTATTTATTGTTCAATGAGTTTTTCATTCTGTAGAGCTGGCCTGAATACCATTTTTTTCGAAAGCTTAAGAATACTTCGTCACAGTAACGTACAGTAAGGTTTCAGCAATGGTGTTTACTCTTCTGTGTATTGTAGACATGTTTTCTGGGAATCCAAACTGGTAAGTGGGTAATATGTTTGTTGAGTTATTTTGCTAGGTATGGGTAATAATCTGATCGGTCTGTATGACGATGTTTCTTGCGGTGGTTTACCATTTTTATGGATCATTATTATATGGGCGTATTTCCCTATAACAAAAAAGTGCCAGCAAACTGAGCATGCGATCATAGATCGTTGTAAAAATGGAAAGAACTTTCCAATGAATCTTCTTGATAATTTATGCAGATTATAAATTATAGCCGGGTGATTTCCCATCGTTTAGTTTTTTTATTTTCGGTTTGACTTCATTTGGGCTTATAGTTTTGATTGATAGTGACATTTGGCACGGTACATCCAGGAATTCTTTGACGTTGATAACAAAACCAGGTGTTACTACAGGTGGCTCAAATGATTGGCAAAATTGCTAGCTTTTTCTTGTTTTGAGGGTGCCCAACTGTTGTTGGGGATGCGTATTGGCAACACTGGTGATTTGGGTCTTTTGAACTTCTTCGTTGATTTACACAGGTTGTAGTCATCGGCAGTCAAGCTTCGAACGTATGTCTCGAGTTATGCTTTCGGTTTCTCTCGTTAAAGAGAGTTCTCGTGATTGCCTTCTGTATTGATGCAAGTCATTGTGGTTACGCGATAATTGTCACTACTACCTCGTCTTTTCTGGGATATGAGTTGTCGAATATGCAGAAGGATGTAGGTTTGTTCACCAATAATGATTTGAAAAAAAAAATAAACAATATGTGTCAATCACTTTCTTGGGCAGGACTTCGTTGGGAAAATGAGGGAAAGTGGAGAACAAGAGGCTTCCAAGTGCTGGGGAGTCAATGTCCATTGTATTGTATTCCAAATATGTACCTCTTGAAAAAATATTTATATTTTAGAATACCGTTTTAATATGAAATATAATATCTGAAAATTAAGAGTAGGAAATTCTACCCGGATCCCAAGGGAAAGCGGCTATTTTTTCACGACTTTATGACATTGCAATGAGAAATATCTTGCCAAAATATGTTTATGAGAAATTGATTTTTGAAAATTGAGGGTTGAAAATTCTATCGCTTGATCCCAAGGGAAATCGACAATTTTTTCTCTTGAAATGATGGTATTCAATGAGGAAAATCTCGCCAGAATATGTCTGTGCTAGAACCAAGTTTGCTAGGAAAAATTATTTTTCGAAAATTCAAGGTAAGAAATTCTACCCCATTTTTTCACGGAATGATGGGATTGCAACAAGAAACATCTTGTTGGAATAACTTTGTGCTAGAACCAAGTTTTCTATGAGAAATTAATTTTGGAAAATCAAGGGTTGGAAATTCAACCCCTGGGTCCCAAGGGAAAGCGGCCATTTCTTCACGAAATTATGGTATTGCAATAAGAAATATCTTCCCGAAATCAGTTTATGCTAGAACCCAGTTTTCCATGGGAATTAATTTTTGAAAATTAAGGTTTAATTTGGCCCAAGGGAAGTATCGCAATGAGGAAAATTTTGCCAAAATCTGTTTGTGCTAGAACAGAGTTTGCTAGGAATTTTTTTTTTTCGAAAATTAAGGGTAGGAAATTCTACCCATGGATGGATCCCAAGAGAAGTCAGCCATTTTTTCCACGGAATGATAGGATTGCAATAAGGAACATCTTTCCAAAATCTGTTTATGCTGGAACAGAGTTTTCTATGAAAAATTGATTTTTGAAAATTAGGGTTAGAAATTCTGTGCCTGGATCCCAAGAGGAGTCGACCATTTCCTAACCAAAATATGGTATTGCAGTGAGGAATATCTTGCCAAAAATCTGTTCATGCTAGAACAGAGTTTGCTAGGAAAAATTATTTTTCGAAAATTGAGGGTAAGAAATTCTACCCCTGGATCCCAAGGGAAGTCGGCCATTTTTTCACGAAATGATAGGATTGCAACAAGGAACATCCTGTTGAAATAACTCTGTGCTAGAATCAAGTTTTCGGGAAAGGGGGTTCCAAACCCCGGAAATTTTAAACCTTAAAATATCTTCCCAAAATCGGTTTATGCTAGAACTAAGTTTTTCATGAGAAATGAATTTTTGACGATTAAGGTTTGGAAATTCTATTCCTGGATCCCAGTAAGTCGCCATTTTCTCCGAATGATGGATTGCAAAAGAAACAATTTTGAAGAATGTTTGGCAGAACAAGTTTCTAGAAATTATTTCAAAATAGGGTAGGAAATTCTACCCTGGATCCCAAGGGAATCATTTTCTCCACGAAATGATGGGATTGCAACAAGAAATATCTTGTTGAAATATCATCGGCCAGATCCAAGTTTCCTATGAGAAATTAATTTCTGAAAATCAAGGGTAGGAAATTCTACCCCTGGATCCCAAGGGAACTTGGCCATTTTTCCACGAAATGATGGGATTGCAACAAGAAATATCTTGTTGAAATATCATCGTGCTGGAACCAAGTATTCTATGAGAAGTTAATTTTTGAAAATTAAGGGTAGGAAATTCTATGCCTGGATCCCAAGAGAAGTCGACTATTTCCTCATGAAATTATGGCATTGCAATAAGAAATATCTTGCCAGAATATGTTAATGCTAGAACCAAGTTTTCCATGAAAAATACATTTTTTAAAATTAAGGGTTGAAAATTCTATCCCTCGATCCCAAGGGAAGTCGACCATTTTTGTCTCGAAATGATGGATTTGCAGTGAGGAACATCTCGCCAAAAATCTGTTTGTGCTAGAACAAAGGTTGCTAGGAAAAATTATTTTTCGAAAATTATGGGTAGGAAATTCTACCCTTGGATACCAAGGGAAGTCGGCCATATTTTCACAAAATGATGGGATTGCAACAAAACACATCTTGATGTAATATCTTCGTGCTAGAACCAAGTTTTCTATGGGACATTTATTTTTGAAAATTTGGGGTTGAAAATTCTACCCATGGATCCCAAGGGAAGTCGGCAATTATCACACGAGATGATGTGATTGCAACAAGAAACATCTTTTTGGAATGTTTTCGGGCCAGATCCAAGTTTTCTATGAGAAATTAATTTTTGAAAATTAAGGGTAGGAAATTCTACCCCTGGACCCCAAGAATAAGAAACATCTACCCAGAAACTGTTTAAGCTAGAACCAAGTTTTCTATAAGAAATTGATTTTTGAAAATTAAGGGTTACAAATTATATGCTTGGATCCCAAGAGAAGTCGATAATTTCCTCACGAAATTATGGTATTGCAGTGAGGAACATCTTGCCAAAATATGTTAATGCTAGAACCAAGTTTTCCATGGGAAATATATTTTTGAAAATTAAGGGTTGAAAATTCTATCCCTCGATCCCAAGGGAAATCGACCATTTTTGTCTCGAAATGATGGTATTGCAGTGAGGAACATCTTGCCGAAAATCTGTTTGTGCTAGAACAAAGGTTGCTAGGAAAAATGATTTTTAGAAAATTATGGGTAGGAAATTCTACCCTCACATCCCAAGGGAAGTCGGCCATATTTTCACGAAATGATGGGATTGCAACAAAACACATCTTGATGTAATATCTTCGTGCTAGAACCAAGTTTTCTATGGGACATTTATTTTTGAAAATTTAGGGTTGGAAATTCTACCCATGGATCCCAAGAGGAAGTCGGCCATTTTTTCACAAAATTATGGTATTGCAATAAGAAACATCTTCCCAGAAACTGTTTGAGCTAGAACCAAGTTTTCTATAAGAAATTGATTTTTGAAAATTAAGGGTAGGAAATTCTATGCCTGGATCCCAAGAGAAGTCGACAATTTTTGTCTCGAGATGATGGTATTGCAGTGAGGAACATCTTGCCAAAAATCTGTTTGTGCTAGAACAAAGATTGCTAGGAAAAATGATTTTTAGAAAATTATGGGTAGGAAATTCTACCCTCACATCCCAAGGGAAGTCGGCCATATTTTCACGAAATGATGGGATTGCAACAAAACACATCTTGATGTAATATCTTCGTGCTAGAACCAAGTTTTCTATGGGACATTTATTTTTGAAAATTTAGGGTTGGAAATTCTACCCATGGATCCCAAGGGAAAGCGGCAATTTTTTCACGAAATTATGGGATTGCAATAAGAAATATGTTGCCAAAATTTCTTCATGCTAGAACTAAGTTTTCCATGGGAAATACATTTTTGAAAATTAAGGGTTGAGAATTCTATCCCTGGATCCCAATGGAAGTCAACCATTTTTCTCTCGAAATGATGGTATTGCAGTGAGGAAGATCCTGCCAAAAATCTGTTTGTGCTAGAACAGAGTTCTCTAGGAAAAATTATTTTTGAAAATTAAGGGTAGGAAATTCTACCCCTGGATCCCAACAAAGCGGGCATTTTTTCACGAAATCATGGAATTGCAACAAAAAACATCTTGATGAAATATATTTTTGCTAGAACCAAGTTTTCTATGAGAAATTAATTATTTAAATTTAAGGGTAGGAAGTTCTATCCCTGGACCCCAAGGCAAAGCGGTCATTTTTCCACGAAATCATGAGATTGCAATAAGAAACATCTTGCCAAAATCAGTTTATGCTAGAACCAAGTTTTCTTTGACAAATTGATTTTTGAAAATTAAGGGTTGGAAATTCTATGACTGGATCCCAAGAGAAGTCGACCATTTCCTCACGAAATTATGGCATCGCAATGAGAAATATCTTGCCAAAGTATATTTATGCTAGAACCAAGTTTTCCATGAGAATTTGTTTTTTGAAAATTAAGGGTTGACAATTCTAACCCTGGACCCCAAGGGAAGTCGATAATTTTTTTCCCGAAATGATGGTATTGCAGTGAGGAACATCTTGCCAAACATATGTTTGTGCTAGAACAGAGTTTGCTAGAAAAAAATATTTTTCAAAATTAAGGTAGGAAATTCTACCGATTGCAACAAAAAACATCTAGATGAAATATATCTGTACTAGAACCAAGTTTTCTATGAGAAATTCATTTTTGAAAATTAGGGGTAGAAAATTCAACTCCTGGATCCCAAGGGAAAGCGGCCATTTTCTCACGAAATTATTGGATTGCAATAAAATATATGTTGCCAAAATCTGTTTATGCTATAACCAAGTTTTCCATGAGAAATACATTTTTGAAAATTAAGGGTTGAAAATTCTATTCTATTCCCCAGGGAAGTCGACCATTTTTTTCTTGGAATGATGGCAATGCAATAAGGAACATCTTGCCAAAATCTGTTTGTGCTAGAACAAAGTTTGCTAGAAAAAATTATTTCTCAAAAATAAAGAGTAGGAAATTCTACCCCAGGATCCCAAGGGAAATCGGCCATTTTTTCACGAAATCATGGGATTGCAAAAAAGAAACATGTTGTTGGAATATTTTCGTGCTAGAACCAAGTTATCTAGAAAAAAATATAATTTTAAAAATTAATGTCACCTATTTTTCGATTGGAAAAGTTGAATTCCTCCCCTCCTTTTTCAAGATTTGAAGGTATTGCAATAAGAAACATCTTGCCAAAATCTGTTCATGTTAGAACCAAGTTATCTAGAAAAAAATATATTTTAAAAATTATGTCACCTATTTTTCGATTGGAAAAGTTGAATTCCTCCCCTCCTCCAATAAATTTATTCAAGTCCATATATTTTCAGAGATATTTCTATTAGATTTCATGATAATGGGTTATATATGTTAATGACTTAATCGGTTGGTACGCCACTGATTTTGGCGTTCGGGTATTTCCGTAGATTTGTTCTGCTATCTTCGGCCGGTGTCTTCACACCAGTTGATAACAAACGGTCGCGAGGTTGAGGAACAAACATTACTATATGAACGACAAGAATATTGACAATTTTTATCCGAGTCGAAATATTATACCTATTGAATGGATATTGAATGCTCTGCTGATTTCATTACTCTCGCATGCTCATATTACTTTTGGTTTTTGAAGAAAATGAAAGTATTTATTTTATTTGCAGATAATCACTTTTCTGATAGTGATGTCATGCAGTAGCGCTATGGAGAAGTATTCGGAATCGTTGATTGCCTTTTACAAATTACAGCTCGATGTTCAAGATGAGCTGAGATCACAGAAACTAATAGAGTTGACCAGCCTTTACAAGAGTCTACCTCCTAAATTCACAGCTTGGGGATTTTTCGATATCCATCGACATACTCTACCACTCTTCATTTATAGCGTGACGTCATATTTGATTGTATTGATACAGTTGAAATTGGGGAGTCATATATGAATGCAACACCTTCTTGTCATTGAAGGTGCTTTATTTCTATTCATGATTTTGCAAATTTCAAGTCTTTCAAAGTTGAAGCATATCGGTGTGAGAAATATATCTATTCACCAATTTTTTACCAATGCCATAGGTTTTCGTACATAAATAGTGACTATAGTGAACAAACATACCTATTATTCGAGCGAAGCTCCACGAATTCAATATTACACAAGTTTAAGTTTGCGAAGGCAAATTGCTTGGATAGTTGATGAGAATTCCTGTGATTATCAAACAAATTATTTGTAATTTATCTTTACCGCAATGATCATGGAACAGATTTCATATAATAATAAAAATGGTTTATTTGAATAGGAATCCTAATAAACGTAAAAAAAGAGTAGAATAATGGTAAGAAAGTTACACAGTATACATTTTTTAAATCCATAAATTTGTATATATATATATATATATACAGAGAGACCCAATTGAAAGCGGGCCACCTCTCTAAAACTGTTATTTATTATCCAATTCAGAAGTTTTGTTTTCCAGTAGATAGAGAATCAATAGTTCTGTTGAATGCCATAAATTCGAAATAAAAATTTCACGGCCTACTTCGAATTTTTTTCAAGGTCAAAAATCCAAAAAATATACTAGCGATTTTTTTTAATAAAATTTGACACTGGATTTGTGATGCTTTCAAATGGGTGTGACCAAAATTTCATGATAAAATTATATTTTTTAACAGAAATATGGCATAAGTAAAATTTGTATCACTTTATCAAAATATTTCAAATATTCGTCATATAAATCATAATCTTGTTAAAAATATCGTACAAAATGCTCTTTCAGGTCATTAGCAGTCGAGTTTGTAAACAGCAGTTATTCAAAATGGCGTCAAATTATGTTTCTTCCAAACGTAACTCCATAGTAAGTATAGTTATGTCCATCAGAACACTACAGAACACACGTTTAGAAGAAACATAATTTTGAATAACTGCTGTTTACAAACTCGACTGCCAACGACCTGAAGGAGCATTTCAAACGATATTTTTAACAAGATTGTGTATTATATGACGACTATTCGAAATATTTTGATAAAGTGATATGAATGTTACTTATGACATATTTCTGTTAAACAAAATAATTTTATAGTGAAATTTTGGTCACACCCATTCGAAAGCATCACAAATGCAGTGGCGTCGTCAAATTTTATTAAAAAAAATCGATAGTATGTTTTTTGGATTTTTGACCTTGAAAAAAATTCTAAATAGGCCGTGAAATTTTTATTTTTATTTCGAATTTATAGCATTTAACTGGAACTATTGATGCTCTATCTACTATGAAAAAAACTTCTGAATCGGATAATAAATAACAGTTTTAGAGAGGTGACCCGCTTTCAAATGGGTCTCTCTGTATATATAAGGCTATAAAATATTAGAAACATTTGAACATTGAAATAATAAAATAATATTAAACATTGAAACACCAAGTTTTGAAGTTCACTACAATTTACAAAAACCTAAGGCTATAAAATATAACATTTAAACATTGAAATAATGAAAAACATTGAAAAGTAAAACAAGTTTCAAAATTTATTATATTATTCACTGAGTGAATTCTTTCCATTTCATTTCTGATTTTTAATGATCTCCCTGAGTTTTTTTTTACAGCCGGACGAACTATGGTTTGATTGTTTGTCACATCTGTTTTTATGAGTAGATTGGGTTTACTGGTTGCTAAGCCAAACTCGTTGGTAAATAATTCAGTTACCGTTCAGCGAATTATGGCTGATATTCCGATAGCCTATGCCTCTCCTAAGTCCGTATTCTCGCTTTCCGAATCACTCATCAAATATTATTATTGGAACAAATAATTTTGAATGAATACCAAACTTGTATCTGACAACCTGAAGACAGATTGAAAAAAAATCAACTATAAATGAAACCATGGTTATGATTTTTCTAATGGAACACGTCTTGTTGATGAATTGCATTGAACACAATTGAATGAAATATATTATCCAAGAAGATTGATTTATACGAATTCTTTTTTACATATATCGGTCCTACATGCAGTGTGAAAACCTATAATGGAATAAGATCCGTATCTCCATAACAGAAATATATTTTTAAAATCCTAGGACAGGTCAATTTTTACTTTTGAAAATTTATTTTTTTAATAACATTTTTCATCCCCTTTCAACCTCCTGCCCTACAGATCAACCCCTTCAAAGTTTTGTGATGAAAAGGGGGGTTGAGTTGTACCTTTTTTTAAATGTTTTTGAATTCTCAATACAACCATTCATTTCTTTTTTCATTTCTCTGATGCTTATTCGAGATGAAAGCATTTTAAATTAACAAAAAATTAAACCAAAGAAATACGGAACTGAAGAGTAAAAAATAAAATAAACCTTCTTAGTCTCAATAACTAAGCTCCTAAACTCATGTAAGTAACTGATGTTGAGTCGGCGCCAAACGAACAATAAACGAGGATCATTAAATTATTTTAAAAAAATTATCAGAATGTCACCGCGCAACTCGATGCCATCATTTTACGCCTTATCTAATTCATTTGTTTGTTTGTTTGGCGCCGACTCAAAATTAGTTACTCACATTAGTTTATGAGCTTAGTTATTGAGACTAAGAAGGTTTATTTTATTTTTTACTTTTCAGTTCCGTATTTCGTCGGTTTGATTTTTTGTTAAAAAGTTTTTTCTTTTCAATTTTTTGTAGCTGAAATCTACTAATTACTACCTACTTGTTTTTTTATTACTTCCAAAATACTTACTTACCCACCTTACTTCAACTATTACCAGTTAAATTATATGATTATCTACTTTTAATATTTGTTGTAATATAAATTATTTTTGTTGTTCTGGTTAGTTTATTTCATTACTTTGTATATCATTCCATCCTCTCATGGAATAAAATGATTGTGACGGATGTGGGAGAACAAAAATAATGACATTAGCGATCTGTCATTGTCAACTACATATGTGTGCCAATGTTCACAAGTGAAAAATCAATTATTCCCCATTTTTCTACCCGTAAGGGTGGATGATTCCATTCGAAATCCAAATATGAGCAACTACGAGGTCTACCCTATCTAATAGAAAAAGAATAATCCAAATCGAAGAACCCCGTACGAAGCTATGCCTGATAGAATCGGTTAACGGACCAGAATTCAGAGGGTGAGTGATCATTATCTTCATTTTGCTACGGGTGGATTTAATTCTTTTCATTCGAATGGGACCACCTTCGAAGTACACTCTATCCACTGAAAAAAGAATCATCGGAATCGGACGTCTCAGTAAAAAGCTATGCGTGATCATACATAATAAAAAAATATACGCGTCGACTAGAGAACCTCCTCCTTTCTTAACCGACGAAACCAAAAAGGAGGAGGTTCTCTAGTCGACCCGTATATATTTTTTTTTCCATAATTTTTTTTATGTATGATCTTGCATAACTTTTTACTGAGGCGTCCGATTCCGATAATTCTTCTTTCAGTGGATAGGGTGTACTTCGAAAGTGGTCCCATTTGAATTTGAGAGATGAAATCCTAAGAGTAGCAACATGAAGGATATTGATCACTCACCCTCTGAATTCTGGTCCGTTAACCGATTCTATCAGGCATAACTTTGTACTGGGTTCTTCGATTTGGATGATTCTTTTTTTAATAGATAGGGTATACCTTATATTTAGATTTCGAATGGAATTATATACCCTTACTGGTGGAAAAATAGGGGATAATTGATTTTTTACTTATGAACATTGGCACACACATACGTAGTTGACAATGACAGATCGCTACTGACATTATTTCTGTTCCACATCCGTCAAAACCATTATATTCTATGAGAGGATGAATGATATACAAAGTAATGAATAAACAACAGAACAACAAAATAATTTATATTACAACAAAGTAAAAGTAGATAATCTTATTATTTAACTGGTAATAGCTGAAGTAAGGTGGTAATAAGTATTCTGGAAGTAATCAAAAACAGTAGGTAGTAATTATATATTTAACCATAAAAAATTGAAAAATAAAAACTTTTTAACAAAAAATTAAACCGACGAAATACGGAAGTGAAAAGTAAAAAATAAAATAAACCTTCCTAGTCTCAGTAACTAAGCTCCTAAACTAATGTAAGTAACCAATTTTGAGTCGGCGCCAAACAATCAACGAACATCATTAAATTACTTCAAAAAAATTATCAGAATGTCACCGCGCAACTCGATGCCATCATTCTACGCCTTACCTAATTCATTTGCTTGTTTGTTTGGCGCCGACTCAAAATCAGTTACTTACATTAGTTTAGGAGCATAGTTACTGAGACTAAGAAGGTGTATTTTATTTTTTACTTCTCAGTTCCGTATTTCGCCGGTTTAATTTTTTGTTGAAAAGTTTTTTGGTTTCGTCGGTTAATAAGGAAAATTTTTATTGCAAAAATGTTATTCAAAAAACAGTCAGACATAACCTTCTTCTGGTCTCTGAGTATGTAACTCTAGCATACAGTGAGGATTTTCTCGAGACCAGTATTCACAATTCCAACGATCTACTTGTCCATGTAGGGTAAAGGTGGATTCATTAGAAAACAATACATGGGTTAGCAATAATTCATATTGGCCCAACTTTCTCATCATTTCTTCACAAAATTAAATCCTGCGGTCAGGATCATCTTCACATAACTCTTGTAAGGATAAAGTTTGTTAGCTTCAAACAGTTTTGTAATCATTGTATGATTTACATTGGTATTCCGTGCAATTTGTCTGTCAGAAGTCGTAGGATTTCCTATCTCTAGTTTAGTATCTTCAACGAAAGAATGCCCTCTTCTGAGCAAACACTTTACATGACATGAAATTCAAACTCAAGAAATTGTTTTTTGTTTTCGCTAACCGTTCCTTGTGAAATGGGAGGCAATTCAGGATACTTTTCACGAAACACATTAACAACATCTGCCTGTGTTCTAGTCATATCTCCATATCCATTCATCATTAGGATACGATGAGTTTCGGTTAAATAACGCATTTCAAAAATCACTACTACATTTTTAATCTACGACCATTGGGTATTGCCAATAAATGTTATTTTGTTAAGACTACATTTACTTTTTGCCACATTTCCTACTAGAACATGCGAAAATATAAAAAAAATTAACACAAATAATTATGTTTATTGTTTTTTAGTTTTTAAATACCTCTTTTTTAGAGCTGAAGGAAAAAAACATTGGGAAAACATAGGCGTAGGCGGAAATTCCGTATCAAAGTCTGATTTTAGAATAAATAGGTAAATTTACTTTACGACTAATATAAATCAAACAGTACGAGACAGTACCTACCATCATGAACAATTTGTACGGAAATTCCAATAAATTTTAAATCTTTCAAATGCTCTCTTGCGGATATGGATCAACCGCATTGAAAAAAAATTTCACTGTCAGATAGAGATTGAAAATATTCCTCAAACAAGGTATAACTTGACCCCTTGCAAAATTTAAAACTCGGTAGAGCAGGAGGTTGGAAGGGGGTGAGGAAATTTTATGACAAAAAATAGATTTTCAAAAATAAAAATAGAATTGTCTGAGGATTTTTTCAAAATATATTTCTATTATGGAGATACGGATTTTATTCCATCGTAGGTTTCCACACTGTATAGCGGTCGTATAGACCAATAAATAGAGATTTTTTCGTGACAAAAATACTACCAGGAAACCGACTGTGCCATCATACGGAAGACATCCGTGGTTATATTTCCTACTTCCAACTGTCATTGTTCAATTTGTTATAAACATTTAAAAGTATTTTTGTGTTATTTTTTATCGTTTTTGACTTTTAACTTGAAAACTAATGAAACAATCTCGATACTCCCGATGGACGAATTGTAGAGAATCAAAATGCAAAGAAAATGAGCCCAGAGTCGATCGGATTATTGGAATAACCAGAAAAACTGTTTTTTTTAATTCATAACACCGCCATTTTCCAAGTTTTGAAGCAGGTTCTCTAAGACAGGCAGGTTTCAAAACTTGAAAAGTTTTGAAGCAGGTTCTCTAAGACATAGTAGTGATTGATATGTACTTTATGTGTGAAAAACTCAGGCACTGTTGGATTATTAGTTTTGGCATAATTGCAATTTGAATTTTTTTATGCACTTTATTGCAGCGGACCCATAGGTGGTTCGATTTCAATAGTTCTTAAAGATTTTGAAAGTTGAAGTATAGTACTACGAAATGATTATTCTCATTTTGCGTTAAAATGCTGCGAAACAGGTGGGAAATACTTGCAAACATGACCGAAAACCGGCGAGTGCATGAAAGAGGCTCAGGAGTGGGGGCAGAGCAGCAGATTCATAGCAGGCGCAGTGTGCTTGTATTAATATACATACGCTTTCCCGCGTCTGCTGCTCTGCCCCCACTACTCAGACGCTTTCACGCTCTCGCCCATTTTCGGACATGTTTGCAAGTATTTTTAATCTATTTTGCAGCATTCTAACGCAAAATGAGAATATACGTTTTTTAGTACTGTACTACTACTTTCGAAAACTTTTTGAAAAATTCAGATTCCAATTATGCCTAAACTTATAATGCGACGATACCTGAGTTTTTCACACATAAACTACATATTAATCATTACTACGTCATGAAAAGCCTGCACTCTAACTTAGAAAGTGGCTAAATTAAGAATTTTATTAAAAAAGCTGATTTTTCCTGGGTTTTTCGGTTTTTCTCCGTTACTAATAATCCAATCGAGTCGCTTTAGGGCTAATTCAAGATTGCTTCATAGGTTTTTAAGTTACAAGGTGAAAACGATGAAAACTTCAAAAATCCGTTTTAAATGTTTATAACAAATTAAGCAATGACAGTTGGGAGTAGGAAGTATAACAGGATATAACTACGAACCGTCTTCCGTATGATGACACAGTCGGTTTCCTGACAGTATTTTTGTCACAGAATCAATAGAGCAGAAAATCTCTATTGATTGGTCTAGTAGTATGAGGCATCACGAACGGTAAGGTTTACTGGTTTCAGACAATATTGGAGACATCGCTGCGCTCAGTCTCTAAACCAGTAAACCATCATTACCGTTCTTGATACTCAATATACTTCTTGAAACGGTTGATATTAGTTGGTTCTCATATAGATGAAGGAAGTTCATCAAATTTCTTGAACCCTTTGAAGGAATGATGAATTCATGGTACTTTCATGTAGTTCTGGCAAGCTACATATTATTTGCACCCCTTGTATTATGTGAATGTATATTATAGTTGAAAGCAACATATTGCTGGAAGTATTCTGGTGCCACATTATTTATAATTTTGAATACCGAAATCATTCTTTCTATTTGGCAGCCAATTCAAAGTGTTTAACATTGATGTTAATGGGGTTGACGATTTGTTCTCATTCCACAGTTTTCAAGTTTTTGAAGCATATCCAATATTTTTAGGTTAAACAGGTAAAGAATAGACGCGCAAGAGTCGAGATGTGGCTGTATTATAGTATTGTATACCGTAATTTTAGTATCAGTAGATGAAATTTGTAAAATTCTACGGAAGTATAGTTTTTTCGTTATTTAAAAAAAATATAATTAGAGTGACTGACGAAATTCAAATAATTCATTAAATAATCCCGGATATTTGACAGCAGAAACTACTTCGAAATGTTCATTATTAATGTTCAGATTTATGTTACTAGTATCGATAAAACTATATTTCAACTCCACCATGAATAGCTTTCGTTTTTTTTTCTAATTTAATTTGAGTTCATGTATGTTTGAGTATTAATTCACAGATGATAATGTAGCATTAATTTTCTATACGGCGTTAACCAAATTCTCAGCACTGTATAATTCCCGGGAATATTTCACATGATGTTTATATCTTTCAAGACCATATCTTAATACTCCACTAACCCACTTCGATCGATGATTATTATGTTGGGCAACCTTACAAACTTACAATAGGTCAGTATTCTTCTTCACAAATAAAGATAAATGTGTCTCAGGATTTTTGAAAATTAACCCTAAAGGGGTAAAATGGGGGTTGAAAGTCTGTATAGTTAGTTTCGAAGTAAGGATCATGAAAATTGCTATTTGAGGGTCTCTGTTACAATAAAAAAATACTTATTCCGGGTTTTTGGAAATTCCCCAAAGGGGGGGGGTTAAATTGGGATTGAAAGTTTGTAATGGAATGCCATTAGTTTTCAAGTTGGGGTCATAAAAATTGGTATTTGAAGTCTTTGTTTCAAATAGAAGAAGTATGTATTTTAGTGTTTTT
This sequence comes from Gonioctena quinquepunctata, assembly GCA_018342105.1. Taxonomy (NCBI): domain Eukaryota; kingdom Metazoa; phylum Arthropoda; class Insecta; order Coleoptera; family Chrysomelidae; genus Gonioctena; species Gonioctena quinquepunctata. The sequence continues at coordinate 38,356 of JAFIRS010001643.1, forward strand.
AGAAATTCGACCACTGAAGGGGTGACAGTTTGTAAGGGAGTTCCGTTAGTTTTCAAGTTAGGGTCATAAAAATCGGTATTTGAGGACGTTGTAAGGGACACAGGAATACATGTTTCAGTGTTTTTATAAATTCAACCCCTAGGGGGGGGGGGTGAAAGTTTGTGAGGAGGTTCCGTCAGTTTTGAAGTGAGGGGCATACAAATTAGTATTTGAGGCATTTGTTACAATTGAGGAAAGATGTGTTTCAGTATTCCGTTCTTGAAGGGATGAGTGAATTTGTAATAGTGGTAACAAAAAATACAAAGTTCAACTGGTACCAGCTAGCTATAGTATGAACAGTTAATCGTTGAAGTGAGGTGGGTTAGTGAGTATTCTGAAAGTAATCCAAATTAAGTAGGTAGCAATAAGTAGATTTTAGCCACAAAAAATTAAAAAAATAAAAACTTTTTCACAAAAAATTGAAGCGACGAACAAAGGAACTGAAAAGCAAAAAATAAAATGAATCTTTTTACTCTCAATAATTAAGCTCCCAAACTAAAGTAAATAACTAATTTCAAGTCGGCGCTATACAAACAATCAACAAAGATCATTAAATTACTTCAAAGGAATGATTAGAACAGAATAACATACAAATGCAACGTGAAATCTCCAGCGACAAACAATAACATTAAAAAATTCGCCTTGAGCATGACCACTTGCAACGACGTGTGCGCATTCGGGTAGCTGTCTCGCTGATATTGACTTCGAGAACGCTCGGCAACTTCCGGCGAAGGGACGTGCCGCCGCCGCGCACCCCGCTCTCATCACTTTACGCTTTACGTTTGTTTGTTTGATTGGCGCCGACTCAAAATTAGTTACATTAGTTCAGGAGCTTAGTTATTAAGAGTAAAAAGGTTAATTTAATTTTTTGCTTTTCAGTTTTTAATCACTCAATATCGATCCAATCTGTCATGAGATGAATGAATATGGACACAATTCCCGTCGAGGGTTGATTAGGAAAATAGGAGTACATCTCCTCATCTCATCGTTCGAGTGTTCCAATAAAGAGCCGTGCTGCTTGTATAATAACTGTAATAAAACATTTGTTACAATCATCCGGAGTATATTTCGGGGTTTCATTATTCCTCCCCCTTTTAATGCTTATTAACGAACCCATAATATGCTCCGAGGGATGATGAATTTCAATATGGCTTTTGTTTGCCAAGACGAGTTTTATATTTTATACAGTGGTGGATGGAGTCTATGATTGGGTTATTAATCATCAGAGGTACTTCGAATACGATATTAGTATGACGTTTTATTATTGAATGTTTTTGAAGTGAAACTTCTTTGGGCGCTTTGACAGAAAAAATTTCAAAGACAAATTTGTGTCAAAGTTTTATGTAAGGTTTCATTCGGAATGCCTCGAGTGCAAAAAGAACGGAAAATAGGTATTTGGCCAGAGAGAGAAAGAGTGAACTATGCTGTATAAGTTGCTGGCTTCGTTTTTTAACCGACAAAAAAAAAGGTGGACGCTCTCTAGTCGACGCGTATTTTTTTATATATAACTACGCATACCTTTTTACAGAGTAGTCCGATTTTGATGATTCTTTTTTCAATGGATTTGGTCCCATTTGGATTTGAAAAAAATCCCCTCCTGAGGGTAGAAAAATAGGGGATGATTCATTGATTTCACACCTGTGAACCGATTCTGTTGAAACTTGGCACACATATGTAGTCTTGATGACACTACAACATTATGGAGGTGAGGGATCTCCTCAAGACAGTCGTGGGATCTCCTCAACTGTTCACAGCAGCTACTTCGTATTTGGGGTGATGGGTACATATAATGGGTAATGGGTATATAAAACTACTTGTCCTGACTGACTCACTTGTCCTAACTGACTAACTGATTGACTAATATGCGATCAACGCCCAGATCAAACCGCTGGACCTGAGAGCTAAAATGTTGATAGCATATTTTTTCGATATTCCATTCCTAAAGAGGTGAGAAGGTGGGTGAGAAGATGAATAAAAGTAAAAGTACATTTGGTTTTGAACTACGAGTCATGGAAATCAGTATTTGGGCTATTCTTCACAAATAAAGATACATGTTCTTCAGGGTTTTTGAAAATTCAAGCGTAAAGGGATAAAATCTGAAAGTCTGTATAGTTAGTTTTGAAGTTAGGATAATGAAAATTGGTTTTTGGGGGTCTTTGTTACAAATAAACAATAAGTATTTTTTGGAAACTCAACTCTCAAAGGGGTGAAAAGAGGTTGAATTGGGATTGGAAATTTGTATAGGAATTCCGTTAGTTTTCAAGTTGGGGTCATAAAAATTTATGTTTGAAGTTTTTCAACTCCTGATGGGGTGAAAGTTTGTATTCGGATTCCGTCAGTTTTCAAGTTATGGTCATAAAAATTGGTATCTAGGGTCTTTGTAAGGGAAAAAGAAATACATGTTCCAGTGTTTTTATGAATGCAACTCCTAGGAGGTTGAAGTTTGTGTGAGGGTTCAGTTAGTTTTGAAGTGATGGGCATAAAAATTGGTATTTGAGATCTTTGTTAATATAAAATTGAACGTGGATGAATTCGCTGGTACCAGCTAGTTATTGTATACAACAACAGTTGATAGTTGCTGGGAAATCGGAAGATTAATGAGGCTCAACAACGAGGAGACTGTTGTTGGGGAATACAACGCGAAATCACTTCAATGGGGTATGGATACAATGGACAGAAGAGGCCAGCAGAATGGATAGCAGAAAACGACTAGGTGATAATGGATGTAGGGAATAAACCAGCATTCCAGAGGTGAGATTATCACTCCATCCTCGACCTTACCCTTGCCACAGCCAATCTGAAGAAGCGAATCAAAATCTGGAACATTAGTGGCCTTGAAACCTTGAGTGATCATAACTTCATCATATTCGAGGTCACTGATGATGAGCGATAGACTGGGGTCTGGCAAGTCAGAAAACTGGACAAAGAGAAACTGCTTCAGAAGACGATGGAAGACAGGAGTGAAACCACACATCCAATTTCCAAAGACTTCACGCAGGTACTATGCAAACAATTCCTAGAAGAAGGAGTGCATCAAATAGGCAACCAATTTATTGGCGGAATGACGAGGTCAACTGGGCCATAAAATAATTCAACTGAAAGAGGAGGTTATATACGAAATCTGCAAGGAGAAATTAAAGAATATAAGGAAAGCAAAAAAGGTCTCCAAAATAACATGGAAAAATCCAAGCGTGACTGCTGGAAAACGATCTGTGATAACGTAAACTGTGTTATTTGGGGGGCTGGCTATGAGATTGTCAAGAAGAGTCTGACTGGCTATCCATCCAGACTACAAAAATTCAAAGAGAATAAAGTTCCAGGTCCTAAAAACATTCCTCCAGAAATAGTAGAAGCTATGCAGAGTACGTACTAGCCGTACACAGTTCCCTGCGGAATGGAAAATGGCAAAACTGATGCTCCTGAGAAAAGCGACGAAAAAATAAACTGAAAAGCAAAAAATAAAATAAACTTTCAACAAAGCTCCTGAACTAATGTAAGTGAATAATTTTGAGTCGGCGCCACACAAACAATCAACGAAGATCACTGAATTACTTTATAGAAATGTTCAAAACAGAAGAACATAAAAATGCAACGTGAAATCTCCAGCGATAAACAATAACATCCCAAAAATGCGCTTTCCGCACGACCACTCGCAACGACGTGTGCCCTCACGTGTGTGCCCGTTCGGGTGGCTGTCTCGAGAAAGCTAGGAAATTTTTGGCAAAGGGATGTGCCACCTCTGCGCACTCTGCTGACTCAAAATTAGTTACTTAAATTAGTTTAGGAGCTTGGTTATTAAGACTAGGAAGGTTCATTTTATTTTTTGCTTTTCGGTTTTCATTTTCGTCGGTTTAATTTTGTGTCAAAAAGTTTTTATGGTTGGTCGCTTTCAGTTACGTAAATTTTGGTTAATTCATGTATATTCATTTTTATTTTAATCAAATTTATAATGAATATAAATGAGTTTAGGATTCTTAAACATAAGAGAAAGGAACAAAAGCCAAAAAAACCGGAGCCATGCTATTCTGTTATTGAATTGAATCGATTTTGCAGAGTAACGTTAAGTAATACTCTAAAAGTGGTTGGGGATAAACTACGACTGAGTTGATTTACATTCCAAAATATGTATGAATTGTTATTAAAATCGTTTCCAAGACATAGTTGATGTCCTGAATATCTCGATATAACGTGCGTGGTTTTTTCTTAGTGTGTGATCAAATCATTTGATCAATTTCACTATTTATTTGACTTATCGAAAGCATTCGCTATTATTTACTCTGATATTATTTGCAATAAACCATCTTCTCTTGGTTTCAGAGGTAACTTTCTTTCAATGACCCTGGGATTCATCTAGGATCTATATTGGGTCCCCTCATTTTTCTGCTCTTCATCAACGATCTGCCAAATCAGTAACAACAGATTAAGTAGTTTTGTATGCAGATGACGCAACGCTTGGACATCGATCGGCATGAGCTAAGTGCTTTTAGAGCCGCTTGGCTGTCCACATTTTTGTTTATTGATTTGTGTGTGAGATTGGTTTCCGCCAATCTCTCTGCACATAAATCAATGACGTGAATTTCCGCCTGGAATACGGTCGCGTAGGACCCTGGGCAGGTTGAGATCTCTGTACTAGGTCCACGATTGTATATATCCGCACCAGGGAGTATTTTTGAACCATCTGTGAACCAACAGTTGTGTGCTCTTAGTAGTTCTTCCTTTCGGAGAACCCATGCGTCTCTATCTAGAATTGAAACGGTAAAATGCAGGTTATAGTCGACTGTTGAAGGCATTATATCGGAGGTCATTCCCAGAACGTGGTGACTTTTGCTGTCGGCCAGCAGTTTGCTACCCTCCGTAAATGCCTGTTGTGTACAACTAGCAATATGGACAATTATGTATGCTGTTCATCTAGCCTCTCTCTCCAGAAGAATATGGAGAGGAGGTGAATCTAGAAGGATTTCCATAGCTGCTGTCGGTGTGGTGCTGATAGCTCCAGTGATCGCCAGACAGGCCTGTCTCTGTATACTAGAGAGCTTTGCTTGGGACGTCCGCTGTGAGCTTCCGGCCGCCCAGCGATAGCTCCATATGTGATCATTGGGCTAATAATCATCACATACATCCAGTGGATTTGTTTGGGGCATATGCCCCAAGATTTTCCAGCAATCCTCCGACATGTCCACAAGGATAATTTGGCTTTGTGTAGAACATTTTCATGTGAGCTTTTTATCCAAGATGATACCTAGATATTTTGCTTCCGCTACAAATGGAATGACCTCGCCGTTGAAAGAAAGTGGAGTTAGGTCTTCCAGTTTCCTTCTCCTGGTGAAGGGTAGTATCACACTTTTGCTGGGGTTGACAGACATCTGTTCCCTCTGGCACCAACTGTGTACGTCATTCATCGATTTTGAAGCTACCGTCCCCAACGTTGTACTTGCCAAAATGACAAGGTCATCAGCAAATGCTTGAAATTCTACAACTCTGCTTTCAAGGATTTCGAGTAGGTGGTCCATGAGGAGGAGGACAACCCCTGTAGACCTTGAACTTAATGGCCTCGTTTTGTAGAGATATAGTGGCTGGTTATGAGCATGTCGTAGATCCATCCGGTGATGGTTGGTTCTATACCTTTTTCAGCCAAAACTAATACAATAGAATTTGGCAGTGCATTATCAAATGCTTCTTCGATATCAAGAAATGCGACCACCGCAATTTCTTTGTTGTTCAGGGATTGGATGATTATCCCATCGAAATTATGTAATGCTAAATCTGTTGATTTGTCGGTTTGGTGGGCATAGTGGTGGTCGTTCGAGAGGACATGTAAAGAGTCACCCGCCTGATATGTCCGTCCAGCATCCTCTCAAGGAAAGATGTTAGACTAATTGGTCTGACGCACAGACCCACATCCCAAGGGTCTGTGCGACCCACTTTTGGTATGTATACCTCCCTTGCTGCCAGCCAACTGGGTGGTATGTAGTTCCACGCTAGACTAGCTCTATACAGTTCAGTAAGGAGTGAGGATGGGTAAAAGTAATTCCAGTACGTTTTGGAGCAGAGCTGCAAACATACCGTTCTCTCCAGGAGATTTGAATGGTTCCAATGATTTGATTGCCCATTCAACAGCCGGCGCTGTGATAACTTTCTTAGCGACCTCCCAGTCGTTTTTTTTTTGGTCGCCTGGGGCCCTCAGAGACGGGAGGTCGATCGTTATCCAGAGTCAGACTTTCAGGAAAGTTATTTTGTATCAAAAGCTCTAACGTTTCCTTTCTAGAGGTCGTGAATATTCCGTCCGGTAGTTTTATCAACATCCTTCTGTAGCAATATGAACTAATAATTGATAATTAAATTATAGTTTAAAAAAAAAATATTTATCAACTTTAACAATGAGGGAATATGTTGTGTTCTGGATAATGATATGTCTGATCACATAATGATATTATTAGCATTGGATAAGTGTAAAACCGAAAAAAAGGAAATAATAAAATTTTGAGAAAAATTCCAATAGAGATAATATAAATAATTTAAGAGACTATTTGAGTATCCAGAATGCTTTCACATACTTCAATAATATCTATTTATTCAATTTTTATGGTAATTTTCTACAAAAACTTCACACTGAGAGAAACATAAATAAAAGTTGGGTTCACAAGGATGTGATTATTTCTACTCAAAATTCGAGAGATTTATTTTTATTGCAAAAATCTCATACGAAATTGGCTTCCGTTTATGAAGAGACAATAATGAGTATGAACGATAAGTGCCATGTGAAGTGGAATGAATAGAAAAATCGAATAAACGGTTTTCTTCACATAAAGGATTCAATATAAAATTGAACCAGAAAATGGTAGATCTCAGGTGAAAAACAACTACTTTCCTGGCAAATACCACGCAGAACGTTGAATGATATTCACCTGAAAATCCACGCATACTTCCATATAATATCAATGGATATTGAATGCAAATGTTTCTTTCTGATAAGCTCGATTATGTTCAATTTATGTCGTGTTCACCTAACAATCCGCATACCGGTTTCAGGCTTCTTGGCCCTCATCAGTACGGAGTAGTCAACCAGCCAAAGGTCCAAAGAACTCTGGCTGAAGTGAGACACAACGTTTTTGAAGTGAGACACAACGTTTTTTCTAATAATGAGTATAGTGCTCTATTAATGAAAAAAAACGAAAGAATATTTCCAGGACCGTATTGAAAAAGCAGAAAACAATACGCTGCCTTGTGACAATTGTTACCAATGAAAAAAAAAACAATAAAAAATATCGTCCTTACTATTGAAGGTTATACAATGATATATAATAGCCGGAGAGTTCAACAATTTTAATCATGACAAACTCCTATCAATATTGGAAACATATGATCTGCAAGGTTCACCACTTGAATGGATCTCATCATTTCTAGAGTATAGAAAACAAATTGTCTGCTTATGATTTCAACATGGCAGAAAACATTTAAATATTCAATCTGAGACTAGGAATTCTTCGATTAGAGGCGTCCTACGGGGCTCAGTATTAGGGCTTATACTTATACGCAGATGACTTTTCACTAATAATCTCCGATGCGGATACAAAAATCTTAGAAGCAAAATGTAATGATACCTTACTCCATACCTAATCAAAATAGCAATTTGGTATATAGAACACTCCCATATATAGAAGAACTCACTTCCAAACAAATAAATATGTTCAAATAGCCGAAAAAACATCAAAACACTATCCAGCTTATTTACAAATCAAAATTCCCCATTAAAATTTTAGAATCCTCACATGTAATTTATACTATTCCTTGCTTAAACTGTGTTAAAATATACATAGGCGAAACAAGCAGGGATTACCTCTCATAAAAACGACTGAAACCTTAAAAAAAAATTTCTGTGCACTTGCTGAGCACAGTATAAAACTCGATCATTTTGGTAACTTTAATAATCCAAAAATTTTACCGATAGAAAAATATGAAGAAAAAAAATTTCTTGAAATGGTCCACAGCAATAATCAACAGGCATGTATGAATAAACGATCGGACATTTCTAATTTAAGCGAAATTTGAAGATATTTATTAAAAATGGACAATGTGGACCGACCCATCTGACAATCTGTATTTTTTTTTAGGCTATTGAGGAATCTTTGTCCAGTTGGGAAGAATATAACATATAATAGATCGAAACTGCATCAAATGGTTCCTCTGGTTTTAAATCTCTTTCGATGTCACCATTCAAAATAGACGTCTCCTAACATCATGTAACAATAACTGTGTTAGCGTTTAGTCTTTTTCAATGTTTTAATATTATGTGTATTTGCTGTTTTTTATATAACATTCTCACGCTAGTAAGTTAAAAAAAAATCCAAATTTTCCTTCTCGAATTGATAATTATAATTTTTAGATGTCTTGATAATACGTTTTCCAGAACAAATATGAATTTTTTCCCAATATGGATATTCACGAACATAATACGTGACATAAAAGTGACATTCGAATACAAAAGATGTAGCTGAATATTTATTCATGTGCTCCTAATATATTTGACCCAATCCGAAGGAAAAAAAGTTTTGTGGCTCCCTATTACTCTTCAAAAGAAGACTTAAATTGCTTTCAGCTATAAAATCTTTTTATAATATAAGTGAATTTTTTATTATTTAATAATGTGAAATAGCACAAATTTTGTATTTAAATTGTTATGAACATTCAATTGTACATTTTTATTTGAATCTCTGGTTGAACCGTTTCAATATCCTGAAATTATTTTAACATAAATGTCTGACTATCCCTATGCATGTAAATGTCACAACGAAAATAAACTGATTGATTGATTGGAAGAAACACAATTATATAGCAAAATGAACTAAACAGTTGAAAATGACTAATAAAAAACTTTTCAAAGACAAGCTTTCATTAAAGCCGTGTACTAAAACGTATAAAATGAATTTAATTCATCGCTGACAGTGATTTGATTATTTTTTGTTAAATTATTTGGTTTTAAAAAGCTTGTCGCGCGAAGTGTTCATGAAAGTAGGTTCCAATTAATTTGATTGGGCAGTGATTAGTTGGTAGGTAAGAACTTGTCGAAGTATCTGATTTAAACAAAGTATTCATGAAAGTAGATAACAATTAATTCCATCGGAGAATGAATGGTTGGTAAGAAACAACTTGTCGAACTATTAATTTTATTACAATTCGCGCGACAATCAAATAATTCAACAAAAAATAATTGAATCATTGTCATGACTTTCAGTACACGGCTAAATAAAAGCTTGTCTTTAAAAAGTTTTTTTATTAGTTATTTAATTTTTTGCTTTTTGGTTAGTTCGCCTTGATCTGTTCATTTCTAATAGAGCATCGTTATTACAAGTTTTTTCACCTTGTAAGTCTTGAGCTGAAAGAAATCATGACCTCCGACCCCAAAAACTCCTACACACCAATTTTGAATAGAATCTGACCATAATAAAAAATCTCGTTCTCCATCTTGGGACCGCCATCTTGAATTTATAAATTTTGACAGAAGATTCATAATCTTCGACCCCGAAAACACCCGCACACCAATTTTGAATCGAATTGGACCATTATCACAAAACTCGTACTCCATCCTGGGGCCGCCATCTTGAATTCATGAATATTGAAAAAATTTCATAATCGCCTACCCCGAAAACTCCCACATACCAATTTTGAATCAAATCGGACTATAATTACAAATCTTCTCCGCCATTTTGCAGCCGCCATTTTGTTTTTGCTCTAACAAAAACTCTATAATGCTTTGTCTTCGGAATTATGAACATCTGCCAAATTTCAAATCAATTCACTTGCAAGATTTGACCCTAACGAACTAACAAGTGAAACTAAATGAAAGCTTGTAAAATAATAAGAATAAAATTAGTGACCAAAACATTAACTTCAAAGGAAAAAACCTCTTCTCTTACTATTCATAATGAATCTACCATTACGAATAGCTAGGATAAAAAACATAAGAAAACTGATATCACGCATCCCACGCTTTTTTACATAATAGTCCATATTTCTATTCAGGGTGTTACCAAATAAGTGCGAAAGATTTTAGGGGGTGATTCCTTGTTACAATATGTGCTGAAAAGAACAATTCGTTGCAAAACTTTTTCAACTGTTGTGTTGTGTCCGTAAAAGCAATAGTTTCCTGATAAAAAATGAAATACATACTTTTTGAGCAGTTTTTATTACTCCGCTCCGTTCGATCTTGTTGCCTTTTGTTGGTGTAATACACATAATTTTGTTTTGTTTGTATTTTTAATGCGATATTCTACATATTAAACAAAACATGGTACTGGTACATGCCTACATTGAAAGTTAAAACAAGCGGAATAATTTTAAAATACTACGATTTAAGTCACAAGTTGTGCAAACAAAACAGCCACCCACTAGATTTTTTCGATTCCATTTACAGAAGATCCGTTCATGCACAATGTTGTATTTTATTCTTTTATTAGGAAACTTTTGCTTTACGGACTCAACACATGAGTTAAAAAAGTTTTGCAATGAATCGTTTTTCCAACAAGTATTTTTAAATTGAGAAATTTTGTTTGGTTAAGAAGTTCTGTTAAAAAATGGAATAGGGTTTGCATTTTTCACAACAAAACAACAACAACAATTTTTCACAACAAAATTAAAAAATATTCATAGGTAGCCTTTTTATTGGTGGGACATTCCCACAAAATTCCATTTCTTCAACTCTTCAGCAATTTCAAGAAAACAAATTTTTTTTCTTGTTGAAAAGGGAAACATTCTCAATTGAATATTGATAGAAAGATTTTTCTGTGAATTGAAAAATCCACGATTGAAATGAAGTTATTTTTTGTGAATGTCTAACAGAAAACAACTACTTCCCCGGCTAAAGCCACGCTGGACATTGAACTACATCTGATAGATATTCTGAAAAGGCCCTAACTCAAAAGAAAAAATCTGAAATTGAAAATTTGCATTTTCATTCAAATAACTATCTGAATGAAAATGCAAATTTTCCATTTAAGATTATTTCTTTTGAGTTAGGGCTTTTTCAGAATATCTATCAGATGTAGTTCAATGTCCAGCGTGGCTTTAGCCAGGGAAGTAGTTGTTTTCTGTTAGACATTCACAAAAAATAACAACATTTCAATCGTGGATTTTTCAATTCACAGAAACATCTTTCTATCAATATTCAATTGAGAATGTTTCCCTTTTCAACATGATTACCCCACAAGAGGTTATCTTGACGATGGGCGATAGTGACTAAAGTTTATCTTTCAGTCGCAGATAATTCCACATCTGATTTTATGAACGTCCTGTTTATATTTTCAACAAATCCATTTTTTTTCATTTTTGGAAACGTGTAACTTTTCAAGGAATGTCCTAGAGCTTTTGTTTACATGAAAGACCCCGTTTAATATTCGACAAGGAATCACCCCTTAAAAACTTCCGCACTTATTTGGCAACACCCTGTATAAGCGTGTTTTTTCAGTGTTTTTTAACTATAATTTTATTTCATGACCGGTTTGTCTAATTGACTTCTGAGCGAATCCCATCTTGAACTGAGCGGAGTCGATCATTAAACATCGAGTTGTGGCAAAGAGTGGAACTAGTTGGATATTTGTTGATGAAGTGGGTGAAACGATAAACGGTCTGACCCCGGGCTAGAATTCTGCGCGATATTGGCGCTCGCAGGAGCTGACAAATATTTGAGTAGTCAACACGCGTTTAGACGAATCCATCTCCTGAGTACACATCGCTCTTCATATCGGTGTTTAATATCCCGCCAGCCACCCTCCGACTTCCATTGCATTTCCACTCGATAGGCTCTTCATAAACCTCGGTTTCTCCCTTTCAACTCTCCACTCTCGGTTGGGTCTTCTTCATGAATATTTCGATACAGGGTGTTCGTTTGTTCTTGTTCATCGGCAGCATCGATGGAGCGTACATACTTTTTCAACGTTTCCATAGATTTTGTGTTGAAAAGGATGTAGGCCAATAGAGATTTTCCCAAAATTTAATAATCATTACAAGTTTCAAAACTTCAGTTGAGTGAAGAGGACTTTCATATGATATTTAGTCTGATTTTGCAACCCTTTTTTCTGAACGGAAGATGTTGAAAATCAGGATTTAATGAATTTTCACATTATTAACCCGGAAAAATTTGCTAAAGTTCTGCAAACTTTCGAAGTTTTGAAAAATAGCAATTCACATCCTCTTATAAATTTGCAACCATTCAAACAAAACGAAAATGTTTGCTTTATCGAAAAAAAATTGTCGTTGCTCCTAATTTTTCAATGAAAATTCCAAAAGTTCTGCAAACTCGAAAAAATAACTAAAATAATGTTCTTGACAAGAGGTATAATTTGCAACCCCTTGCGTCGAACGGAAAATATATTTTTTCATTAAATTGTTTTTTTTTATTAAAATAAGTATCGGAATTATTACAAAAGTTTCAAATGATGGTTGCAAGTGGAGATGTCCTGAGGTGCGTTCGATTATAGACTCCTAGAGTAAAGTAAAGTATTTGAAGGTTTCTTAAATTTACTCTGGAGTTGAGTACTATTCATGTATTATTCGAACGGTGCGGAATTTATTTGGAGTTGTTTACAAAGTCCGAGTGACAAAGGTTCTGATATCGGAAATATAGGTTATGTTATTGTTTGTTGAAAAAACGAAAAATGGCAAGAACAATGAAAGTTGATGAAAACCGGAGAAAAATATTATTGACAATAGCAGATAACTTTTCTAGAATCTTGTTCGCTAATTGTAAATATAATGTTAGTATTAATAGTAGGGAATGACAATGGTAGATTCGAAGGTCATGTGATGGTTTCGAAGCAGCTTTATTAAAAATAGGTCCTAGGTTAAGAATTCGAGTGGGTCAGTATGAACTTGGTAGACCATATATGTTTCTCCAAGATCACAACTATTATCAGTGAACAGTATTAAACACTTACACATAAATAATCTCAATCTTGGGTTGGATGTGAGACACATCATAAAGAGATTTTCCGTCCCCCAGAGTTCTGTCAATTTTGTGGAGTAAAATAAACCCAGCTATTTTGTAGAGTTACGAGAGTTAACTCGGTAGTGAATACTCTGGTATTTTCGAACGACAGTCTTATAGTAAAATATACATAACTTTACGATTTTCGAACGCTATTTAGTAAATTATACTCGATGGAGTTAATAATCGAACGCACCTCTGACGTACAATGTTTTCATTCATTTGCAAGCTCGTCTGCAACACGAAAATGAGGGTAAAATTAAAAGAAAAATATTTTCTCTGACAAAAAAAGCAAAAGTTTTGCGAATCGGGCAGACAACTCATTTTACTAATTGGTGGCAGTATAATAATTTGCAAACTATGTAACAATGCGGAACAATAGGAATTAAAAAAATATTTATTTTTGCTACACTTGTGTTATCTGATCAATAAAGATTTTGATATACCTAATAAATGACATTCATTGTGTTAACAAGCTAACTATCGACCAAGAAGAAGCTCGTCAACGGTAGTGAAATCATTCAATGTTGAATTCAAAACATCATATTACAATTAGGAATTTGCATAAAAAATACTTGAGTACTTTGATGGAGGATCGAGAATCTCTCGACTCATTTTCATAATTTTTTTGATTCATTAAAAAATGGAGAAAAATTGGGATTTTAAAAACACTCGAATAGTTGTACATTAGTACGATTAACCTACAACTGTGTTACGTCACAATGTTTTGTTAACAGAGTATTGAATGCACATCAGTTTAGTAACATGATTTATTACCAGAATAACAAGAAGGCTGACAATTGTATTTTTATGACCAATAACTATATAACTAACAAAAAACAATGCACTTTAATCTAATAGTCCTGGAGCTACAACTGAAATTGAATTGCCTACCTCTTTATTTTAGTTTTTTTTATAAATCAAGAAAATGATTCTCACGTGTCGATAACATTTCAGTCCTTAATTCGATTTCAATAGAATTTTTCATGCGAAACCACAATTGGAGAAAGTCGAGTGGAAAGGTTAGTTATAATTTTATTTAATTCAAGATATACATACCTGTAAAAATTAAATTTGAGATCTAATATCGATTTCACCAATTTTTATTTTTCAACAACTTTTCTGTTTGATGATGAGGATTATGTACTTGCAAAATATACAATGGATAACGTTTTGATATCGTTACTCCCATAGAGCATCGATTATTTATTTTAAAATCTCGTCGATTGCTATAAAGTCACAAGTGAAAATTTTGAATAATAATTATAATAAATGCTTTTATTGAAAGGTTACATACTCTGTACATAGAACCTAACAAAAGGCAGGATTCAATATCTACGCATGAAACATCATTGCAGAGCTTGCTCTTCCATCCAACCATCAAAATATATTCATGATCATGCTTAATTTAAAAATATTCATTACAAAAAAAAAAAAAACAATAAAAATAAAAAAAGAACAAAAATATATGAAAAACTATATATAAAATAAAATATTGCAGGAAATCAATACGAAAATATTCATAGAAGTTGAAAACAGGGGTGTGCCAATTCAAGCTCGTTTTATATCATATTTCAATATACGGAAAGCGGTTTTCGATTAAATATTGTTTCAGTTTTTTTTTGAACGTATTGAGTGAAAATGATTTGAATTCAGTCGGTAACCGGTTGTATAAGCGAACAATCTGATACGAGAAGGAGCCACGGAAGAAAGAAGTTCTGTGTTTAGGCGCTGTCAGGTTATTCCGAAATCTCAAGTTCAGATTGTGTATATCTGTTCTGAAAGATAACTTTCTGAATAGGTAAGGTGGCTTTCCAGTTGTAATGATTTTGTGGAAGATCGAAGCGGAATGGGGTATGCACCTGGCCTCCATATTGAGCCAACCAAGATTTTTAAGATATTGTGAAACATGTTCCCGCCTTCTTGTGCCTGTGATGAGTCAGATGCAAGAATTTTGAAGTTTTTGTAGCCGCATTCTGTCTGATTTCAGTAGTCCCGGGTAATGAACTACGTCTGCGTAATTAGCATGTGAAAGTACTAATGCATCACATAGCATGAGTTTACTTTTCTTGTTCAATATATTTCTACTTGAATGAATAATTTTAAGGTTCATGTAACCTCGCTTCAAAATATGAGTAATGTGTGTCCTAAATCTGTCGAGGTATAATCCTAAATTTTTTGTTATTTCAGTAGTGGGTAATTGGACACCATCTACGGCTACATTAACTAAATTCTTGCAACGGTTTCTCGCAGCTGATCTTCCAAAAATCATGACATAAGATTGAGACGCATCAACAGTGAGACAGTATTTATTAGAGGTCGTTATTAAAGAATTCAAATCCTGATTAATTTGTTCGAGTGCATGGTTGAGATAGTCTTCTTCGAATTCTAAATACAATTGTGTATCGTCTGCGTAACAATGCATTGAAGTATAACGTAAGGACTTCGAAAATTGGGAGGTATAGAGGACGAAGAGAAGGGGGCCCAATATTGATCCCTGAGGAACACCATTTTCAGAATGAGTGAGTTTGACTTTTCATCATTAAGTATAACACAATGAGATCGGTTATGAAGGTAACTTTGGAGGAGTGATGTGGCATCCGAGGATAACCCTAGGTAACTAAGAATAGCTATAACTAGTTTGTGATTAATGCGGTCAAATGCTTTCGAGTAGTCAAGCAATACTAAGAGACAGAGTTTGTTATTGTCAATAGAGATATGCACATCATCGACAACTTTCAACAGGGCCGTTGAACAACTATGGTCAGCTCTAAATCCCGATTGACAGGATGGCAATATATCGAATTCATTTAAGTAAGATCGCATTTGTAAGTTCAATATTTTTTCGAAGGCTTTCGAGATGGCACACAAAATACTAATTGGACGAAGGTCACTCATATTCTCTGGATTGGTGATTTTTGCCAATGGTAGGACATGAGATTGTTTCCAACTCGATGGGTAAATATGTTTTTGTATACAATAATTGAATATATGTGATATGTGCTTTAGAATCATGGGACAACAATGTAATAACATTTGTATACTTATTTTGTCAGGTCCCTCAGCATTCGATTTAATGCCCAGTAATGTAGTATAAATTTCATCATCATTCGTTTCATGGTAAGAAAAATGATTATCGTTCAGTGTATTACCTGAGAAAAAATCAATAATTTCATCGTCAGGCGTGGAGTTATTATTTGAAATGCTTCCAAAAAAGTTATTGATATCTTCAACATGCATTAGGTGTTCCGGAATTGTTTTCTGCACCTTTTTGTTGTTATATACGTTCATATCAGCTAGTTCTTTCCATAATTGTTTGTTTCTTGTTGAACGATAATTGAGGTATGCTTTTTTTTCGAGTATCACAGTCCGATTCGTGAGATTTCTCATTTCTTTATAATAATCCCAATGATGCTGATTTTTTGTTCTTCTAAATCTTGAGACGGCCTTATCTCTCAGTTTGAACATAAGTTTCATATGATCAGTTATCCACGGTGCTTTTTTCTTCGTAATTTTGACGTTTTTTACCGGCGAGTGTTTATCGAATATTTCAAGTAGTAAAGTAATGAATAAGGAAACTTTCTCATCGATATCATTGGAGTCATACATGAATGAAGAATGATTGCATGTCATTTCTAATGAGATGAAAAATTATTATCTTCCAATAGTCTTTTACCAGAACTTAGCAAAAATGTTTACACTTTTGATTGTAGCATTCGAGAATATTAGATTAATTTTTTTTCGCTGATTAGTCGAGAACAGTGATTGCTTCTGAGGTTAATAATTAGTTTCAAATTTCACAATGGTTATTAACTACGTAACCGTATTATTCTTCGGATGCAATTTCAATCAACCAGTAGAAAATATAACAGATATACGCGATGGACCACTGTAGACAAATGTCGGTTTGATATATATCTGGAACCTATTTGCACAATGTTTACAATTTATAGCCAAATTATGGAAAAAAAACAAATCATTTATATAAAAAAAAAATGTTCCGTTGAATGATGACGGTTGCAAATCTCTTGTGTCACGTAAAATATTAGTCGTTATTTCAATTGCAATTTGCAGAACTTTTGCAATTATTTCAGCAGTTGTAAAAATGCAAAAAAAAAGTATATTAATGGTTAAATAGGTTTTCGTATGAGGTTGCAAAGTTACATATCCACTGGGACCGATATTCTCTTTATTTGCAACCACATTATAGCTATTGATATAACGAGATTAATATGCGATTTATAATAGTCGAGGACATTGCTAGGTGACGAGGCGACAGCCGAGTCACCCGCAATGTCCGAGACGGGGTTGAATCGCTAATAATCGAGTTACATTCAAAGCTTTATCGTATCATTGACAACAGCGATGCGAAAATAAAAGCAACAAGGTTTTATGTCATTTCATTTTGGCATTTCAAAAAGTCATCATTAAAATCATGCAAGATTTTGATATTCCTGACGATATATCAGCTGCAGCCAACACTATAAGGTTGAACTTGCTTCCGGACAAATCTAAAATCCATTATGAAAAATAATATCGGCAGTTTTGTGAGTGGCGAAACAAAGTACATGTTCGAAGTGCAGAAGAAACGGTGTTGCTGGCGTATTTCGCAAAACTCTCTGATGATCGTGGACGCTAAAGGCAAAGGTGTATCCATCAAATTTGAAAACTGTCAAGATATTGTTTTACATGTTCATGAAAACTAGTTCTAATATTATTTGGTATCTAAGGTATTATGCTTTCGTAACTAACGCATTAAATTATGGTAACTAATGTATTATTAGTAACTAAGGCTTTATGTAGATTTTGGTACGTTTATGATGTTAATAATGATCAAAAATGATTTCATACAAAAATGTCTTAATCTTCAATGATACGATGAAAAAACTTTTGTAATTATTTCAATGCTTGTGTGCATTGAAAATGGGAGCGTCGTTAGGAAAGTTTAATGAATAATTGATGCGTTTTTCAGAAATGGTTGCAAATGTACGTGAATATTTAAAACTTTTTTTCCGTTCAGTTATCCAATTTGCAGAACTTTTGTGATTTTTTTTAACAAATTACAATGAAAAACTCAAACAAATGACAAAAAACAAGGTTACGTAACTTTTACAAGGTTGCAAACTTAATGCACGTTGTAAAACATCCTTACTATAGGTACGCTTAGTTTGCAGAGCTTTTGCAATTTCCAGTGCAAAAATAAAGCATGAAAACGTTTTTTGCAATTAAAACAATGTTCCGTTCATCGCAGATTTCTGCAAAATTTTATAGTTCATTTTCATTAATGCACTAATATACCATTGAAATTTGAAAACTTCTGCAATTATTGTTAATTGATTGTCTATATCTACTGGCCTAATGGTTTAACCGTTGAAGTTATCATTTAGACCTGCATATCTTTTGTTTGCGTTCAGCATAAATTTTGCATAGATGCATGGGTGGGACGATTCTCCAGACGACCACGGTAGAATGGATAACTTTAGTTGAATAATCTAACTTTACTTGAATAATCTAAAATCTTCATACGCGGCAGTGTGTGAGGCATGTTCGGCGACGCGACGCACCGCCATCGGTTTAGTTGGGATTGGGATCAATATGGATTGACGTTTCGAATCAATTCAATTCATCCTCAGGGCTCTGTAACTTTTATTATTATTATACTTGTCACGATGTATCATTGTACTTAAAATTTATGTTGAAATGTAAAGAAAAAGTACTCACCAAAAAATAGTTATTTCCGAATCAAAATCTTTAAAATTCAAATACATATTCAGACGTGATAGATACTCAGAAACGAAACTCAAACGGGCACAATGTTGTTTGTATATTAAGGGACCAAAAATGAAATACTGAGATAAGAAACTAAGTTTGAAAGGAACAATTCATAAAAAATATACAGTGGATAAAAAAACAGTGCCAATGTTTTTATTATTGATGAGGGCAGGTGTCGACGAAACAAAGATAATAGTAATGGTAATTCATCTGGGTATTTAATTAATCAAGTTGAAAAAGGCTGTGTTTAAACCATCAATGTCTCTTCTTGTGTTCACACTGTCATGTTTGAATATTTGAATCATTTCGCTTAGAAGTCATTTCGAGAGATATTGTTGAACATCTACATTGAAGAAAAACGATTCCCGGGAATTTTCGGTTGAATGAATTCCTGTTGTTTAAACGCAACTATTGCTATTATAACAAAAAAAAACGTTCTGAGAACAATCTATACTTGCAATCTAACATGCCGATTCCGGTTGAAGTGACTTGAGTCGTATGAACAGGAAAAACGGTAAGTATAGCAGTAATAAGGTACTTTCAATTTATAAGGAATATTTCCGGTGTATATAGATTAATATTTTGCTATATTTACAAGCCACGACTGTAGGTCGGAACCATAGGTGCAACCGGAATAAAACACCGTGAATGTTACAGGAAAATCTAGTAAAATATAATAATTTTGTAAATATAACCCAACAATATTTGTTCGACTAACAGTATGGATACATTAAATTCAACAGGAATGTTTGGTATTCCTTACAGAAATTCAGACTATTCTGCCGGAATAAATGTTGTTCAGCTAACAGTATTTTAATCCATGTAATATACTACTGTTATCTCTACAATCCACGCTACTGTTCCAACAGCTCAGAACGTTGATTTTTAACAGAATTCCTGTAAATCCCACAATTCAATGCGCTACGCTGGGCAGTACTAGCCGACGCGGTAACTCGTTATGAGTCATTCGTGTTGGTTGTTGGATACGCAGTTTTTTGCCAGGTGACGACAACGTGGTCGGAACGTAGTCGAAACGTAGCGTCCACCAAAAAAGTGTTCCCCATTTAAGGTAGTTGTCGTGAAATCCACTTCCAATCAGAATTAGTTTATATTCATACCACTTTTAGTTAACATTATTACCTGTATCATATTGAATTTTTGAAATGATTTACCTCACCGAAAGCGAGATATGAGGCTTCAAAGTTTCAACGTTTAACACGTAATCCCTATAGTGAGCTACCGCGGACACCACATTTTAAGGCATAACTAAAAACCCTTTTTTCAGATATTTTTGAAAAACTAGTATATTAATAAAAGGTAAGTGTAAAATTTTATAGGAAAAATTAAACAAGCGTAGCCATACAGTTATCCAGTTATTGCCATGAGAAGTTTCTAAATTATTGCGTATGAGAAGTGCAATAGAGGGAAGGCTGAGAATCGTGGCAACGCCTCACGCAAAAAAATTTACCAGGATATACATCAAGAATTCGGCGAATCCTACAGGAAATTCCCCCTATATAAGCAACAGCAGGAATATTTGTCAATTGTACGTGACAATTCCGGTCTTTTAATTCCTCTGGAAATAACAAGTTTTAGATTAGTTAATGCAACCAAACTGCAGTTTGACATTTCAACAGGAAAATAATAATGTGACTAAAATCGGAATATGATTTACTATTAACAGAATCGTTACATTGATTTAACTGGAATTTTTCAGTTATTTTAATGAACTACCTTACTTTTACCGCAGCGGTTATTTCGATTTAACAGGAATTTCTTGTTTAATAAACAAACTAGATAGTTGTATCCGAGGATTATTAATTTGAAAGTTCAATTAAAGTATCGACTTAACGGAATTTTCCGTTGAATTAAATTTGATAGTTGTATTCGAAACTTATAACCTGAGCTTTTACATGAATTTCCTGTACTTACCTAGTATTTAACTGGAATTTCTTGCATTTCCTATTTAATTAACTACATAGTTTTGACAGTAATTTCCATCTGAAGTTGATATTTTTTTCCATTGAATTTTACTGGAAGTTTCCGGTTAAGTCTACCGTGGAGCATTGTTGTAATTTGAGTTACTTCCTGTCAGTATTTAAGTGCTATTTTGTAATTTTTGTAACGCATTCTGTTTAAAAAGTGACTTGCGAATATGTGTCTGGAATCAGGGGAGAATTTTCCATATATTTATTATAGAGTATCTCAACATAATTCTAACGAATTAGAGAGACATTCGTTGAATACCAGTATGGAGACACTCCATAATACATATAAAAAGAAATTTTCCTGATTCCGGACACATATAGCGAATTTCATTACGGAATTACTGTCTACACTCTTACAATTTGTTCTAGGGAAAGTCAAACACTAAAAAATGTAACCTTTAAATAACAGCGAACTTTATACAGCTGTGAAAAATGATTATTTTACAGGTTTATATGGTTCGCTATGCTTTAAAAGACTGAAATTATTTTTAGTGGGTAACTACATCTAGGGGTAGGTGCCCGCTATTGTATTAAGACTAACAATATATTGTTACAATCCCAAATCAGCAAATGAATACAAACTGAGGAATAACCCAGGTAGACAATTACAACTACAATAAAAGATATGTAATAGAACAATACCCATTAAACAGAGTATGCACTTCTCATATAGGTAGGGTATAAAAAATATGAAATTATAATGTTTAAGTTTAAATTTGTTTTTATTGAAAAATCAATATTTTGTTTGGAATAAATGTTACAAAAGAAAAAGGAAAAAAAAATATTTGGTGCGTTTCCGCAATTCCAATATTTTAACCACGATTACGGTTTTGCCTTATAAGAAGTACTGCAAGGTCGTTATCATGGATAAAATATTGGATTTACGGAATAATTTTTCAACTAAAAGTAATAATGATGAACATATTAATCAACAATAATAAACCTAAACTAAAGGTAAAAGTTTTATTTTACTTCCATCGTATCACCGATTATTCTGTATACTCTCTCTTCCCCATCTTGGCTTTGATCTAAGTCTAAGGCAATAGGGGGCAACTCGAATAAATAGTTAGTTGACGCAGACATAACTATTTTTCTAATAAGTATCAGAATTCATTCCACAATCACTTCACTTGCACTTGCTTTTGCGTAGGTATCCAACAACCAACACGAAACACGAATGACAAGTTACCGCGTCGGTGCGTATGTACTTCCCAGAGTAGCGGATCGAATTGTGGGATTTACAGGACTTCTGGTAAAATCAACGTTCTGAGCTGTTACACCAGTAGCGTGGATCGTAGAGATAACAGGAATATATTGCATGAATTAAAATACAGTCAGCTGAACAAGAATTATTCCGGTAGAATAATCTGAATTTCTGTGACGAATGCCAAACATTCCTGTTGAATTTAATGTGTCCATACTGTTAGTCGTACAAATATTTCCTGTAACATTCACGGTGTTTTATTCCGGTTGCACCTATGGTTCCGACCTACGTATGTTTTACAGTCGTGTCTTGTAAATATTGCAGAGCATTATTCTATATTCACAGGAAATATTCCTCATAAACTAAAAGTTCCTTATTACTGTTATACTAACCATTTTTCTTGTTCATACGACTCAAGTCACTATAACCGGAACCGGCATGTTAGATAGCAAGTACAGATTGTTCTCAGAACGTTTTTTTTTTGTTATAATAACAATGGTTGCGTTTAAAAAACAGGAATTAATTTAACCGAAAATTCCTGGGATTCCTTTTTTCAGTGCTCAAGCGAGCGCTCGTGATTCAAATAAGCGAGAGCGCGAGGGTTTTGCTGTTTTGAATTGAACTGTGTTTTGGAATGCACATATTTATGAATAATAATTTTGAATAATTGCGTTAATATATATTGATGCATTTTAAACATATTACAATAGGAATAGATATAAAATAAAATGTAGTTTTATCGAGAAACGGCAAAAAACTGTGCATAAACTTCATTTTATTTAAACATTTGTACAACACATGTACGTATAACATAATTCAAATATTTTTAATCAAAAATGATTCAGATTTCTAACAGGCTGTTAAAATATAACGTATAAATCTACAGAAAATATAAACAACAATGAATGTAATATTATATATTTCTCTATTTTCTATTGTACTAAATAATCTTGAATGACTGAACTTTTATTTTTTAATCAATAATGATTTTAGTTAATGCTTTTACATTTTTGGTAACTCTAGGTTTTCCATTCTCCAATTTTTCAGTTAGGTTGCGCATTTTTTTTCAATAAATCCCGTGGATTTTGAAGGCACTTAAATTAGATAAATTACAAGATATTCTTTCGTTCTCAGGTCGCTCAGAAATACATTCTCTATATGATTTCATATATGTCGATAATTCTGGCTCTTTACCAATGAAACGAACTATTTTCTGCAGAATTTGTACATCATACATCGCTGCCTGGAAATTATCTGATGTTTCTTTCAGTATTGAATCTTTGGCTAACTTTGATAGCTTGGCCCTTTTCGATCTGGGAACGTTTTTCTAAAAATAACTAAGCTATCCACAAATCCTCCTATCATGGTAAAATCTTCTGTTAATTATTAATAATGATTGCTCTTAGTAATCTAGACATATCGTATCTCGCATTATGCGCAACGAGTAAATTTGGAGTTATAGATAAATTCTTTAAATGCTACTAAACAATCTAGTAAATTTGAGGGGGGATTTGGCGCGGTGGGTTAGCGTCCGACTCATGATCGAAAGGTCGTGAGTTCGATTCTCGGCCAGGGCAGAAATTTTTCTATTTAATTTGAGAGAATTAAATGTTAAATTTCGTAGCCGGGCCGAGGATGGTCCTCGACGATTCGCTGTTGCGTTCAAATTAACAGTGCTGCTCCTAGGTGGCGTATGGAGTTAGTAACAAAGCCTACCCAGAACACTATGAAAAGATACATAAAAAAATACTCAAATTGTGAATGGCCGAAATGACAAAATGTCAAAGACATTAAAAAAAAAAAAAAAAAAACTAGTAAATTTAGTGAGTCGACTTGTACATCATTCAAATATAATTGACCAGAAATTGTTACTCAATCCCGTAATTTTTGTCTCTACAGAATTGATGCTTCCTAGGGCTTACATATATATTAAATTCTCTATTTTCACATTTAGCGGCGATTTGTAAAATGTCATCAGTCATGCACAATCCAGATGTTTCTAAATCAAAATAAACTATGGAATAATTTATTGATATTGATTCGATGTTTTTCAAATGATAGTGATGATGCTCTTGATTCGTTAATTTCAACGTTCGGTTGATATGTTACACCTTTTAACTTTTTCTTGGATTTTCTTAACATTTCCTTTTTTGGCCAATTCAACTCTACGCAACTTTTTTTCTCTTGATCTTAGCATGAGTCTTCTTTTTTTCTTATCAGAATCGTATCTGTGAGCATATGTAGTTGTATGACTACCTGGTTCCAAATTCAATTTTTTTTATATTCAATAACGATACCTCGCCAATGTTTTTAGAGCAAATAACTGCACTGTATCTTGAACAACTACATGCGGGCGATCGTTGGATTGCGAGGTTGCCAACAGTCCAGTCTTGGCTTATTTGTTGTATCACGCATGCTGGTTGCTTTTCTGAGTGTACAGTTCCCTTAAAAAATATCCCTCTAATTCAGCGTATGAACAAGTATCGCGTCGCGCTACAATCGAGCCTAATTTTCGACACTGTTTGTAGCAAGACAACTACCTTAAGTAGCAGCCACGTGATAAAAACGTATATATTACGTGGCAGTGGTTGTGGTCAAACAAAGATTTCCAGGATCGTGGCCGCTACGTTCCGTCCACTAAAACTGCTACTTGGGTATATTATTAACCCTCATGCTATACAAACAAGGAGGTACACATTTTGTTAATGATTTTGTGACTCCAAGTATGATTACACATACACTGTGTCCGTAAAGTATGGAACAAATTCATTTTTAGCTAAACAGGTCATTTTAAGAAATAATCCTGAAACACGTCGATTTTTGATGTTAATTTACCGTATTTCAAAATAATAATCTAATATACAGGGTGAATTACGTTCGAGTAATGACGTCACCGTCATTATTTTTAAATGGAAGACCCCCATTTTGTCTCAATTTTCGGATTACTCTAGCTGAGCTGATTCCAAAAATGTATCACATGTTGATTCCAATTGGTACAGGGTGGACAAAAATACAATAGTTTTGTGTGTGCTCATAAAGTAACGCGTACATTCTTTATTAGGTAAATTAACAATATTATCAAAAATACTTATTGTCTAGCGGACATAATATGCTGGAATACATGACTTTATAAATGTTCGAACTGCAGCCCTTGCTGTATTTGACAGTAACCCAAACGGTGTACAAATTCTTGTTGAACCTTGTGTATGGTTTCTTGCGTAATATTGTTTATTTCTGTTCGAATTTTCTCTTGTACATCTGCAATATTTGCTGGTTTCGTTTTATAAATAACATTCTTCAGATGGCCCCACAGAAAATAATCCAAAGGATTTAAATCTGGTGACCTCGCTGGCCATTCAGTGGGTGCACGTCTACCAATCCACCTGTTCAGAAAAATTTCATCTAGGTACCTTCTAACATCTACAGTATAATGTGGAGGTGCACCATCCTGTTGAAACCATAAACTTTCATCAAAACCTCCAGGATCACGTCTGCTGGGAAACAAATTACGTAAAGTAGGTACGAGATACCCCCTTAAAAACTCAAGGTACGTTGCCCCGTTTAAATTACCTTCGAAAAAGTAGGGTCCGATGATTCGATCTCGTACAATTCCAGCCCATGCATTTACCTTTTGAGGGTATTGTGTATGATGCTCACGCATCTAGTGGGGGTTTTCTTTTGCCCAGTATCTACAATTCTGACGGTAAACCTCACCATTTAACATGAAAGTGGACTCATCAGAAAAAATAATGTTTTGTATCAAGAGAGGGTCTCGGTGACATTTATCCATCATTTCTTCGCAAAAATGGAGTCTTCTATCGGGATCATCTTCGTTTAATTCTTGCACAAGTTTGATTTTATAAGGATGCCATTTTTCAAGCTTCAATAGTTTGTGTACCGTTGTTTTGCTAACACCGATATAGCGACTAACTTTACGAACAGAAGTGTGCGCATCTTCTTCAAAACTCAGTAAAACATCTAATGCTGTATCAGCATTTGCAGGGGGACGACCTGATTTGCGTACATTTTCAACATTACCAATTTCTCGAAATTTCGTTTCAATCTTACTGACTGTTGAACGCGTTATAGGTCTTTCTGGATATTTATCATTAAACAAATTGCACACTTCCATCTGAGTTCGCGATCTGTCTCCATACCCAATCATCATAAGTATTTCAATTCTTTTTTTTACACTCAACTCCATTTCTACTTCCAATTAAATCTAAGCAATCATTCGAATATTCACGAATACCAAAAATATTGTAGTACTAAACTGTCACTGAACATCAATAAATTACTAAACAAATAATGACATTGCCCAAAAAAGTAGACGACTATGTTTTTTATAAATAGATAAGAAATATTTTTTGTCATATTTTGTCTGCTAGACCACAAGTACCAAACATGTTTGGAAACAGCTCATTATTATTACTCTAAACATGTAGCAAACTACGGGGTGTTACATTTAAACCAATTGCCGCTAGACAATAAGTATTTTCGATAATATTGTTAATTTACCTAATAAAGAATGTTACGCGTTACTTTATGAGCACACACAAAACTATTGTATTTTTGTCCACCCTGTACCAATTGGAATCAACATGTGATACATTTTTGGAATCAGCTCAGCTAGAGTAATCCGAAAATTGAGACAAAATGGGGGTGTTCCATTCAAAAAAAATGACGGTGACGTCATTACTCGAACGTAATTCACCCTGTATATTAGATTATTATTTTAAAATACGGTAAATTAACATCAAGAATCGACGTGTTTCAGGATTATTTCTTAAAATGACCTGTTTAGCTAAAAATGAATTTGTTCCATACTCTACGGACACAGTGTATACTTGTAGGCAAGTACTAAAGATGACTTTATAGGTCAAAAGCGCTCTGTGGATATAATGAAAAAGTGGCACGCAATACAAACAAAAGACTATTGTTGCACAAAGCCCTACTACTCCCACGTCCCCACCTAAAAATGTTGTTCCTTTAACTCTCAACAAATTTGATATGAATATAAAATGAATGGAATAGTAAAATCGAACTTGGAAACAGTCTCCCAAGATACTACATTATCCAGTCACTGTGTCAGACTACATATTTAATTTACCACCCAGTATTATACCGTCTAATTTCTCCCCATGTCGATGTCAATGCATAACTCTTCACTAGTCGGATTAAGCCGCCCCAAGCAGCGTTTTCACCATCATTTAGACCGGCTTGCTTGATTTTTCTTGTTTCGCTTTGACAGCAGAGCTTTTCACGGAACATCGGCGGTAATGATGAGATTTGAAGGTATTCACTCGTAGATTCCAGCTGGGATGTTTTTCTGACTTCAATTCGACAAAGAGTTGATGGAATTCATCATTTTAGTGGATTTGAATAATTTTCAATCAACACCAAAAATAAATTTCAGATATTTTTGAGCCGTGAACTTCAGAGAAGATATAGACAGAAACGAAGAATCCTCATCAGATATATGTAAAATCTATGAAACAAATTCAACAAAAGAAATTCATTCAAGTTTAAAATCGTTAGCAAAAGAAGGTTCTTACCACGTTTTTATTAACTCGCTTTCTGTCCTGTCTGTTCGATACAAATTTTGCAATCGATTATTAACTAACTTCCCGATGAGCTAGAGTCTTGAAACTTCAACACAGCTCAGAACTGGATGGCAATGCAATAATAACGTGCTTTCTTGACTGTCTGTCTGTTCGGTACAATCTTTGTAATCGATTTTAAACTATTTTCCCGATGAGCTAGAGATTTGAAACTCTAACCATAGCTCAGAAATGGATGACAATGCAATATCACCTCGATTTTTTGTTTGTTTGTCTGTATTCTGGTCTCTGTCTGTCTGTCAATTCGGTACAAATTCTGCAATCGATTTTAAACTAACTTCCCAATGAGCTAGAGACTTGAAACTTCGAACATAGCTCAGAACTGGATGACAATATAAAATTAACTTTCTTGTCTGTCTATTTATTTGTCAGTTCGGTACGAATTTTCCAACAGGTTTCAGATTGAAGAATTGAGTGTGTAAGAGATAGAGAGAAAAACGGGGAAAATTGTGTAAAAAATAAATAAAGAAAGAAAGGCAATTTCACACATAAGACTAAGAAACAAGAAATGATTATTCAATAGTCATTCAATCAACTAGTGTATTAATGGTGGCGATTAATGATCGGGATATTTTAACGCGAGAGTGAGGCGAGCGCGTTAAAGTTCGAGATCATTAATCCGCCATTTTATTATACGAGTTGATTACAATTTTTTTCGTCGACCCCATTCCTGTGGTCAATGTGAAATTTCCACTTATAATCTCCCTAGAGCATGAATTATTGCAGGAAAATTTTTTGAGTACATGAATTTCTTGAAAATTATCACGAGTCGCGAAGCGACGAGGGATAATTTTTTTTTCAATTCATGTAGGAGACAATTTTCCGGCAATTAATTCAAGCACGTGGGGGATTCTGTAAGAAAATGTTGTACCGGAATTATATTTAAATAGAAAACATTAAGTAAATATTTATTTTGACGTTATTCACAAATAAATAGAAGGCTGTGTGTAATGGGAGTTTTAGGGCAGATTTTTTTCTGATTTTCCCCGTTCCCTAGTAAAATAAAATATATAATATCAGATGAACTATTATGTAAAATCAATTGATTTCATACAATTTTCTCACTAGGTTTCAGGAAAATGTTAATATTGACTAAAAATGAAAGTGGATACGTTCGTATAGCTGAAGATATTTTTTTATTTTCCCCGTGCCCTAATAAAATATTATATATCAGATAAATTATTATATAAAATTAATTGATTTCATACAATTTTCCTACTAGGTTTCAGATAAATGTCAATATTGACTAAAAATTAAAGTAAATGTCCGTATTGCGGTAGATATTTTTTTGGTTTTTCCCGTGTCCTATTAAAATAAAATATATAATATCAGATACATTTTTATATAAAATTGATTGTTTTCAATTTTCTTGCTAGGTTTCAGGGAAATGTCAATATTGACTAAAAATGAAAGTGGATCTTATTTCAATATTACTATTATCTAATTATATGATAGCTGTCATGTGCCAGGAAATTTCCTTTTATTAATTTTACGTCTACATGCTAATGTGGATGAAAAATTTTCAGAAAATTTACTGCTTACCATTGTAACAATGTCGAAATAAAGCATCTGATTGGTTGAAAATGACTGGTATGAAATGTTCGATATCCATTTCCTTCAACTAGGAGGAAATTTACAATATTTGGATTTAAAAATACATAAATTTGACAGCGCGAAGGTAATATGATTTGACATTTGAATAATATTCGAATTCGTGAATGTTTAGTTGCCTATACCACAATTATACATCAATGGACAAAATCGACCATTTACAGCTTGTTAATGGTCGATTTCGGTGTATGTTTAGTTGCATACATCACAATAATGCATTAAAAGATAAATTGAAGGTTAATAGGGGTCTTAACGATCGATTTCGTGTGGATTAAACAGACTCGTTAATACGAGGTCACCGGATTTTTTTTAATGACGTTATTAAAACGAACTTGAAAGTATAAAATAATTATTCCTAGCCCCATACAGATTTATAACCCCATACAGATTCCTCATCCCATACAGATTCTCCTGAAAATATGTGATTGTGAATTTTGATTACCTATGAAAATACTTCTTAGATTCAAAACGAAAAACGTGGGGAGCATGCAATAAATAATAAATAGTAAGGAGTGTGAGGTGTAGCTGCCATTGAGGCAACTCACACCACACTTCATATCATTTGCAGTGAATTGAAGTTGTTAGTAACTCAGGGGAACTATTCATTATCTATTACATGCTCCCCACGTTTTTCGTTTCAAATCTTACACGTATTTTCATAGCTATTGAAAATTCCCGATCACAAATTATCTGGACAATCTGTATGGAATCAGTAAGGGGGTAATAAATCTATATGGGTCAAGGAGATTTTTTTGTATACTTTTCAGTTCGTTTCAATTACGTGGTATTTTGAACAAAAAGATTGAATAATTAATAGTCTTGAATGTTCTTGAATGTTTCGCCTGTTTGACCCATGTGGAGACTTATTCAAGTCAATTTATACCCTTCAGACTTTCCAGATTTCTTGATCTTACCTATATGGATCTTGATGATTTTACTCGGTTTTGTATACAATATAGATTTATTTTAACCGTAAGCCTTCATTTCTCAAAATGTAGGCGGGAATATAAGATTACCGTTACATCAAAATTTTATTGTTAATCTTTTCGAGTGAATACAATAAAAAAAAACATCTCTGCAAAGTGAGATTGCTTCTAGAAAATGTGTTTCTCAATTCTTCCGGTCTTTCTAATGATCGTGGAAGGGTGGAATAGATTTTCGTCGACAAAAATGTATTGAAGACCTAGTGAATGCGATGCCAGTTTGCATCGATGTTACAAATGATTTCTGGATATCATTCATCTATTTGAGTTCTTAATTAAGACTGGAATAGAAAATCAAATTTTCACTTCCAGATTTTTCTTTTAAGCTAGGGTCCTTTCAAAATATCTATCACATGTAGTTCAATGTCCAGCGTGGCTTTAGCCGGGAAAGAAGTTGTTTTCAGTTAGATATTCACAAGAATATCCTAATTTTTCATCGTGGATGTTTCAATTCACAGAAAAATATTTCTATTCAATATTCAATTGAGAATGTTTCCCTTTTCAACATGAATGCCCCCCAAGAGGTTATCTTGGATGGAAGATAGTGACTAAAGTTTATCTTTGAGTCGTAGATGATTCCACATCTGATTTTATGAACTCCTTGTTCATATTTTTAAACAAATGAATTATAACCGTTGTTGATTCCAATTTGTTTGACAAAGTTTAATTCGTTATTACGAATCACAATTACTGTAGATCCTAGATCATCAGTTTCACGGATGGGATAGCAATGAAAAATACAGCTGGACAAATAAGATTGGATTTGGGTAATGGAGTTTGTTAATCCCTAATGGTTTGGCTCTTCTTTTTCCTCATTCAAAAGTTAGTGAATTGATTTCAATAGTCCTTCGAATATTGAGGCTAGAAAAGCGTACGGATGTTGAGTTCTACAAATATATCTAAATTCAAACATATAAAAGCTGTTGTATGGCAAAACACATGTGGTGGTTTTTTGGACGTAATCAATTGAAAATCAAGAGGTGGATTGTTTTTGAATTACATTTTAAACATATTGATTGAATAAATATTTATAATAATGACATGTCTTCATCGTTTCATTCATTCAACAAAATTATACAAGAATTCTCATAAGGAGGCGAAATTGAACAATGTTGCTCTTCCATATAACCTTTCAATTAACAACAATCTGAAATATGCTGCGATATAAAAATAAAATATACTGATTTCAAGTAGATGAAATAAGATACATCAGAAAAATAAAAAAGCAGTAAATAATGATTTTGCCATTTTACAGTCTGATTTCTGAACAAAATGAACAAAGTAGAGGCCACATTTTTTTCAACTGAATTAAACGAAATTTAGCACAAAAATACTATTCATCAATACCTCGGATGAGTTCGTAAAGTAGTTTAAAAATTGCGCCTGTTGGAAGATTGAAAAAAATCTCAATCTTTCATTTTCATGCCAATATCAGTATTTTGATGGAGCTTCATGAGCTCCACAATTTTTATTAGAAATATATAAATAAATATTATAATTTTCCTGAGTTATATTGAGATTGAAACCCAAGTACTGTCTATATGAGAAGGGAAATTTTTGTGTCTGTATTATATAATGTGAAAGAGAGTTGGCCTATATTCTAGAAAAAGATATCTCCGGACAGGGGTCGAACCCACGACCTCATGATTACTAGTCACATGCTCTCTCAACTGAGCTATCGAAGACGTACGTTCGCATCTGCGATCGGGAATGAGTTTCCTACCACCTCATAACTTCCCAAAACACACTAACATTAAATTCTAGAAAGCAATATTCCGATCGCAGATGCGAACGTATGTTGATTTGTTGAAAATATAAACAGGATGTTCATAAAATCAGATGTGGAATCATCTGCGACTGAAAGATAAACTCTTGTCACTATCTTCCATCGTCAAGATAACCTCTTGTGGGGTATTCATGTTGAAAAGGGAAACATTCTCAATTGAATATTGATAGAAAGATTTTTCTGTGAATTGAAAAATCCACGATTGAAATGAAGTTATTTTTTGTGAATGTCTAACCGGAAACAACTACTTCCCCGGCTAAAGCCACGCTGGACATTGAACTACATCTGATAGATATTCTGAAAAGGCCCTAACTCAAAAGAAAAAATCTGAAATTGAAAATTTGTATTTTCATTCAGATAGTTATTTGATTTTCTATTCCAGTCTTAATTAGAACTCATAAAGATGAATGAGGCAAAGAAGAATGTTTTCCAAAAGAGAGTACTCACCAGAAATCATTCGTAACATTGACGCAGGAGAGACATCGCATTCACTAGGTCTTCAATACATTTTTGTCGACGAAAATCTATTTCACGCTTCCACGATCATCAGGAAGACCGGAAGAAATGGGAAACACATTTTCAAGAAGCAATCTCACTTTGCAAAGATGGAAAAAGTTAGAATCATTTGTTTTGGAGAGACACTTTGAAATTAGTGTTTTCTGACATTGAAACCTGTCATGGGGTATGATAGATTGATTGTTGAAAATATAAACAGGATGTTCATTAAATCAGATGTGGAATCATCTGCGACTGGAAGATAAACTCTTGTCACTATCTTCCATCGTCAAGATAACCTCTTATGGGGTATTCATGTTGAAAAGGGAAACATTCTCAATTGAATATTGATAGAAAATTTTTTCTGTGAATTGAAAAATCCACGATTGAAATGAAGTTATTTTTTGTGAATGTCTAACCGGAAACAACTACTTCTCCGGCTAAAGCCACGCTGGACATTGAACTACATCTGATAGATATTCTGAAAAGGCCCTAACTCAAAAGAAAAAATCTGAAATTGAAAATTTGCATTTTCATTCAGATAGTTATTCGATTTTCTATTCCAGTCTTAATTAAGAACTCATAAAGATGAATGAGGCAAAGAAGAATGTTTTCCAAAAGAGAGTACTCACCAGAAATCATTCGTAACATTGACGCAGGAGAGACATCGCATTCACTAGGTCTTCAATACATTTTTGTCGACGAAAATCTATTTCACGCTTCCACGATCATCAGGAAGACCGGAAGAAATGGGAAACACATTTTCAAGAAGCAATCTCACTTTGCAAAGATGGAAAAAGTTAGAATCAGTTGGGAGAACACGTGACTAGTTATCATGAGGTCTGGGTTCGATCCCTTCCGTGGATATCTTTTTCTAGAATTTAAAAATTATTGTCTGCACTCTCTTTCACATTATATATTACAGACATAAAAATGTCCCTTCTTCAATTTCAACTTCGGCTTGATTGTTCAATGGTCGGAGATCCACACCTGACCCCTGCTGAAAATAGCATATTTTCGACGACGCAAGGTGATAGGTAAGTAGGATCTTGATGATAATTTGATAGCGAATGAGTTTCCTTCCACCTTATAACTTTCCATAACACACTAACATTAAATTCTAGAAAGTGATATCTCGACCGCAGATGCGAATGTACGTCCTCGGTAGCTCAGTTGGAAGAGCACCTGACTAGTAATCATGTGAACGCGGGATCGATCCCTGCCTGATGATATATTTTACTGGAATTTAAAAATTCTTCTCTGCATGCCGCCAACTCTCTTTCACACTGTCTATATACTTGTGTGCTGGTTATATTTCTTTCGTTAGATTTCAATCAGATTAGGTACATGAAAGTATTAGGAAGCATTTAGGGGGATTTTATTCCTTCAACAACTTTTGTTTAAGGTTTATACAGAGATAGAAATGCTGTTTTTGTCCCATACGCAGTTTTTTTATTTTTTCTGGCACATGATTCGTGAACTTGATTGATGACTATTTCAGAATCAGTAATAAAATTCTGAAATCTACCTTTTCGACTGGCAGCGCATTCAGCTTTATTACCTGGATTTCCAAACAATAAAATGAAATGTATTTCAGAAAAAGAGAAAAGGCAAGTTTTGTTACTAGTTGTGTGGGAATATTTGAGGAATTTACTTTGAAGAGTAAACAAGACATAGTAAGTGATATTTCGATTCCAGATTCAATCATCTGGAAGGCGTCTGGAATTAAAGCATCATGTAGCTGAATTTGAGAAATGCGTTCTAGATTTTCTGTCTTTATTTGTTAGAGTCGACCAATATACTATGTCATATTGGGCGATATTTGATGGCATCAGAGAATCACACAGCATTAGTTTTGTCTCTTTATTGATATAATATTCATTATAATATATAGTTTTGATTTTGAAGGAATATTTTTTATATTATAATAATTTGATGAATTTTTTTTATTTTTTCTGGCACATGATTCGTGAACTTGATTGATGACAATTTCAGAATCAGTAATAAAATTCTGAAATCTAACTTTTCGACTGGCCGCGCCATCAGCTTCATTACCTGGGTTTCCAAACCATAAAAAGAAATGTATTTCAGAAAAAGAGAAAAGGCAAGTTTTGTTACTAGTTGTGTGGGAATATTTGAGGAATTTACTTTGAAGAGTAAACAAGACATAGTAAGTGATATTTCGATTCCAGATTCAATCATCTGGAAGGCGTCTGGAATTAAAGCATCATGTAGCTGAATTTGAGAAATGCGTTCTAGATTTTCTGTCTTTATTTGTTAGAGTCGACCAATATACTATGTCATATTGGGCGATATTTGATGGCATCAGAGAATCACACAGCATTAGTTTTGTCTCTTTATTGATATAATATTCATGATAATATATAGTCTTGATTTTGAAGGAATATTTTTCATATTATATTAATTTGAATAATTTTTTTTATTTTTTCTGGCACATGATTCGTTAACTTAATTGATGACAATTTCAGAATCAGTAATACAATTCTGAAATCTAACTTTTCGACTGGCCGCGCAATCAGCTTTATTACCTGGGTTTCCAAACCATACAAAGAAATTTATTTCAGAAAAAGAGAAAAGGCAAGTTTTATTACTAGTTGTGTGGGAATATTTGAGGAATTTGCATTGAAGAGTAAACAAGACATAGTAAGTGATATTTCGATTCCAGATTCAATCATCTGGAAGGCGACTGGAATTAAAGCATCATGTAGCTGAATTTGAGAAATGCGTTCTAGATTTTCTGTCTTTATTTGTTAGAGTCGACCAATATATATATGAATTTTTCTATTACATTATAATATACGATTATGTTGTAATAGAACAGATGTTGGAAAAACAAGAAATTTTGAAAATATTTCTCTTCAAATTCGTTGAAGACAGTTTACATAGAAATATATATTTGGAATAGTCGCACCAGGTGTATTCATTACAATTTTCTTGTTAAACTCAGTCGAGGGTTAACCAGCTGGAATATCACTCCAGAGAAGTGGGTGATAGTATGATAATATGTATTGAATCTATTCGAAAATTCATGTGAATGGAATATAATTGTCACGAATGATTTTCTTCATCAACAAATATAGGACATGAGAACAATGTTGAATTAGTTGGCTTGGTTAAGAAAATGTGGTATTGCTCGAGTTTTCATTGGGTTTTTCCGGCAAACTAGCTAAATGAACCACTAAGAATCATAATGCACTCCCAAGTGGATAAGAATCCTTCCTATATGTAGAAAAATGTCATCAATTAGCAACTGAAGTATTGATCTTATTAAAATAGGACCACATTTAATATATTATGTCAATTTCGAACACGAAATACCACTGTAAAAGGGTGTCGAAAAAGGTTCTTCAGAAAAGATAACATAGTTAGAGAGTCGGGAATGGTTACTGTTTACATTAACTTATACAAATATTGATTGAACATTTGGAATCGAAGAGAGTCTCTGCACTAGCAGATTTAACTTCCACCAAACCAAGGAATCGATCTTAAACAACTACATGGTGAAATCTTATTACTATCGCCAAATACTTTTTTGTGGATACGTCCGCGGTTTCATCTATAATCAAGGAATACAATCATCCGCTTTCTTCGAAAACAAGTATTGAGGGGCAACTTTACTATATTTAGAAGGATTGTTGAATACTAAGTATTAAATACATTGATAAAAATATATCAGCCAGAAGAAAGATATTCTGTTACAGAATCATGGTCCACCTGCCACTAAAACTCGATATCAGAAAAAAAATTGTACTTGTAATGGTACGAAAGTTCATTAATACATGTATGGGTATTAAATTTTACTGAAGTGTCTTAAATCTCTGGAACACTCTGTATAAATCAGTCAGTCAGTAGTCCGTGTAAATATGAACGGATGAATGAATTTCTTGTGCTAGAATTCCTCATATGATTTTTCTTCTATTCCCACTTTTCCACAAGAGGGTTTTCCCAAAACACTACCAAATACCATCGAATCGTCCCATATCATCGCGAATTCCGTCTTGTTTGTCAGAATTCCCGACAGATCGCCAGACCTGCAAATTTGTACTGTCCTTGATTCGCGACGAATTTATGTCATGGAAATCGATAACTTTCCCCTATTCCCATTGAGTCTAGGCCCTTCCAGTACATCATCTCGCCAGACAACAGACAGATAACAAATGAATAGTTTTTGGAACTTTTCGGCGCCACAGCATCCGAATGACTCGGATGTTCACCCCTCGAAGAATCAAGGCGCCGATTCGAGGCGCCCAGCGTCGTCTGTTCTCTTGTATGTTCTGTCTTAGGATTTTATGAATGATTGCGAGAATTCTTATACTGGTTAATACGTTCATGTGGAAGATATTAGCCATTTCATTCGATGAACACAATGACTTCTCATTCTGAATATCAAACGCAGAGAACGAATTAGGCTATGAGAAGTAATTGAAGTGTCTCATTTCGTTTCCGTTCGAAGATATGAACAGAAATACGTTCGAATCTATCTCGGATAATTAGAAAGAAATATAGAAGATTGATTTGTTTGAAAATATGAACAGGATGTTCATAAAATCAAATTGAGAATGTTGCCCTTTTCAAGTATATATGGAAGACTTATCAATAAAAAAAAATCCAAGCTTCCTTGTAACAGTGAAGTGAAGTTGTTCGAAGTAGCGTTCGTCTGCGATCTCGCGCGAATTTGGAAAATACATAGTCCCAGACACCACTGGATATTCCATGAATATTCATGGAATATTATTTTTGGCATATTGGAATATTCTTAAATGTGCCAGGGATATACATTTTTTTTCGGAATATTCCTAGAATGTGCTGGTGGGGAAAATTTTATATATTCCTTGAATATTCCATGAGGAATATTCCCGGAATATTCAGAATATTCCGAGAATATTCCATGAATATTCCAGAAAGAATACTCCTGGAATATCCTCTGGAATATTCCTTATCAACAATATTCCATGATATTCCAAAGGAAATCTAGAATATTCCATGAACATATTCTATGAATATTCCGAGAATATTCAAAGTAATTCAGGAATATGATAGTAATATTCCCTAAATATCCTGAAGAGTTTTCAGAACAAAATAACCATTCCCGGAAATTTCAGAAATTAAGCAAATAAAGAAAAATACAACTGTTTCCCCACATGAGTATCCTCAAATATAAAATCTTGAATGGCACTTTTACATCAATAATATGAACTTCTACAATTACGCCTGACAATGCAAGCAATGTATTTGCTCACATTCGCCAAGAAACAAAGCTTAATTTCAAAAATTATGTAGTTGTGCAATAAGTAATTGTTTTCTTCAGAGTATTTGTGGATTGGAATTGCAGGTTCCACAAAAAAAAAATCGATTTCCGCAGACTGCGCACCCCTTCCCTACAATGAAATAAAACAACATTAATTTGAACAGCTCTATTTCTATATAGTTATAACAATAATAACACATATTCAATTAACTCGTTTCTTCTGTCACTACGGGAATATCTCTGAAAAACAAGAATTGCAAGATCGAACTACTGCTATCTGAATCAGAAAAACTTGAATCCATTCTATCACTAATAGTTTCAACTTGATTACTTAACTGTCCTTCTGTATGCTGTGGCAGTAAAAGTTGCATTGAGAATATTTTCAGTTTCCTGGTGTACTTCCTTAAACCAAGCACTGCTTCTTTTTCTTTTAGGCATTTTGTAGAAAACACCCTCGAAATGAAATGATCAGTGATATACAAATGGAATTTTCATGGAATGAAATGAATGGTAACATAAAAGTGTACTTACCACACTGTGGTGATTATCAAGAATATTTGTTGTACAATTCCAAAGACAGTAGTTTCACAGACAAATATGCAAAAGTAACCCATACCAGTAAAAAACAAAAGATGTCAAATGTCAATTTAAAATGCATTCTACTGTGCAGCTCTGCCATTGGGTTAAGCTACGACTACCGGATGAACGACAGAAGCTGACGCGCGCGGAATGGTTTTGATTGGTCGTGAAAGTGCACCTCAATATTTTCCGACCAATTATAATTTGGTCGGTACAGTAGTGTATTTTCGTCAGCTTGTCTGAACAAAAACTCTGTTTGCAAATCAAATTCATCTATTCGCACTTTTTCTCATACTTTTCCCATATTTTGAACTCGAAAATGGTTGTGTTCATTCCATATAAATGAGGGAGAATATTCCATGAATATACAATACAGTATATTCAATTTTGATTATTCTATGAATATTCATACATGATTATTCCATGAATATTCACACAGGAATATTCATACAGGAATATTCTCACGTGAATATTCGTGGTACATTCTATCGAGAATATTCCAGGAATATGCATATTTGAATAATCCTGGAATATGCTAGAGGCATGTGAATATTCTAGGAATATTCCATGTATATTCGGAATATACTCTTCTCTTTTCGGATATTTAGAGAATATTCTAGGAATATTCCATGCTGTCTGGAGTATTTCATCGTTAATAATTATCACTATGTGGTGCATTATATCAAGTGAGGTACTGTGTACTGCCCTTATAGTAAAATTGTTATGAGGTAAGCAATTACGAAGGCAATTTCAAGATGTTAATAATTCGAGAACAACAGACTGAGATTAAAATCCTGGCCGACGAATTGGTAGAGAAAATTTGTCTAGATGATATGTTCATAAAAATGCTAGCAGATAAGGTTTCTTTGAATAAACAGACCATGCTGAGCGAAAAACTTTACTTCTTTGAAATAAAAATTGATGAGATAAAAACTAGTGTGCAGAATCTCGAATATAAATACGATAGAGCCATAAAAAGACTGTCCGATGAGGTTACTGAGCTCAATGGAAACGTGCGAAACTCCAACAAGGAATCCCCGAAAATTATACAGGTTGTATCAAAAGTCAACGAGATAAGACAAAGGGAGAAATGTGTTGGTGTTTGGTGTTCCTGAAGATACTCCTGATTCAACAGTTTTCATAAACAACATTTGTAATGAAGTCATTCCAAACTTGGATGTCAACAGCTCTCAGATTAATCGCCTAGGACGCCAACAAGTCAACAAGTCTCGATTTGTTGAAAATATGAACAGGATGTTCATAAAATCAGATGTGGAATCACCTGCAACTTGAAGATAAATTTTAGTCACTATCTTCTATCGTCAAGGTAACCTCTTGTGGGGTATTCATGTTGGAAAGGGAAACATTCTCAATTGAATATTGGATAGAAATATTTTTCTGTGAATTGAAAAATCCACGATAAATGAAGTTATTTTTTGTGAATGTCTAACAGAAAACAACTACTTTCCCGGCTGAAGCCACGCTGGACATTGAACTACATCTGATAGATATTCTGAAAAGACCCTTACTCATAAGAAAAAATCTGTAATTGAAAATTTGCATTTTCATTCAGATAGTTATTTGATTTTCTATTCCAGTCTTAATTAGGAACTCATAAAGATAAATGAGGCAAAAAAGAATGTTTTCCAAAAACGAGTAGTCACCAGAAATAATTCGTTACATTGACGCAAGAGAGGCATCGCATTCACTAGGTCTTCAATACATTTTTGTCGACGAAAATCAATTCACGCTTCCACGATCATCAGGAAGACCGAAAGAAATGGGAAACATATTTTCAAGAAGCAATCTCACTTTGCAAAGATGGACAAAGTTATTATCATTTCTTTTGGAGAGACACTTTGAAATTAGTGTTTTTTCTATTCAATATTCAATTGGGAATGTTTCCCTTTTCAAAATCAACGAGTCTCGTTTGATTAAAATGAGTTTCAACTCTAAGACCCATGCCTTGATAATGTTAAAGCAGAGAAAAACATTATTAAACATAAATGCGTATGAAAAAATACAAATAAAACCGGATCTAACCATACATCAAAGAAAATATAATCGGCAAATTTGGAACGAGCTGACTGTCCTGCGCAATAAGGATCATCACAGTTTGGGCATCTTCGAGAAGAATTGGTTGGTTAGGTTGGGGATGGCCAAAGTGGTCATTTCAATATTGGACGATGTTTATACTCCTAGTACTTGAACTGCATTACATTAAACATTACTTCACATGTAAGGCCAATTGCTCTTGTAACCGAAACCAGTTCGTGAGAATTAAAACACAAATTAATAATTCTCTGGGAGGTACTTTGTCCTGATAGAATGCCGTGTATGATAGACAACTCGGAAAGACATCAAAATTATCTCTGTGTTCTGTTCATAAGGCTGATTGATCAGTTTACAACACCGTCCAGGCGTTCCTGAACTCGCAGTTTAAGTCGCAGTTTTGTTTTTCATGACCGGCTAACACCGTCCCACGGAACTTGGTTGATACTTTTACTATCCACTTCTAGACGATCGAATAGAAAACATCTCAGAAATTTATCGAATGAAAAACCTCACGTCCCGTAATTAGTGATTGAAATATCGTGGAATAACATAACACTTATCTCTATGCTGCAGTTTTTGTGATGCAGTTGAAAATGTATAAAATTTACACGCACTATTTTTGCAATCGACTACACAGCAATAGCGAGGGCTCATTGTTATTATATGTATGTTGTTATTATACTACCCAACCGTGACCGTTGTCTCTACAATAATAATAATGCTTATTCATCTGAAGTATGGTACAATATTTTTCCAAGTGATTTGTGAATAAACGGGGAGACCTCAGAAACTGAACATTTTCAGCTTGTGATAACCAGGATCATTACCTACTTCTACCATCATGGGCGCTATCATAGTTTCATCTATCCCCTCCAGCCTAATGCACACAGCAAATAGACTCCTTATTGAGGGGACGGCGATGCCAATGCAGCAAATTCTCCACAAGAATGACTCTAGAAGCAGAAGTACCGCAAGGCGTGGTCTCATCCCCATATCTGTTTTCCATTCACACAGCGTACATCCCAAAGCCAGACTTCAACAAACTGGGCCCTATACGCTGACGACACTTCACTAGTGGCCAGGTCAGCAGATGCAGCTCAGGTAACCCAGTGTCTGCAAGAGCAAGCAGACAGACTTGAAGACTGGTTCAACCTATGGAAATTCGATGTCAACGCAGATAAGAACCAAGCTATCCTCTTTATCAGAAGACGAACCGCACCATCAGGACATCATGAACAACCAACCCATTCTATGGACAAACCAAGGCAAATATCTAGGAGTCGCCCTGGATAAGAGATTGTCATTTAGGTAACACTTGACACAGAGGCTCGGGCTAGCGAAGGAGCCACAAGAAAACACCTGAACCCCCTCATGGGACACAGAAGCAACATGGACCTCCGGTTGGACCATCCTCCTTCCCATCATCCTGTACGCATCTGTCGCAAGGGGTCAATGCGCAGAAACTTACAGGACCAAGATCCATTAATGCTTGTACGTAAGCTTGGGAATAGCAGTGAACGCTCCTAGATACGTCCGAATAGATTCATCCACAAGGATCCGAACGTCAATCCAAACTTCATAGACGACCATCTACGGAACCACGCCGACGCAACATTCCAGAAGACGGACACTCCCAGGAACCCAGTAATCCAGGACATCTACGGAAACCTGAACCTGGATGATGTCGGGTTCAGATGGAGGGACAACTATCAGGTGAGTAACCAATCTCAAACCAAAACACCTTAGCTATCACAATCACCACACCCTATGTACTTCATACCAAAAGAGGTACGATTTCAATCTTGCAGTCGTGCTAATTTGCAAGTTGAAGACCGCTCCAAAAGGAGCGGGGGAGGATGGCAAGTCGATAGAAACTCTCGTTCACACACAGCGTGAAGGGGATATATTATCCATGGGCACTCAACCTTAAGGGATGCATGGTGTGTCAGAGTTTATTTAGTGTAATTTACCTACTGATGATAACAATTCAGTTATCGAAATGCGCATATAGGTATGGAGTGATTCAGTGTGGGAATGGGTTACTTGTGCAATTCTTGATATTCAAACCAAAATAGCTATACGCTGGAAAAGGTAAGCTGAATTCTACGTACTCCCAAATTATTTGCGAAAGTATATCCATAATATAAAATTATACCATAATTAAGTTACAAACTTTCATTCTATTATATTTTTTGTTCTTCAAATGTTTTTTTTAATGTTCGTTATTTCAACTCATTTGTAACCTACCATTTATTTATTCTATTTGTATCAATTAATAGTTATTTTTCTATGACTATTGAAAGAAGCGTCATTTATATGACCATCTCTTGAGCTCTAGTTTCGCCCCCGAGTAGGTAATGACTCATTACTCAACAGGTCACAGTTGAACCAGATTCATTACTCAACACGTCGAAGCCAATCACAGATGAGCATATTCATTACTGTGCAGTTGTGTTTGAATTGTTTCCATTCGCAAGTATCCCTTAAGAATTTAACAACTTGTTCTCAAACGTCATATTCGTTGAATTGACAGTTCGTTTTGTGAAATATTATATTTTGTTACGAAAAACAAGAAAACAACAACACACACACAACACACACACAACACACAACAAACAAAGTGACAACGAGTGTACCCCACCAGAAATTTGTAGTGCGGCGAAAATAACATCTTCAAATCTATTACCAAATAAATCCAGAAAAAAATATGAGACGATATATGCAATCTTCATGGTTTGGCGGAAAAAAAATTATGTGAATTCGTTTTCGGAAAATGTACTTCTAGCATATTTTCCCAATCAGCTGAAAAATATAAATCGTCCTCGCTTTGGATACAATATTCGATGTTAAGAAGTACCATTCTATCAACCACGACGTCAACATAGAACGTATTCAAAATTGCCTTTTTGAAACGCATATCCGATGGTTATATACCGAGAAAGGCTCAAACATTCACCCCAGATGAAATACATTCATTCATAAACAAAGCACCTGACGAAATATATCTTGCGACAAAGGTAAGAAATTTATACTTTTTCGAAAGTTCACTTAACAAAATGAGAGAACCTAGTTATAAACTTGAATAACTTCATATAACTTCAATTTGCAAGCACCAAGGTAGCACATAGCTTAAGCTCTGGACTTTCAATCCAGTGATCGTGAGTTCGAATCTCGCCGTCGCCGGTGAGGTTTTTTTTCTTTTCCAACCACTGATTTAACAATTATCAAACTGTTTGAAATTGAATAAAATAACGGAAATTGAAAATATTTTTTATGTATCTTTTTTTAGACATGTTTTTTGGGTAACCTTCCACAGTCTGAAAATGAAAATATAATCAGGAAAATCTATACAAGTGTAGAAAGGGCAAACTGATTAGTTCACCCCGATAAGTTATTGCGTTCACCAAATTATATTTCCTATGGAAAATGATTCAATTTGTCAATAACTTGCCGTTTTCTGAATTTGCCTATCAAGAATTTTTAAAAATTCAAAGATACTTCTCTATATAGTTTTGCTTGACGTTTCGGGACTATATCTGCCCCGTTCTCAAAATCTTCTAAATCTCCTTCAATTGTTTTATAATTTGGATTTTTGCTCGCAGAGTCTTTTTGCTTTTCAACTGACGGATGTCAATTGAGATCTGCCAAAAGTTTGAGATTGACGTATTGCTCATTTGATATATGGGGTGTTGTTCGGATCAATTTATTAGCATTCTACCATATCTCACTTCCTCTCTGAGTAGAGGTAACCATGTATGATCCATTTCGACAGAATTTGTTGAAAAGCAGTTGTTATTGGACAGAAGAATACAGGCCGTTCCTTTCAATTTTCTCCTCTCTTGATGTGGTTCTTTCATCAAGATTTTTGTCCTATTCCATTCAATCGTATGATCG
This sequence comes from Gonioctena quinquepunctata, assembly GCA_018342105.1. Taxonomy (NCBI): domain Eukaryota; kingdom Metazoa; phylum Arthropoda; class Insecta; order Coleoptera; family Chrysomelidae; genus Gonioctena; species Gonioctena quinquepunctata. The sequence goes on from JAFIRS010001643.1 coordinate 82,631, forward strand.
CCATTGGATGTGAGGATATGTTCTGCAATTTTGATCCAGTTATTTGTCGATTTCGATGTAACTCTGATGTTCACTTTGGCGCACTTCCAATGGTCTTGACGTTTCACCTATATAACTATCACCACAAGAACAAGGTATGTTGTAAACACAATTTTTGGTACTTTCTTCTGCGTTTTTTGGTTTTGTTTGTGTTAGTATAGATCTCTGTGTGTTTGTTGTTCTAAATGATGTTCTCACATCATACCTATGTCCAATTCGTTTGATCATAGGTATGATGTGAGAACATCATTCAGAACAACAAACACACTGAGATCTATACTAACACAAACAAAACCAAAAAACGCAGAAGAAAGTACCAAAATTGTGTTTACAATACCTGTTCTTGTGGTGATAGTTAATAGGTGAAACGTCAGACCATTTGGGAAGTGCCAAAGTGAACATCAGAGTTACATCGAAATCAACAAATAACTGGATCAAAAATTGCGAACATATCCTCACATCCAATGGCGATCATCGATTGAATGGAATAGACAAAAATCTTGATGAAAGAACACATCAGAGAGGAAAATTGAAAGAAACGCTGTATTCTTCTTTCAATAACATTACTTTCAACAAATTCTGTCGAAATGATCATACATGGTTACCTCTACTCAGAGAGGAAGTGAGATATGGTAGAATGCTAATAAACTGATCCGAACACACCCATATATCAAATGAGCAATACGTCAATCTCAAACTTTGGCAGATCTCAATTGACATCCGTCAGTTGAAAAGCAAAAAGACTCTGCGAGCAAAATCCAAATTATAAAACAATTAAAGGAGATTTAGAAGATTTTGAGAACGGGCAGATATAGTCCCAAACGTCAGCAAAACTATATAGAGAAGTATCTTTGAATTTTTAAAACTTTGATAGGCAATTCAGAAACGGCAAGTTATTGACAAATTGAATCATTTTCCTAGGAAATATAATTTGGTGAACGCAACTTATCGGGACTAATCGTTGCCTCTACACTTGTATAGATTTTCCTGATTATATTTTCATTTTCAGACTGTGGAAGGTCACCCAAAAAACATGTCAAGAAACGTTGTTCCTCCACAAAAAACCACATTCATTCAATCCTTTTTTAGGTTGCACTGATCATGGGAATCATGGGAGCCTGTCGTGCGAATGAAATGCACTCTATGAAAATAGGGGACTTGGAAGATCTTGGATCGGCTATATCAGTCAGCATACCAAACACCAAAACGAAAATTGTTCGGAAGTTCACCATTGCTGAGCCCTTTCGCCATATTTGTATCAAATATATCACGCTATGACCGAGTTATATATTAACAGATTAATTTTTTAATTATCAGAAAGGTAAATGCACCAATCACAGAATTGGAATAAATAAATTCGGAGCCATGGGAAAACAAATCGCAACATTTTTGAAACTTCCAAATTCAGAACTATATACTGGGCATACCTTTCGTAGATCAACTGCCACCTTGCTAGTGGATGCGGGTGGAGACATCACTTCTTTGAAGAGGCATGGAGGGTGGAAGTCAACATCTGTGGCGGAAGGATACATAGATGATTCGATGAAAAATAAAATAAATACTGCAGAAAAAGTCTTGGGTTCAATGAAACCGTCTACCAGTACCAGCAACATCTCACAAACATTTATTGCCCAGAACACTTCGGAAATGAAAAATGGAAATTATGATTTCCAACTGTTCCAATTCTACTATTAATTTCATTAACAAAAAATGATTTTGTTTACGTTATGAAATGTTTCGAAATATAATAATAGATTTTTTCATTCAATAAAAACTTCCTATTTTGCAATTAAATGAATTACACTCGTTCAGGATTTCCTTCACGAATGATTCTTATTTTCAAATAGTCCTGATATAAGTCACAGAAAAGGTATAGTTCGCAAGAAATAGCCATTACTCGCTCGAATGATTCACGACTCGCCTTCGGCTCGCGTCGACAAACTTCATTCTCACGTGTAATGGCCACATTTCTCGCTCGTTGAATAATATACTATTAATCAACTAGTGTATTAATAGTGGCGATTAATGATCGAGATATTTCAACGCGAGAGAGAAGCGACCACGTTCATTTTCGAGATCATTAATTGCCATTTTTAATCTACAAGTTGATTACAATTTTTTTCCGTCGACCTCGTTCCTGGGGTCAACGTGAAATTTTCGATATCCAATTGCTTCAACTGGGCGGAAACTTGGATTCTAAAATACATAAATTTGACAGCGCGAAGGTAATATGATTTGACATTTGAACAGTATTTGAATTCGTGTATGTTTAGTTGTCTATACCACAATGATGCATTAATAGATACATCGACCATTAATAGGTTATTAATGGTCGATTTCGGTGTATTTTTGGCTGCATATATCACAATTATGCATTTATAGATAAATTGAACGTTTATAGGGGTCATTAACGATCGATTTTGTGTAGATTTAACAGACTCATTAATACGAGGTCGTCGGAAAATTATACAGTGTGACCCATTTAAAATGGAACCACCCCTGTAAAATACGCATTTTTCAGTTCTCAAAAATTTTTTTTTCAATATTAAACATTGAAAACTGTATCAAATTTTCATAACTTTAGTTGCATTTCCAAGGCACTCTATGGTTTTTTTTCTTTGTCAAAAACGGCAGAAGTTCATTGGGCAATTTTGTTTTGAAATTTGACTACACCACTGGATTTGCAGTCGTTATAAATAAAAACCATCAAAATTTCATGAAAAAATATTGGTTGACAACGAAGTTACGACAACTTTAATTTTGGAAACAAAGTATTTGATTATAATTTTTATTTATATTATAGACATATTTAAAATCTGGCAACACTGCCGATACAAAGTAGAACACCAGTGAAATAGTACAGCGATAATCCGAAGTCAATAACTCATTCCGTTCTACAGTTATAACTCCTGAAAGTATGGTAATGTGAGCGATTTGTGGTGTACTAAATCACAGCCTACTATTGATTTAGTACAATACCTATGCCTAATGTATTAGTTCAGCTTTCCTCAAATTATTGATACCTTTTCTAAAAGCTGGTTTTAATTGAGTTTTGCAGGATTTAAAAGGAACATTTTTTGTCCTGCTTTCTGTTTTATTATTCAATAAATAATTTTGATACTTTAAAACTTGATTCGGTTCATTTCGTTATTATCGGCTATGGAAGACTGCATAACTTGAAAATTAATTTTTAAAATCCTGTTATTTTCGAATACACTTATACCCTAAACTTAAATAAATTATTTTAAGGGAATATAATTTACAAATCCAGTGGCGTAGTCAGATTTTTATTACAAAATCGCTTCCACCACAAATCGCTCACATTATAACTGTAGAACGGAATGAGCTATTGACTTCGGATTTCCACTGTACAAGTTCACTGGTGTTCTTCTTCGTATCGACAGTGTTGCCAGATTTTAAATATATCTATAATCTAAATAAAAATTATAATCAAATACTTTGTTTCCAATATTAAAGTTGTTGTAACATCGTTGTTAACCAATATTTTTCGAAGAAATCTCCATGGTTTTCATTTATAACGACTACGAATACAGTAGTGAAGTCAAATTTCAAAACAAATATTGCCTAATGAACTTTTGTTGTTTTTGACGAAGAAAAAAAGCCATAGAGTGCCTTGGAAATGAAACCAAAGTTATGAAAATTTGTGTCAAGATACAGTTTAGAATGCTTGATATTTAAAAAGTTTTTTTGAGAATGATTGAAAAATGCGTATTCTACAGGGGTGGTTCCATTTTAAATGGGTCACACTGTATTTATACTCAGCTGTTTTTACCTTTGTTCTAGTATTTATTGAATGATTATTGTCAATACTGATGGTGGGAATGGAAGCCACTGTCAAATTCGGATACTTAAAAAATCTGATGTATTAATATCCTACATACAGCGAGGGAGTTTTTCATGAAATCGCTGAGCAGCACGAAAACAAAACGACCATTTTTCGATACAGCCAGTTCATAAATCTGGGAACAATGAATATATGACTGTGGAGAGTCCTCCAAACTCCTCTCAACAAGAAAATCTTCTTTATTGCATTGTCGATCCTGCAAATCCTACTGCAAAGCCGCCCGCTGAAATACACCGAGTGGTTGCTTAGCGATGAGCCGTCCGCTAGACTGCGCTCCGCACCCGAACGGGGCCCTTGGGCCTTTATTACACACTTAAGAGGATGAGAAAACGATAATGTTTTACGTTTAATCAATTTGCAGGATTCTTTTTTACACTTGTATAAGGATAACGGGAAATGCTTTTTGAATCGACTTGATATTTCACTAACAAAAAAAATCTGTTGAAAAAAGTGCTATGGCGGGTACTGGAATACTTTCCCCATGGTAATCCTTCTACCACAACAACGATAATTAGCGTCAAAGTTTGATATTTCCCTTATTTGAGGATAGGCTTCAGTGATCCACTCAATTATTGCAACTAGTAATAATCGATTCATCTTTTCAGGAGACACCAAGTTTTTGTCTGATTATTCCCTCAATTACTTTTGAACCAATCAAGTGGCGAAATTTCAGATCGGTTTTATAGTGATACATGTCTTTCCGCTGTTTTATGCTGACTATTTCCCGCTGTTTTATGCTGACTATTTTTGAACCAATCAAATGGTCAAAATTTCCTACAGAGAACCACTCAGATCAGTTTTATATTGAAATTGTTTGAAATTGTTTTTAACCGCCAACGTAGTTTCAAAGCAACCCTCGAATGTCAGAGACTTGTGTGAGTTAAGAAGAAGGGGACCTTACCTTTTTAAGTGTCATCCGAAGCACTAACTAACCCTATTGATAAATGTCTTCTCCCTGTTTCATAATGATAAATTAACTCCTATATAAAATGTGTCCTTTAAAGATGACTGTTTTGTCATTTTGACAGCGATAAAAAAGGTGCATCGTTTTTTATCACCGATAAACGCCTGTTCCTCTTAAGCGTCTACATCTAGTATGCTTACGCCACTTTAATGTCTGCCCTGTCAGTTATTTAAGTATTGTTGATAATTGATACTGAAACATTACAACATGAGTCGTTTTGGGGAAGTTTCGACTCAACAAATAACAAAAAATATGGAAAAAGCAATCCCGCAATCCACAAAAAATACTAAAGCGTCAATATGGAGACAATTTATGGAGTTTTGTCAAGTACGAAATTACGTAATGTCGAAAATAACTCCGTTACAAAAAGTAGCAGATATATTAAAGGATTGGGCCTATGATATGAAAAAGAGGAATGGAGAAGATTATAAAGAATATAAAGTTAAATCAATTTGGAATTCAACTGCGAAGATGATTCAAGAAAAATATTTCAATGAATACAATATTAAATTTGATCCTTTGGCGACATAACTTTTAAAGAAGCTCGTGATGCAAGAAATAGTAAACGGAAAGAATTACAAGTTATTCCAGAGAAAAGAAAAGTAAGTTCTGTAGCATTGAACAAGAAAGATATAGTAAAAATGGCAAAATTGTAGAATATAGACAACCCAGAGGAATCACAAAAAAGATTCTTTCATATAACTTTTTATGAATTGGCTTGAAGGGGGTAGAAGCTGCAAACTGTAAAATTTACCATTTTAAAGAAGAAAAAAATCAAGATGGAACTTCAACAAGAAGATTTGAATACAATACAATATTTTCAAAGACGACACAGGGTGGGTCGAAAAAATTGGCAGACAGCAAATGGATAACAAAAAATGAAATGGATGAAGGAATTTGTCCCGTTGCATTGTTAAAATTACTGTTACAAAAAAGAAATGAAAACATTACATCTGAACGACTTTTTTCAACTCCAAATCCCTTTTGGAAAAACAAGAATTCTGAAGGTTGGTACAAAAATGTTCCACTGGATATTAATACGATTTCTACTTGGACCAAATATTCTGCAACTAAAATTGGAGTCGACATTACAAATAATAAAATTACCAATCATTCGAACCGTGCTAGTACAGTTTCCCAGTTAGCCAAAGCAGGAGTAAGTGACCAACAACTTATAAAGATAACGGGACACTCATCATCATCTTCTATTAAATCCTACCTCCAAATTGATCCTGAACATCACGAAAATCTTATTAGTTCCTCACGAGCCACGATTGAGAAAAATCAAAATGAATATTCTACATGTGTGAATACCAGAGAAGAAAATTTTGAAATCAGTACACCAAACCAAACAATTTATAACAATTGTGTATTTGATAACATTTAAATAATTTAATTGTATCAATGAAGATAATTATTGTTGTTGTTCATTCATATATTCGGTCGTTAATTTATCTTGCCAAAAAACACTCGAGCTTTTCTTTTAAGGATAAATTTCTTTTTAACTCAAAATTTTTCCATCAGTAATTTTGCTCGAAAAACTGACATTTAACAAAATCACTCGACCTCCGGTCTCGCGATTTTGTCATGTCAGTTTTTCTCGTAAAACTACTGATTGGCAAAATTATTTCGTTACAAAAAGAAATTCATCCGATGAAAAAAAGCTCTTGTGTTTTTACTGTTGATAAAACCACAAGTAGATTCAAGATTGTTTTGCGATAAAACCACACTAGGTCCTGTCAAAATTATACAGTGTGTCTCACTTCTCATGGAAACACCCTTCTCATGGAAACACATCTTCCGAAATTATTGGAGTAGAATTCTGTAATTTTCACAATCGGTAGATAAACTGGGGGCGAGTCTAAATTCTCTCATAAGGTTGACCTGAGTGACATTCACTATGCGCCAATATAAGGGGGCAAGACATGCTCAAAATTTTAACGTAGTCTTGATCAGAACATCAACTCCAGTACCAACCCATATTTTCGCTGAAAAATTTTCAGTTCCGAAAAATCCGAATTTGTCTCACTTCCCATGGAAATGCTCACGTAACTTCCGTAATTATTGGACTAGAATTCTGTAATTCTGACGATCGGTAGATGTACGAGGGATGAGTTTCAATCCCTTCGGAGGTTGATCTGAGTGGCATACACTGCGCGCCAGGGGCGATGGATATATTGATTTCTGCGAAAAATAATATAAGGGGGCAAGATATGCTCAAAATTCCTAAGGATTCGTGATCAGGACATTAACTCTAGTACCATTCCACATTTTTAGCTGAAAAATCCGAATTTGTGTAACTTCCCATGGAAACGCCCCCGTATCTTCCGTAATTATTGAAGTAGAATTCTGTAATTCCTACGATCATCAGGTATACCGGAGATGATGCTGACTATTTTCTGAGGTTGACTCGAGTGACATTTAGTGCGCGCCAGGGACGATTGAAAAGCTGAGTTTTTCGAAAAATAATATTATAACCGATTAGCATCTTTGCTGGAGAACATTTCAGTTTAGAAAAATTCCAATTCTTGTCCATTTCTCATAGAAAAACCTCCGTATCTATCGTAACTAGTACAGTAGAGCTCTGAAATTTCCACGTTAAATTTGCTGATCTTTCAGAGGAGAGTACAAAAATAAAGGAAGTATTGAACTTTATATCCGAAAACATCAGAAATCGAAAAAAGTGTTCAGAATGAAAAAAAAACAAGTCACACTATGGTAAAGGGGTTTCTCCCCCTATTATCAAACTTTGGCGCTTTTCACTATTCTCGGTTTTCCTCGGGCGCCACCTTTTTTTGTTTATAGTGGAAAAGGCCACTTTTGCTCCGGGCAGTCTCAGTGAAGAAAGACACTCCAGGGGTATATATAGTCGTGACACTGTAACAGGGCCAGCAAGGCAGGCTTTAATTGCCTTTAACTGGGTTTCGGACCTGGGTGGCGACTGCGCACTAGATGTTTGAATTCTACTCGAAATTGTAAATGAAAGAATACTAAAAACAGGATAAACAGGTATATTAAAAATAAAGAAATACAGGAAGGGCGGCTGACAGCGGCCTCAAGTTATCACAACAAATAAACACATGTCAAGCACTATATACAGAGAAACCGGGGAGGGTGTTTTCAAGCAAGCGGGGTGAACTTAGCAACCAAAAGCTCTTGCGGTGGGGGTATCGTACGGACTCGTATGCAGAAATCACCAGCGCAGCATTGAAATGCATAGGTGCTTCTTGCAATCATGCGCACATCGCATCTGTGGTACTTACAAACATTTCCTGATGTCTTTTACCTGATACAACATATTTACCCAAACTCCGACCTCACTGCTTCGGCAAGGCCCGGGACGGTCGTGGACTGCTTCGGTCTTTGGCTCACACTCTGGATACTAGTCGGACGCGTGACTGCTTCTGCTGGGCTCGGCAAGCTACTGAATCTTTGAAATCTGTCGAAACGGAACTACAGCCGGCTTCCCCCTCTTCTCCGAATACCTCTCGACCGACTTATATGCGCGCGCCGTTTTGTGGACTCTGTCGATTGCGATACAAATTATACTTTCATAGAATAATTACCCAGCTTGTAAAATCCTTCGTGCTGTGACGTCAGCTTGCGGCGTGCGTCTCTGGCTCGACTCAACTGTACTCTCGGGCTCCTGGCGGAAAACTGAATGTGTTCCGCTCACTGCTTGTGGAATTCTCCTAAGTGGGAATCCTCGTGATGTGACGTCAGCTCGGTGGCGTGTGCTTTTGGTCGCTGGATGCTGGCTGGAGCTTCTATCGGATGACTGAATTCTCTCGTCGGCGTTTGAACATAGCATAGCTTGTTTGATAAAAATGTTTTCTCGAGAGTCGATAGCCGGCGCAGGTTATACTCGTGCGTGCTATTTTAGCTACGCCTCGCGTTATTCGCGTGATTTCCGGAAGGCGTTCAGTCTGTTTATTAGGATAGATGTAATCCACGGATTTATCACGAACACGAATGGTATTTCTAGACCTATTATTACTGTCAAGAGGATTTTAATTCCTTACAGGGAGCTTTTGGCTGATAAATATAGTGGGAAAATAGTAACTTCGGTACACTATGTTATTGAAGCATATCTTTTCCTTTTTCTGTACATTAGTATTCATTGAAGAAACAACGGCTAGAGAAACTCAATATAGTAATATTTCTCAATTATATACTGCATTATCAGTGATAATTATTACTCGATATCACGTTCTACAGTTATAAACTCTGCAAAAATCGTTCTATCCATCGTTCCTGGCGCGCAGTGTTAACCGCAGAGGAGATTCAGACTCATCATCGGTATATCCAACGATCCTGCAAATTACAGAATTATACTCCAATCATTACGGAAGTTACGGGAGCGTTTTCATGGGAAGTGAGACAAATTCGGATTTTTTTGAACTGAAAATTTTCCAGCGGAAATATGGATCGGTACTGGAGTTGATGTCCTGATCCCGAATCCGTAAGAATTTTGAGCCTATCTTGCCCCCTTATATTATTTATCGTAAAAATCGGTATATCCATCGCTTCTGGCGCGCAGTGTATGTCACTCAGATCAACCTAATGAGATAATTTTGACTCACCCTCAGTATACATACCGATCGTGGAAATTACAGAATTCTACTCCAATTTTATTCAGTTTGAAATGTGATTCGGAAAATATTCTCATCAAATATCATTCGTGCTAGAGGCTATTATTTTTCCTCAAAGAGTAAACCACTCTAGCTTAGTTTTCGTAGTTTAATCGGATAATAAGACCGCAAATCGCACTCAGTAAAATTTCCAGGCAAAATGCTTCCTCGAAAATTGAGGAAAAAATTGAGCTACTATTTCCCTCATTATTTTTGAGCCAATCAAATTGGCCGAAACTTCAAACAGAGAACCAATCAGATCGGTTTTATAGTAATAAAACGTCTTCTCGCTGTTTTTACTGATAAAACCACAGTATATTCGATATTGTTTTGCGATAAAACGCATACTGTCAAAAGTTATATGCCTACACAATTATTTGATATAAAGTAATTCAAAGATGTAGGTCGTCTTGGGTTCACTTCATGCTCAAAAGAGATGATGATTTAATTCAACGATACCTTTTTTTGTATTTTAGTAAATGGCAACGTCGCCAACTGATCGAGCAATCTCTCATTCGGTCAGTTTCTCTGTCACCGTCCATTTGCTTGCACGTGTTATAAGTTTCTGGTATAAAACATCGTTTTCGGCGCTGTTGATCTAATGTATGCATCTCACTATAAGGTCTATAATTCTGTACTAGTTGTTTTGATGATGTGTTCGAATGGCAGGTATTGAACTCTACTCATTTTGTTGGTTTACGTTGTTTAAAAACTTCATTTTGTTATATTATATTTAGTGTACGTGACTCAGTTTACAAGAGTAATAAATGGGGCAAAACGAACCTCTATGATATGGGGCAAAATGATCCTGGATCATTTTGCCCCACTATATCGGTTTTTATTTTTCTGCAGACTCGATCATAATGCGTACCTTCGTAAAAAAAACCGAGCGACAAAACTGGAGTATGGAACAAGCTATTGAGGCTGCAGAAAATGGTATGTGCGTACGTACGGCATCAACCACTTTTAACGTTCCTGGAATGGCGTTAAAACGGCGCATTATCAAGAGAAGAGCTGGTATCACCACCCAGCCGTTGAGAAGTCTGAGATCCTTTCATTGTGTGTTTACGGAAGACCAAGAAGCTGAATTTCTACGCTATATAATTGATATGGAAACCCGTATGTATGGTTTGACTCCTCGTGATGTGCGTTGCCTAGCCTTTCAGTTAGCTGAGAAAAATAATATCACATACCCATTTTCAAAAGTGAGTCAAGCTCTCGGTAAAGACGGGTTTTCTCAGTTTCGGAAAAGGAGTCTGAATTTATCTCTAAGGAGTCCAGAATCAATATCAGTAGCAAGAGCAAGGGTTTCAACAAAGTAGTTGTCAATACATTGTATGGCCTTTTAAAAGCAGAATCCTTAGACAAACAACTTCCTGCTCATAGAATCTTCAACGTCGACGAGACTTCAGTAAGCACAGTTTCAGGCCAAAATTCCAAAATAGTTGCATTGAGAGGTCGAAAGCAAGTTTCAAGGATCACATCAGCAGATCGTGTAATGTCTACTACCACAGTGATTTGTATGTCAGCTGGTGGGAACTATGATCCGCCATTAATAATTTTTTCGTGAAAACGCATGAAGGAGGAATTGAAAGATGGAGCACCTCCAGGAACTATTTTCGCTTGCAACGACAGCGGATGGATGGCCGTTGAAATATTTTCGATTTGGCTTGATCATTTTGTACATCATATTAAACCAACGGCGCAAGATCCTGCATTTTTTATCTTAGACGGGCATGGCAGCCACACAAAAAACTTGAAAGTAATCGGCAAAGCTAGAAGAACACATGTTACTCTTTTGTGTCTACCTCCCCACACATCGCACAAACTACAGCCATTAGATGTGGGGGTAATGTATCCTTTGAGCCGTTATCTTGACCAATCATTAGAAAAATGGTTGAACAACAACCCAGGTCGCACTGTATCTGTGTTTCAACTGAGCAAACTTTTTTGCGAAGCATATTTGAAAGGTTGTACTTCCGAGAATGCTATCAACGCTTTCAAGAAAGCGGGCATTGTGCCTTTTGACAGAAACTCATTTTGCCCCAGCAGAGCTTTCAGAAAAGGATTGAAGTGGTCCTGATGTAGCTGAACACATACCTCGTATATGGATGCGAATACAGCTCAACCTACACCTGGAACAAGTAGAGACGGCCAATCTCATCCTATCCCTAGAACAGATGCCACAGGTGATGATAATGTAGCAGATGACATTCAAGTTGGGTCAGTGGATGCTATTGCCAATTCACCTTTAAAAATATCTGCTATAGATATTTGACCATTACCAAAAACAATAACCTCTATAAAAAAGACGAATAGACAGAAATGAAAAACCGCAATCATAACCAGTAGTCCCTACAAAAATGAGCTGCAGGAACAAATTAAAAAAAAAGAAGAAGCGGTAAACAAGAAACAAGAAAGAGTAAAGAGGAGAAATCTCAGAATTTAGAAAAAAAGATGCCGAAGAGAAAAAAAATATAGAAGCCGAATTTGAATCTGATTCTGAGTCAGACAATGATCCAGAATGTTTGATCTCTGGTGAGTCGTATTCGAGGTCTGCGAGTGGAGAGGGTTGGATTCAATGCAGCCAGTGTCATCTGTGGGATTCGTATGTGATCACTGTCCGTATAATCCGTTAGCAGAAAAAGTACGTCGGAGAGATTAAGGTACACGATGTCTAAATAAATAATTTTTCTAAGTTGGTTTATCATTTTGTATATCATTTATGTTTAGGGATCATTGCAATTATATCTTTTGTTTTCAACAATGGTTGCCATTTTTGTGATTTTTCAAAAATAAACAGTTACCGCATTGTTTTTCATTATGCCCCACTAGAAGGGGCAAATTGATCCTTAGGTCATCACGTCATAATCCGTAAATGTCTGACATTATACTTCGATAACAAGAATTGCCGTGCCGTGGTTTTATTCATAAATGTTGACTTTACTGACACCTACTGTATCAAATCTCCAAATTACATACACCCTTAATTATGAACATTTAAACCTTAGGGGGATCATTTTGCCCCGGTCTCCTCTATCTGTTATGGAAATATAATGATCCACTTATGGTTACAGCTATTTTACGAATTCATGGAAGGTAAACAAATTGTAAGGGATTCAGAAATATATTTTTCAGTATTTTTATAAATGCAACCCCTACGGGGTGAAAGTTCGTGTGAGGTCTTTGTTACAAATAAAGAAGTACGTGTTTCAGTATTTTTAGAAATTCCAACCCTAAATGGGCTAGTGGATTTGTAATAGTCGTCACAAAAAATACATAGTTCAACGCTGGTACCATCTACTTATAATTTATAACAGTTAATAGTTGAAATAAGGTAAGTAAGTATTTTGAAAGTTATCCAAATTAGTAGGTAGCAATTGGTAGATTTTAGCAACAAAAAATAAAAACTTTCTAACCAAAAATTAAAGCGACGAAAAAAGAAACTGAAAAGCCAAAAATAACCGAATAATTTAATAACTAAGTCCTAAAGTAATGTAATAATTTTGTCGGCGCAAAACAAACAATCAACAAAGATCTTTAAATTACTTTAAAAAAATTATCAATACCAAATAACAAAATCAGTTACTTATATTAGTTTAGTAATTAAGTTATCGAGACTAAAAAGGTTCATTTTCTTTTATCTTTTCAGTTTCTTTTTTCATCGGTTTAATTTTTTGTTAAAAAGTTTTTATAACAATATTGTTGAACATATTCCGAAACTAATAGTAGAAGTGATATTGACACATTATGTGAAAACATCAGTTTTTAATTTCCATAGCTATGAAATAAAAATGTCATTTTCAACGGCAGTTGTACGAAATTAGTATATTATGCAACGATCATGTAATGATAGCTATTAATACATGAGCACGAGGTAAGTTACGTGCGAGTGTGTTAATAGCCATTACATGATCGTTGCATACACTATTTTTTATACGATCAATAAATAATAATCTACAAGATAATTCGTCACTGCTCGACATACTTATAGGTACTTTTAACGCGTTGTGATTGAATGTCAATTAAAATTAAATGTCAAACAAGTATGTAGAAACATACCATTTGATTATCCCCAAATACGTATTTCTATAGGCCGATAATTAGTTTCATAATGAAAACTACCTGGTTTTACTGGCCAAAATATGTTTCGAAATGAAAATCCGTGTTGAAATGGACAATATTAATAAACCGGTAGCAGATATTTAATTCGCGTATTATAATACGGGAGTAGAAAAAGGTTTTTCCGGCAACCGTCTGGGATGTACCCACTTCCCGGACGCTTTTTCTTTGAGAAAGTAGCATTTTCCAACCTAGTCCGGGAAGTACGTATTTCCCGGACTAGGCCGGGAAGAATCACGTCGTTGTTGTCATTGTAAATATGAAAATCTTGGTAGGTTTGGTTTTGATGAATGCAGTTGATCATCACCATAGCAACGAAATAACGGCTGAAAGTTCATATGGAATTAGTTACAAAAGTTTGCATGTTTTTTTATCGCAATTCGCAATAAAATATGGAAAGCAGCAGCGATAGTGATTTTGAAAATGTGCCTTGGGAAATTTCCAATATAGCAGCTGCTGCTACAGCACAATTATTGCCTGAAAAATCAAAATCCAGGTACGAAAACGTTTATGATTTGTTCACGAAATGGATGGATATGAAGCAATACAAAACTATTACAGAGGATGTAATTTTGGCTTATTTGGCGCAAAAATCTGAAACTGTCAAATCCTCTACTCTGTGGAGCATGTACTCTATGTTAAAAAGTACCATTTAAGTGAAGAAAAATGTAAACATAGCTACTTTCCCAAAGGATATCGCATTTCTTAAAAGGAAGAATATTGTTTACAAAGTCAAGAAATCAGATGTCTTCAGCAGTGAGCAGATCAACAAATTCATTAGGGAAGCGGATAATGAAACATATCTTATGCTGAAGGTAATTTTAACAAAATATTACGATTGTAGGATATAAAAGTATCACCTTAATTTTCTGGTAGCAACAATTATTGGGTTGGCCGGTGCGTGTAGACGAGGAGAAGAACTAACAAAAATGTAAATTGATCTAATAAACGACAAGGAAGACATGTTACTTGTGAAAATACCGGATTCCAAAACACATATTGAGAGAACTTTTGTTGTAATTGGGCAAGAAAACCTGCTGTTGTATAGGCAATATTTATCTTTACGGCCATCCCATACTCCACATAACAGATTATTCGTAAATTACAAAAAAGGAAAATGTTCGATTCAGCCTGTTGGTATCCACAGTTTTGGGAGTCTCGGAATAAAAATAACAGAATTTTTACATTTACCCAATCCTAAAAATTACACAGGCCATAGCATTCGTCGAACTTCGGCGACGTTATTTTCTGATAATGGTGGAAACATCACAAATTTGAAGAGACACGGTGGCTGGAAGTCTACCAATGTGGCTGAAGGATATATAGAAAATTCACTTACAAACAAAATTGAAATTGCCAAGACTATTCAAAAATCATCAGATGAAAACAATCAATGTGAAACGGAAACTTTGCCTTCTTGTTCTGGCTTCAACAAAAGGAATTTAAATATACCAAGCATGTCAAACGAATTGAATCCCTTCAATATTAGCAATTGCTCGAATTTTAATATAAATATTACTATAAATAAGAATTAGAATGTTTCTGTTAATATGTAGTATTTTCTGTTCTGTCCTGTTTGATTCAAATAAGAATTAAAATGTATAATAAAGAAATGAAGAAATATGTCGTCTCATTGATTTGTTATTCTACAAGGTTGCCGAAACAATATTGTACGCAACACGCCCAAAAATAGTTTTTTTGGACTCACAGACTTCCAGGACTCGCCTACGGCTCGTCCTAGAATTTTGTCTATTCGTCCAAAAAAAACCTATTTTCCGGACTTGTTACGTAAATTACTATTTTTGCATTCGATTTGGTTGCAGGTGATTTAAACAGTTTCATTGATTTCCATTTGTGTGTTCCCAAGTAGCATTTTCAGTGGGCGGAACGTAGCGGCCACGATTCTGGAAAACTTTGAGATGTTTGACCACAACCACTTCCACGTAATATTCAAAAGTACTTTGACAAACTTCAGGACGTGATTCCTCACAATATTCTAATATGAATTGTTTGAATGAATATATGTCCGGAAACGCTTCGTATGGTATGGAGCGGTTTTCTGAGATGTCGAGTTCGAACCTGATGTTATTATTGCTCTTACTCGTAGAGGGCGCCACCTACACGTCTTTCTCTTTTTTGAAGATTCATAACTTTTTTGAGCGTACTTCTACCACATTTTTCAGTAAAAAAATAAATTCCTTCGTCATATCTACGTAGAAAAGCTACCCCTGTTACAGGTAGCTATAAGCAACCGTTTTCTAGATATTTGGACTTAAAAATTTCAAGTCGATTATTTGATAATCGATGCATTTTTCACAAGAATGCTTGGGAAATTAATTTGACGCTTGAGTGAGTAGCTTTGGTTTTTTTGTAGGGGGCGCCACCTATTCTATTTAGTTTTACTAGTTTGGAATAGTTATTTTTGTATCAAGGATCCAAATCTATATTTGTTTTAATAAAATTTCCAAGAAATATCAACATTTTATTTCAAGAAATTTTGAATATGTAGAATGAAATAAAATAAAGGAAACTAAATTGTATTCAAATGAATTGTTCAAAGTGTCCACCTTCAGCGAAGATACAGGCATTCAGTCTTCTAGTCATTGAATCTCGTACCCGCTCAAAAATTATTGCTGTGTTTCTCATTGTTTCACAGGCATCTACTATTCGGTTTCTAAAATCTTCCTCGTTCGCTACTGGAGTTTTATAAACTAGTGACTTCAAATGTCCTCAAAAATGAAAATCTAGCGGGCTTAGATCTGGGAACCTTGGTGCCCACCCCTGGTTAGGTTCTTCTACACCCCTATCGATCCATCGATTTGGATAGACAGTGTTAAGGAATTCCCTGGCTACAACGCTGAAATGGGCTGGAGCCCCATCATGCATAAACCACATGCGGATACGAATTTCTAATGGTACATTCTGAAGTAGTCCCGGCAATTCATTTTCTAAAAAGTCTCTGTAAGTTGCGTTTCGGGACATATATTCATTTGGGCAATTCATATTAGAATATCGTGAGGAATCACCTCCTGAAGTTTGGATCACCCTGTACACGGTTCTATCACGGGGCGGCTACCAAAATTGCGAAGAATTTTTGGTGGCCGCTACGTTTCGATCTACGTTCCTGGATCTCAAATTGGCCACATTCCAACCACGGGGTCACCTGGCAAAAATGTGAATATGTAGTGGCCGACACTAGACACGTCAAACAACTGACTGCGCTTGTGTAATTGATGTAGATCGATCTCTGTCCTGCAATATATTTTTATAATAAATGTTCCTCATTCTTCCATTTTGACTGATTCATTTCAAACACTCGATCGACTGTGAGTCGATATAACATATATAAACACGTAAGTAAGTATAATGAATTTGGAAACTTCTGATCGGTATAAAATTGAAACGATTGAACGTTTACTGTGAAATATGGGTGTTGTAGCTCGATTGTGAGCATGCGCTTTCTGAATTCTCCCTATTTGAAGAAAACATCATAATTTTAGAAAAAATTCGCCTCTAAAATTATGTGTTTGAATCCCTCAAACATTTTTTTTCAATTTTGGTTACTTGAAACCAATACTTACCAATACATTGTGGTAGTGAGAAGCCAAGGGGCATAAGTAACTTTGGAAAAAAGTTCAGTGCGGTTAACAAAAAAATATATAAAGAATTTAGATATTTGTCGCCGACTCATAATACCCGCAGCTCTTCTCTAAACATTAAACTGCCTATTCCCACATCAACTCTAACTAAGAACTCCATAATCTACGAAAGCAAGAAGCTATTCAATCACCTGCCCTTGCACCTGAAAAAAATCGAAAATTAACAAATGTTTAGGAAATCGGTAAAAAAGTTTCTTTCGGAGAAAGCTTGTTATAATCTCGGCGAATTATACCAGATTACCTAATTTTATATTAATGCTACCGGTTTTCAAATTACACAGCAGCTCAACTGCCATTTCCAACAAATTCGTGAATGTTTATATATATTTTTATATTTTTATATTTTTATTTTATTATTTATATTGTTCCATTTTAGACTATACTTTGTGTGGAAAAACTGTCTTTCGACTAATAAGTATATTTGACTCGACTGTTTTTGTGTGAATAGTCTTCGACCCTTTAACATTAAGAATGTATTTTTCTTCAGTCAATAAAGTACATTTTGATTATTTGGTTCTCTAAAAATGACATAAGGTGCTAAATTTTTATATCTGTTGCTTTTGCATATGTGAATGTATTTTATCTTATTTATAGTTATCTTTTAATTGTTGCGTGACATGTGTTTTTATATTATATATACATTTACTGTTATTTTTTAAAGACTTTGTCAATGAGATACTAATCTTCCGACAATAAAGTATATTTTGATTCGATTTGATTTGATTTAAAGATAGTTAATGCATAATGAAATGTTGGTGGCCAAGCAATACAAGTGATTGTTTCAATGTACTGAGATCTAGCGGCGACAAAAGCATTATACCGACTTGTCAGTTTCAGGAAATTTCTCAAAATGATTTAACATTTAATTGCGTTTCCTAAAAATATTTGAATTTTCACTTGTACCTCTTGGCTTCTCACCCCGTCAATTGTTTCGTACTGACGACAAATAAATCTTTATTGAATGTTTCGTTCATTTCTCTAATAATGGCGACTCAGCATATTCCTGTAAATATGGCGGCTCTTGAAGAATATAACTTTAAACTGGCAGAAATTAAAGAAACACTATTCTGAAGTTCCTCCCATCATAAAGTACCCAGTGGTACTACATTATTCCACCACAAGATAGTGATGCCCACGTCGCAGGCCCATGACTCACCACTTCAAAGTTATAACCTCGAAATTGTTAAAAAATGACATGTAATATGGATTTATGCAGCTCCAATTAACAATTATCAAGTATCAACTAACAATTATCAATTAACAAGTAATGAAAATGATGGCATTCATTCAAACTGAATTAACAATCAAGGTATGAATATTAAGCAGGCGCACAAGACAGTGATCCGATCTATTTAAATCAACCTTTTTAAACAAAATAAAAAAAAAAAATATTGAAAAATACTTCAATTCTGACTCAATATCATTCACGTTTCACGTAACAGGTAAAACGAACGTTGTGTAAGCCACAGTAACATAATTTGGGAAAAGTTTGGTTACTTTTCGTCAACGCGCGGCCGAGGAATGCGGTCACTTCAAAATTAAAAAAAAGCTATTGAAAACGCATAACCCATATTTTAAAAATTCACGTCACACGTAATAGGTAAAACATTTTTTTTATAAGTCACAATGAAATGATTTAATCAAAGTTAGGTTAGCTTTCGTCATCGCGCGGACCAATCCACGGTCACTTGGTGGTGACTTTTAAAGGCAATTGTAACTCTGTAGTGACTGTTATTGAATGCGAACAATCAAGTACCTGCCACATTTGAGGTTTGTTGGAATTTACGGAAACGTCACCAAAACTATCATACTCTATTGAAAGTGATTGGGACTTCTAAGTTATATTTAAGTTGTACAGAATGGTTTCCGCAACGGTTATTTTTCACTTTGGAGTTTGAAAATCTCTATGGTGATTCTGCTTAGTGGCCATAATGTTTCAGACACCTCAATTGACGCTAACAAGTTATATAATTGTGGAGTGGCTACCACAGTTGGGAATTAAGTGACTACAACCATGCAAATATACAATTTCAGTTATTCTTACTGTATAGTGGTAGATTCAGTGATGATTATGTGATAACCGAAGTTGCAGTATCAGTTTACGTCTGATGCTGCTTGGGTTGTTTAATTTCAATGAATAAATGTTTCTTTTCAATTCAACAAGTGTTTCTTTTCGAATTCTTTGAATTATTTCCCAGTGAAATAGCATTATGATTTTTCTGAATGTCTAAACTAATAAAAAACAAGGCTATTCGAGGTTGCGCAACAAAAATTGGAATTTTACAATGGAATGGAATATTGTATCTGTGGTACTTGAAAAACTGAGCTGAGGTGTCGAATTTCACTAAATTTCCTGAAGTTCCAATATCTCAAAAACCAACAATTTTGTTTACTCATATTCTGGTCAGCCATGAGCTCCATCTACTCGCACCTAACCGCTTTTTCCAACGGACAGTTTTTATGTTGTGGACGTTACCAAATTACAAAAAGAATAAAAGCATTCTCGTCTTCTAACAATGACGAGATGCCCTTGATTTTGTTTTTCATGATTGAATAATATAATAGATTAATGATGTCAGTGAACCAATTTCTGGAAGTCGATACCCAGGGGATTTTATGAAATCGTGTTTTGACTGTTTTGAATCTCAACTCAAGGTTAACTAAGTGGATATTCAATGGTTATTTCATCATACAAGTTCTTCGGATTACATTTGAGTACATAAGAACAGGTTTCATTAAACAATCAATCAACAAGCATTTCGGTGTTTTAATGATGTGATGACCAATTCTTACTATTGAAAAAATTAGACTTCCTGAGAAGATCAAATAAGACAAAAACAAGAATACTGTTAGCCTTAGATATATAAATTGAAATTTCGTTATACTTGATCATTGTCTACGTTGAGTTTCGATTAGTGAGTTACTATTTTACCCGCATAAAATCCATCATGTTCAAACCATTTGTAAGTATTAGATTCACCTACAGTGTGACCTGAAGAATACTTTCTAGGCGCTATGGTTTTTAGCAGTTTGTCTCGAAGTATTTCATATATTTTCTTGAACCGATTCAATCAGGAAACGTGCATAATATGAATCACTGTGTGGAAATATGATCGTTGTTCTACACTATCTTCATGTTCAAATAAATACATTATCAGAGAAATTAATTCAATATTTAGGAATTTCAAAGAAAATCAATAAGATTCCCAATATATTTTTCGTAGTTCACCCCATATAGGAACTGGACGAAATTTGAAAAAACCGTCAGCGTTTAACGCATGAAATTTTCCGAACGAACTATAGAAACAATATACCATTGTAGTGGTAATAAGAATTCATTAGTGTTTTTGCAATCACTGTTCCTAAAATTATTTGAAAATGAATGAAACTTTGCCTGTCATAATTGCAGATGAAGGATATTTTTGAGGAATATACCGATGAAGTCAAAGGGAAAAAAGAATCTCATTCTCATTGTAGAACAAAAATTACCTCGTGCTTATTATATAATCTCAACGGACTATTTTTACACTGTTACATACATTTTCTTCAACTTTTCGAAAAATGTTTGTATTATTTTTTGTCTTTTTAGATGTGTGCTTTCAAAGATTCACGCTTGGGAAACAAATCTGATTATTGAGGCCACTTTGCATTTGGCAATGAAACGATAAAATTACATTCAATATTGAAAAGGGAACATTCTCAATTGAATATTGAATGGAAATAACTTTCTGTGAATTGAAAAATCCACTATAAAAATGAAATAATTTTTTGTGAATGTCTAATAGAAAACAACTACTTCCATGGCTAAAGCCACGCTGGACATTGAACTACATCTGATAGATATTCTGGAAGGCCGCTAATTCAAAAGAAAAAATCTGTTGATATTTTCAAACAAATACATGCAATATATTGGGGAACATTTTCGGTAAAAAAAAAAGATTGAACATTACAGCAATAGATTGAAAGTTGTTAACTTCTACCAATATAACTAATGGGACGGGGAAAGTTATATCGTTTTTATTTTACTTTTGATTTCTTTTCCTGCAATTTGTATTTACTGAAGGATTGCCTCTTTGAAGTTTAGATTATTATATGTTTTACGAATTGTATGGAGCTTCAACTACTCACGTTGAACGATTATAATTACCGAAGACATTATTGTCAGTCAGAGAAATATCCACAGAAAAACTCGTTTGCAGATGTATATGAAATTTTTTCATCAAATTTGGAATTGATTTAGTTAATATCTAATTCTATGTTGTTCTAGAGAATTCAAACCCAATTTATATGTTGGTTTTATGACTAAAACATATTTAAAAATGTGATTCAAGTATACATAATTAATATCTCCGATTTGAGCACATACAGACTCTAGGTCTAGGGGCATACTACAAAAATTAAAATTAATTATATAATTATGAACTATCAGCAAATGTATCGAATTGTGTGAATAAATTGAATTGTAATGCAGTTCCTTTTCAACAAACAATTGATTTTGAAAAGCATATAGTAATTTTGTTTGAAATAATATCTTATTATAACAAAATAAAATAACTGATCTAAATGAAGTGGTATATAAGCAGTGAGTAAAATAAAAATGGACACCTACACGACATAAATATAGTTTGTGATACCATGCTTTTTTTATTTTAATTCTCAATTTTCAAACAAAAATACTTTCTTTGCTTCTGAATGAGAAAAGTTTTTCTAGATTCATATTTTTCAACAGATCGGCATAATCGATGTGGTTGGCTGTGTGAGAATAAGGAAATGAACATTTTAAATTAGTTTCAATGCTGTACTGTGAATAAGGTGTTGAGAGAAAGTAATACAGTACCATGGTACCAGTGCAAGAAAAAGCGAGGACACAAAATTTTCAAAATATTTTTGATGGATTTCACAGCTTGTGAAAATTCTGTTGGTAATTTCCTTCTTTTTTTTTATTTTCTAAATAAAAAAAATATTTAAAGTCGGTAAAGTTCAAATGACTTTTTTCTAGCGCCATTGCAAAATGTTGTGTCGTAATCACCCGATCAACCAATCCCACAGTTGACAGCTTCGATCAATTTTGCAACGTTGCCATATTTTCCAATCTCAGGCTGCGCCTTCATAACATGAATGAACCATATTAGCGAGGTTAAACTCACTCTCTTGGCGGGAGATCCATATTAAGAAATGTTAACATGAGAGTCTTATGGAGGTTCAACTTTGAGTTGGAACCACGCTATCTAAATGTGAGTGATAGTATAGAGACATCAAATATTGAGTATCTTCATCATTAGTGCGAGCTTCCATGTCCATTCCACATCAAAATCTACTTCTATATATCCTTAAATTAAAATCAAAACTGGAGCTTACATTCCTTATCTGAATACTGACTCTCAATTGGCCGCTTTATTCGACTTTTCTCTCAGCCACCTAATGAATTATCAATATTATTAGTCATGATTGATACGGATATATTTTTTACGTCATATTTTATTCAAAGTAACTAAGGAATAAACCCGCAGGTTGTGACTTTGGTAGTCCTTGTTGCTTGTGCAGTAGCCACCCCGGGAGGATATGGACAAGGAAACAGCGACCACGGACATCATAGCGAAGGACAACATGGACACCAATCTGGACAGCAAGGAGGACACCTCGGTGGACAGCAAAAAGGACACCTGGGTGGACAGCAAGGACACCTCGGTGGACAGCAAAAAGGACACCTGGGTGGGCAGCAAGGAGGACACCTCGGTGGACAGCAAAGTGGGCATCTCAGTGGGCAGCAAGGGGGGCATCTAAGTGGACACCATGACGGTCATCAAGTAGGACACCAGGGTGGACAAATTGGCGGACATGCTACTGGATATAATCCACATAAGAAAACTGGATATTGAAAAAACAGATTGTCATTGGTGAAAGAAATCAACGAATAAACATAAATTTCACCATTACATTTATTTTCATTGAATTTTGATATTTAGGTGCGGTATATTCTTGGTTGACCTCATTGCCATATTAAAAAACTTTTACATTCGATGAACCCGTTAAAGTTTTCTTGACTGTTTCAATTTTTCCATCCGTTTGTTCATGTTAATAGAGTGTGGAACTCTTACATCCCTACTGACGCTTCATCATCGACCAATAAAGTAGCTGATGATTGGCTAAAACAATGTCCTGTTATATTGAAGGAAGTCTGGTGGACTATTTTGGCAATCTCACAATTCACCATGTTTATATTAGCTTGCTTTCGTGTCTGTTCGGTACAAATCATACAATCGATTTCAAAATAACTTCCCGATGAGCAAGAGACTTGAGGTTAGGAGAAAAGTGGGGTTAGGATGACACAACCTTTCAACACCACTAACAGAATGATCGATGAGTCAATGCGCACTAAATTTAACTGCTTTCCTAATATTCACTCAATATAACAACCAAATTAGTTGCAAATAAGTTAATGAATACTCTACTAATCATCATCGAGTAATCTTTAGAATACATAAAATAGTATCATACACACATTCCCGTCAAATTGAAAATAAGCAAATTAATGGGTTCATTTTATTTATTTTTCCACGTATATATCAACTCGCCTCCGTTGTCTGTTTGTCTGCTCGGTGAAAAAAATATTTGTTTGTCTGTAATGATAATAGTAAGGAGCAATCGATTTCAAACTAATTTTCCGATGAGCTACATATTTGAAACGTTAAACATGGTATGTAATATTTTTTTCCAGTGGTGTTAATTAAGGCAAAAGCAGAAATCATTCGCAATGAACAAGAAGAATTTGTTTTGCTTATTGTCAAGAGACTGGTGGATGACATTTCGAACATTTGCTTTTTGGATGAAGAACGAATACATTTCATCTTTGCATTTCGCTTGTCAAATCTAGTTTGACTTTTATTCGAAAATGTTTGCAGAAAGTAATATATTTGCACATTTTATTCTACCTAGTCCAATTAAAACATAAATACATTGCCCGAAAATTCATATCGCTGTGTAGATAATTCGAAGACCTTTCAGATGTTTACATGACACTTATTTCTTAAAAAAAACATTGGGTACTTCATCTCTCCAACACCTGTGACGTAACCTCGTTCACCTGGATATTGGAAAATAGGCACTTACAGATTAAAATCTACTTATTTCGCAACATTCAATTCTTTCCAAATTACTCGTTAGTTCCATAATAAGCACGCACTGTATATGAACTATACCGGGTGGCCAATTAATGTGGTAAATCTCCCTTATTTCGCTAAGCTAAGAAACTCGTTTTTGGGAGGCTATGAAGGAAGCACATATTTTCAATTTATTGCGGAACATACAAGTTGCTTTCAGAGGGAATGCCATGGATATTATTGCATTTTCGGTTTCTATGAGTCATTTAAGATCAATGTGATCAGGTTCTCCTATTTCTAAATCGACTTTTTTTTTGAGCCATTTTCGTTTCTTTTTAAATGCACTAGGATAAGTTTTGAAGCGGAAATTTTAAAATTCATATGATGCGTAGAGCCGATGCAATAAGAATAGGAACATTTTATACAGGGTGTTCATGAAGACTTGTAAATTAAATATTTTTCAAACGATTTAAAGCCCTTTTTTGTAATAGATCACCCTGTAAATATTCCATCGGATGTATAATTCAACTGTGCATCGATTTGTATTAGGTTTTCCTTCACCTATCTCTTTGACAATAATAGTTTGGTTATGAACTATTCTCTTCGTATTAGGAAATGATTAACAAATTGGCAACAAGAAAACATCAAGGTACTCTGTGAGGAGGTAACCCAGCAGATGTTTGATGAGCGATTCGATCAAACTGGTGGTGTTATATGCCAGAAATGGGGAAACCAAAACTGTCCTCAAAGAAGAAACTAAATTCAACAATTTACCGAGTGTAATAAAAGCTAGGGTTATAACAAAATAATTCGGATTGATAAAAAAGCTAGGCGATGCCAGAAATTACCTCTTTGTACATCTAGACAACGTAGTTGTCAATTTTCAGAACTCAAACCAACATGTCTCCAGATGCTCATGTTCGAAAAGAGAAAAATATCCCGGGTTTTGCGAGAAATCTCATGAATTTTATTTTTATATAGGAACAAATCTATATTCGTCAAAACAGGTGATCTGGGCAGCCATAAAACTGCTCCTCCTCTTCCTATTCACTTCAGAAAATTCATTGTCGAGATTGCCTTGCTTAGGAATTAGATACTATACTGGTGCACCATCGTGTATAAACCACATCCACACCATATTTTCGAAGACCCAAATTATCATGCAAAAATCGCGAATAGCTTTTACGTTCAGTCTTTCTTCGGAAAAGTATGGCTCCACAACAAAAAAATTGATTATACCATCACATACATTCAATTTCTATCTATTTCGACTATGGATACGAATTATATTAGGGTCAGTCTGGAAATAGTAATGGAAGTTATGCCTGGTAAAAAAACAATTCTTGTGGGAAGTAGCTCCATCAGTGATCAGGACGTTGTTGAAAAAAATTGCCTTATTCTCTTTTCACTCCATTGATAAAATCGTATCCTTTTCTCTTGATCATCTCCAAGTATTTCTGGATTGGGATGAAGGTGGTAATGGCGGAATCCATCAATTATCAAAACATTTGGAATCGGGATTCAACCGATGTCCAATTTCCTGGATGAAAATCTCGAACTTGTGGGGTTTTCTATAGCATTCAGTTGATCTCCTTTTATGGAAAATGTTTCAATCCTCGCACTTTTGGCATAAACGACCTACCAGTTGTATCAAAATGATCCATCAAGCACTCTCTTGATAAATCCCAGTTGTCAAATAACCCCGAGTATATGAATCATGTCAACCATTTCTTGATTTGAATAATTTATAATGATAGGTACTAAAAAGCATGCTGTTTAACAATATACACAAAAATGAGTTGACACGATTAGTACTGACTGACTTCAACAGCGAAAAGCAGTACTTAATTCACATATTCCTTAATGATTATGTTTGTATCAGTAACCCACACTGTAGGAGCAGTATACCATGTATACTATGTAATTTAATATATTATTACATTTTTATCCTTTTCTGTTAAGAAACTTATACTAACTATCAAGTGTTAAATTGTTAGATTTTTGGATCATTTAGAGAATAATGGGGAAAGGAAAACCAACATTTGTGAAAATAGAGAGGACAACCTATGTCCGAATTCTAATGAATAACTTAATATTATAAGAAGTTTGGAGAAAAATTTCGAAGAATTCCTACACTATATTGAAAAATTCTAATGAAACAACATTGATATACTCGTATTATCTGAATCATGGGTTTTGGATGATCTTGAAGATTTTACTATACCAGGATTCGACATATATTACAATGACTCGCAATTCAAACAAAATGATGGGGTTGTAGTCAACGTGATAAGCCAAATTTCCCCCGATGTAATGATTATCAATTCAATAGAAACAAAATTAATCAAAAGAGATTTGATCTAAACAAAAATTCATATTCCATGATAGCAACATACGAACCACCCTCTAAAAATCTAGATATTTTTGTAAAAGTCACATAAAATTACCCAAAATCCATCGCAGTATCAGGTTACAGCATATTCATAGGAGATATAAACATCAATATACTGGACAATGATTCTATAATAGTTAACAAATATATATCCCTGATTGCAAAGCTAGGATACTTTTCGTATATAACGAAACCTATAAGGAAAACTTATAGCTCTTCCTCCATTATACAGGGTCCTGCAACAGTGGCGCAGTGTTCCATTTCCTTATTCAGGAAACAGATAGGAATCTATATTTCTATAATATTACCTTATTGCTAGAGCTCGACAAAATAAAAAAATTGTCGGTCACACAGGGTGTTACATTTTTTCTGGGCGGATCCCAATTATATTTTTTTTTAAATAGTAACCTATATTTTTATCGCTTTTTTGGTTTCTACATAGAAAATGAAAAATACCTTATGTATATCTTCACTTCGAGAATATTGACGGTTTTCGAGATTTCTAGCATGGCAGGTTTTATTTCCAATATTGGTTACTCAGAATATTTGAAATTATAAAGTTATGCCAAGTCCAATTGAAATTGTTTTTTGGTCAAATATTCTACATTGGTAACTCTCTCAAATGATATATCTGAATTCGACCTGTGATATACAGGGTATGAAAAACAGCTTGCTACATATTGTAAATAAAAATTTGCAGAATCTTTCTTATTTTAAATGGAACACCCTGTATATTATCGATCCATAAGAAGTGCCAACGAAGGCTCTACAAATGTCATCAAGTATTCCCTATGGATAAGTGTACTAGATTTTCTTAAAACAGCTATTTTTTCGAAAAATGACAAGTATTCATATTTCTTCGCTATAATCTCAATGAACGATTTTTTTCAAAGCAAAATCCATTTGACATGAATATACAAAAGATATATTGTTTAATTTTATAAGGTGTCCTAAGGTTTTTCTAAAATTTTTTTTTTTTCGAAAAATGACATTTATTTTTATTTCATTGCCATAATATCAATGATTTTTTACTGTGAAATCCATATTTGACGGCTGTGATCGAGATCATGTTATGTTTGTAATACATTTATTACCTATTGCTAGATAAACAAGTTGCGAATTACACCACAAAATGTACGTTCTTGAATATTTACAATAATTTCAATATTCTCGAAATTTGTGCCTTATTCTTTCGTTCTAAAACAACCTTTCAGCAAATGAAATATTTATTGAAAATCAAGTAGTCTGGCAAATGACAGATCAAAATATTTGCCTGCAAATGAGTATTGAAATCTTTAGTGAATCGTGAAGTTGAACTTTCGATATAATTTCATCAGAATGTTGTTTTCAAAAAGTGATTTGATTGATATGATTTTTATATTAGGTGAATCAGAGAGGAACTGTTTATTGGCAAGTAGAATTTATTCTCAACGGTATCCAGATAGAAGGCATCCAGATGAAAGATCTTTTCGAAAGGTCCTAACACGATTTGTCGGAACTGGAAGTATCAATTATTCTAAACATGAGCTCATCAAGTCAGCTACTAATGAAGATAATGAATTGCAAGTTCTTCTTGCTGTTGAAGAAGATCCTTGTAGGAGTCAACGACAAATTGGTGACATAGTGGATATAAGTGAGAGATCAGTGCAACGAATTTTGAAGAAACATGGCTTTCATCCATACCACGTTCAATTACATCAAGAACTACTGTATGCTGATTTTTAGAAAAGAATGAGATTTTTCAATTGGGCTATGGGAGAAGTTCGTCGAAACGAATATTTTTTCAATAACATTTTATGGTCGGACGAATCGACATTCCATAAAAATGGATTTGTGAATCGACATAATTACCATTATTATTCGACAGAAAATCCCCACTTATTGAGACAGGTGGATTATCAACATAGGTGGTCGATGAATGTCTGGGTAGGCATCATTGGAGAATATGTAATTGGTCCATACTTTTTTGAGGGACATCTGAATGGAACAATGTATCTCAATTTCTTACGAAATGATTTACCAGGTTTGTTAGAAGATATTCCTCTTGACCTTCGCAATAGAATGTGGTTACAACATGATGACGCTCCTGCTAACTATTCGGCAGAAGTGAGAGATCATTTAAATGAAGTATTTCCCAATAAACGCATAGGACGGAATGGGCCTGTCAGGTGGCCCGCTAGATCACCAGATTTAACAAAACTGGATTTTTTCTTATGGGGATACATGAAAAATATGGTTTTTGTAGAGCCACCAACTACTTCCAAAAATATGCGACTTAGAATAACGAATGCTTTTCGCAGCATTACACCAGCTGTCTTGCGCAGGGTAGAACAGTCTTTCAAACATAGACTTCAGCTCTGCATTCAAGAAAATGGAAGATATGTTGAACATATTTTATAAAAGTTTCATTATCAACCTTCATTAAACTTTCCCTTTTGTAGTTTGCCAGTTGACAATTTAAATATCTAGAACTTAAGCTCTGACTCTAATTCATGAATATACACCATAACCTGAAAGAAAAAAAAATTATTAGTAATATTCATAATGTTTTTTCATTTAATCGTGTTTGGATTGATATTGCACGATTTATGTGTACAATTCTGCATCCAATGAAAAAAATAATTTTTCATTTAGAAAAATGTTATACATACATTCATTTCATGAAAAAATATTTGTTTGGACACCTTGTAATGTACATAATTGAAGCAAGATATTTTTCGTTTATTCTTATCAGTCGTCAAACGGATTTTGCTTTGAAAAAAGTCGTTCATTCAGATTATAGCGAAAAAATATGAATACTTGCCATTTTTCGAAAAAAAGGAAAACTAGTGAACTCAACCACAGGAAATACTTGATGATATTTGTAGAGCCTTTGTTGGAGCTTCTTATGGATCGATAATATACAGGGTGTTCTATTTAAAATAAAGAAGATTCTGCAAATTTTTATTTACAATATGTGGCAAGCTGTTTTTCATACCCTGTATATCACAGGTCGATTTCAGATATATCATTTGAGAGAGTTACCAATATAGAATATTCGACCAAAAAACAATTTCGAATGGACTTTGCACAACATTATAATTTTAATATTCTGAGTGACGAATATTGGGAAAAAAAACCTGTCATGCTAGAAATCTCAAAGACCGTCAATATTTTCGAAGTGAAGATATACATGAAGTATATTTTATTTTCTATGTAGAAACCGGAAAAGCGATAAAAAATATAGAATGCCACTTAGAAAAACACAATTGGGATCCGCCAAGAAAAAATTGAACACCCTGTGTGACCGACAATTTTTTTATTTTGTCGAGCTCTAGCAATAAGGTAGTATTATAGAAATATAGATTCCCATCTGTTTACTAAATAGAGATATGGAACACTGTTGCAGGACCCTGTATATCATATATTTGTTGAAATTTCTAATAAGGTTAACATAAAAAATATACTGAGCTCCTACGTTTCCAAAACAAATCTGAGAGATCATTATACAGTGCTTTTATGCTATACTCTTAACAACGGAATGAAATAAACACATAAGTGACGAAAGAATTGAACATCTTAAATCATGGAAAGTTGACTACTCTACTCGATAATGCAAACTGGCATTCTATTTTTGAATTTCCAGAACCGGAGCTGTCTATATGTGTTTCAACAACAAAATAAGAGAATTTTTACAACTAAGCGCCCCGACAAAAGTAGAAAAAATCACCAAAAATAATACCAAACTACAACCATGGACCCAAGGACTACTGAATTATAAAAACTATAAAAATGAAAAAATTACTAAAAAATAAAAAAACAAAAGTCAAAACACATTGGACTACATTATTATCGATAAGGAAAACCATAAAATTACTTCGAATAAGGAAATTACTAATCATTTCAATGAATTCTTCACGAGTACAGGAACAACAATGGTTCACAAAATAAAAAAAATATTCTCCCCTGCAGGATCACAATATTTCACAGACCACAAATACTCGAGTTGCTATATTCCTCCAAGCTTTAACAAAAAAACGAGTGAATGAAAATTAGCTCAGAATTGAAGAATAATACTTCACCTGGACCAGATAAACTATCAGTGTCCATTATTCGCTACTGTATTATTCTTTGGGGTGGGACTTTCAAAACCCCCTTTCACTGCTCGGAAGTTACATAAAAATTAAGTCTCGAATAGTTAAATATACTATATTGCAATTACCTAGGTACTTCTAATCTCATTACTATACCGGGGGACAATGGGACTGGGGCCATCCCTATATCTTCTTCACTTATCAATAAATTTGAATGATATTTCGTACATAGATATGAGACACAATTTCGGATTGACAGACATATGAAAACAGAATGGCCGATTTCCGGTTTTGCCAGAATAGCCACCAACTTCGATTTTTCAAATAGAATACCCTGTATGTTTGATGTTTTTCGGATTCCACGGCTCAAATTACATACGACAGTGTTGCCAAATTTTTATTTTATCATTAAAAAGAAAATAATTTATAAATTTTTTTTTGCACAAGAGGCCTAATTGGGTTGAAATCTATACTTATTTTTATCAGTAACTCATAGTTATAGTCATTTCATCGATAAGATCAATAACAAATCCTACAGCAGGAATTGACATTTTCTGAACGCAATTTTAACGAAAAAATCGTTTTTTTAATGGTACCTACCGAGAGCCATCTTGCCATTCGATAGAGATTATAATTACCAATTCAACGATATACATTATGTACCACATTCTTTTTGTTCAAAACGTAGAGATCCATCTAACAAAATGAAATCAATCTGAAAAAATTAAAACATGACATCTATTCATTCTTTCAAACTTCACTACAGAATGGTAACAATGAATTACCAAAAATAATCGACTTGACAATATCTAATGATCATATACCCATTACAGAAAAGATAGTTTCATTATAATCAAACTGTTCGAATAAATCTATCGACTGAAACAGTGAAACATTCAACGTACAAATTATTACTCACAATACCATTATCCTGTTTGCAACAGAAGCGTTTCACAACCATCGAAAAGTCAATTTATTTGTTAATGACCAATGATATGTTCGAAGTGTTGCCCGTTTTCCCTAACACATAGAGTACGTCTATTTATTGTACACCTCATCACATTTATCAGTTCGTGAGCAGGAATTTCCTAAAATGCGCACTCAACTCTATCTCTCAAGTCCTACAAAGAAGTTCGTCTCCTCGAGTATACTTCGGATTTTATGTGACCCCATAAATAAAAATCAATAGGGGTTAATTCGAGTGATCTCGCTGGCCATCTGATTGGACCATTTGTTCCAATCCATCTCTGCCCATAGGTATCACTGAGATAATGCAGAACAATATTAGCATTATGTGTTCCTGCACCATCCTGCTGAAAAAACATATTTTCCCTGATGTTCTCAGGTAAATAGTGGATATTATTTTGAATATCGTTCTCTAAGAATTGTAGATACCTTGGGCCCGTCAAAGGCCCGTCGCAAAGAATTGGTGCAATGTTTCTTATCCCTATGATTCCTACCCCGACGTTTAATCCAAATCTTTCTTGAAAATTACCTTCTCTTAGCAACCTAGCAACATTTTCTTGAACCCAATACCTTGTATTATTCCTATTGAACATTATTCGTAAATCTAGACTCATCTGTAAACGGTATCTTCGACACAAAACCATTATTCAAATCATGATGACGCAAAAGCCAATTTCAATAAGTTTCCGTTCTGGGGCATTCTCATATAGATGCTGATGCAAACATATTTATAGGAGCGATATATATGTTTTATTGAAATTTTTCTGGCACTTTCCCTGCTGATCCCACATTCAATTTCCAATTCTTGCACTGAGGCAGATGGAGAAAAATGAACATATGCTAAAACATTAGCCTTTCTTTTCATCAAACCTAAACGGATAACTCATTGGAATTGTAGGCATCGTATAAAATATTGTACAAATTCAATACTTGATCGTTTTTAGTTTTGAACAAAAAGAAAGTGGTACATAATGTATATCATTGAATTGGTAATTGAATTCTCTATCGAATGGCAGGATGGCCCTCTGTAGGTACCATTTGAAAAAACCCATTTTTTCGTTGAAAATGCATTCAGAACATTTCAATTTCTGCTGTAGGATTCGTTATTGATCTTATCGATGAAATAACTATGAGTAACTGATGTAAATTAGTATAGATTTTAACCTGATCAAGGCCTCCAGGACAAAAAAAAAATGAGAATTTTTTTTTTTCAACTGTTAAATTAAAAGTGGACAACACTGCCGTAGAAACCGAAAAACATCAAACATACAGGGTGTTCCATTTGAAAAATCGAAGTTGGTGACTATTCTGGCGAAACTGGAAGTCGGCCATTTTGTTTTCATATGTTTGTCAATCCGAAATGGTGTCTCATATGTATGTTCAAAATTTCATTTACATCGTTTCATAAGTGAAGGAGATATAGGCATGGCCCAAGTCCCATTGTCACCCAGTATACACATTTTTCCATTCCTCATAATCCTAGTCTAGTGAATTAGTAATATTTACTATGTATTCTGTGGAAATTAATATAAAAATATCTTCACTTTTTCACCGCCTTTTCACTATACCTCTCAATGATTCCAATTTCTCAACAGAACTCAACATCATCAAACAAATTGCTTATAACAACGTCTTCCCAATCCAAACAATCGATAGATTATATTACAGATATGTCAATAAATTTTCCAACTTCAGATTAACACAAACTAATTCACCAAATAAACATTTTTCTTCGTCCTATTTTGGTCCTCTATCTCTTAAACTCAAGAATATCTTGTTTAATGAACTCAACGCCAATATTGATTCAAATTTTTCTATCTCTTTCAAAACTTCTAACAACCTGAAAGATTTTGTGGTAAACTCTAAAGATAAAATTCTATTGTTGGATAAATCTGTTGTTTATAAATTGAATTGTTCCATCCCTAACTGTAAAACATGTTTTATGTTATATTGGTCAAACAGGCCGCAAGATCAGAACACGACTAGCTGAACACGTCCGTTTGATAGATTCTAACTCTGAAAAAGAACTTATTAACTCTAATTCTGTTTTTCCTAACCATATTATAAACGAAAAGCACAATTTTGATCCCAACTCTGACATAGAAATTTCACATATTTGCGATAAAGGTAAAAAACTCATTCTCCTTGAAACTCTTGAAATTAACAGGGCAATCAAAAGTTCTAATTTACATTGTATCAATGAACACATTCATTTTGATAGCCTAAAACTTTTTAAATCCTTACTATTTTGATTTCCCATCTCTAGATCGAATTTCATAACACATCTCTACACCACGCTCAGCTACTTCTTTTTCTCGATTCCATGTCACAGTCACATACATTTCTCTGTCACTTTGAAACTCGATGTTCCATAGGCCAGAGTCATTGTCATATGTCAATCATTAACCTATTTTCTATTTCCATCCATGTGTTTTTGATGATGTTATAAATCCTTTACAATTTAAAATATTTGTTAGGACTAACCACTGTCCCTAACACTAGTGAACCCGCACTAGATGAGGACACTTCAATGTTATTATAGTTAAAATATTTCTGGTGTCATTTTTTCATAATTTTTTCCACCGTACCGTTATTTTTCTCAATGTTTGCCCCCTTGTAATTGTAACATTTTACTTCTATAGATCTGCTTGTAACCCCTTCCATTTTGCTGATGATGAAGGATTAATCCTTCGAAACATGTCCTGATGTAAATCTTCATGCCACATTGGTATTAAATTATATCTTGGTGGAGTTCGACTGTATGATTTCTCACCTACCTAGTAAAAATATACGATAAAAGAATATTCCACAAAACATGCTATGCTTAGGTGGCTTCCCTCATAAAAGAAAAAATTGTAAGGATCCATTTAAATTGAATTTAATAAACGCTACTCTCTTCTATGCACACTCCTTTGAAATCAATTCGAATGACTTAGACCATTGTATAATGATATATGTACAAATTACAGGAAAACCCATTACAAATCGTTAGAGAATCGGATTCTCCATCTGATAGGCAATTTATTAGTGACTTGCTCAAAGATAATTTCTTAAACCCTTATTACACTATGCCTTTTTCGTGCCTATTTGTCTGCCTGACTGCCGGTGGCTGAAATTTTAAACAAATACGCATGCGCGCGTGGCTATTTTGTTGCTTGTTACAGGCGTGAAAATAAATAGGACTGGTTCTATTTTTTCCGCCTGAATCGAGGGGATTTCAAGGACGTTTGTGAAAATGTAAGGTTTGCCAAAACAATAATTATCTATTGGACTTGACATAACCAACAAACAAATGAAATTAATCACATAGTTTTCCTTTTGTTCAGTATGACAGAAAAGAAGAAAAAATCTTCTACCAGGTAAGGAAAAAGTTGAAACAAATAGTCCAGGTTTACTAAATTACTCAATCATTTAAGGTAAATGTCAATTTTCCTTAGGTTTGCAGCTCTGAAACAATCACCAAAAAGGCATGGTGTAATAGTGCCAGTTATTTGGGGAAATTTAGCCAACAAATAGCCATGGAAATAAGCACAAAAATAGACACGAAAAAGGCATAGTGTAATAAGGGTTTTAGCTTTCCGAAATGATTCAGATATCGAACTCTGTTGCACTTTATGGCCACCCACTATAATACATTAATAACACAACATCATATATCATACAGGGCGTTCATATAAAGTGTGGAAACGCTCCATTATCTCACGATCATTTTCGGAGGTAAAGCTCGAACAGGTCGATTTTGTATTTTGGTTTTCCACTTTTTTTATTGATTTTTCCTCCACCATTTTACAAGATATGACGTTATCGATATTTTTTTTTAATTGAAAGGGTATATTTATAGAAAGCTCACATTTTTTCTTAGTTCAACCATACCACAAACGTCAAATATAACACTTCAAGTTACATTATACTGAGTATAAAGAAGCCAGTGTTCACATTTCTTAACATTCATTTAATTATTTATTTTGCAATGAAAATATCATAAGAAAGTAGTAAAAATAAACAAAGAACATAACATAATAAATTTACAACGAATGCTCGAACTGAGCTCCTTGGGTTAGTTGACAATATCCAAGACGCCTGATGAATTATTGGGTTATGTTTGACAACATCTGTTGTGTAATTCGTTGAATTTTAGTTCTTCAAGGTCTTCCAAATTGGTAGGTCGATTTATGTACTTCAAGTAATCCCAGAGAAAAAAGTCCATGAGAGTTAAATCTGGGGACCTAGCAGGCCATTCAACCTGACCCTGTCGCCCAATCCAGCGATTAGGAAAGGTTTCATTGAGAATATCTCTAACCACTCGAGCATATAGTAGAAACTATCCGACCAGGTTGACTAATGTCTGGAAATGTTATAGTTAAATATGGAAATACATAAGTTTGTCACATTTCCAAATAATTTTCACCCGTCACAGTACCGTCAAAAAAATATGGTCCTGCAATGGTATTCCTAAGAATCCCAGCCCACACAGTTACTTTTTGGGTATATTGGGTACGAGCTTCCAACGTCCAATTGGGATTTTCTGTAGGCCAACAACGACAATTTTTCGTATTCACGGTACCGTTTATACAAAAAGTTAATTCGTCGGACAATAAGACATTAAGGTGGTTCCCCCACGAGACAGTTGAATTAGGAAATTATTAAAATTTGATAATTCGTTCGGATCGTAATCAATAACTTTGTAAAGCCCATATATACGTACTCAGTAATGGTACGAATATCATTTGCTTTCGTAAAATTTATTCTAAAAGTATTTTTGATCTGACATTGCGAGTAAACTTTTTGACGGAACTATCCGGGCTATGCCTCAACACACAGAAAAGGTTGGCTATATAGACGACGCATGTGAGCTGTCAAACTGAGCGCCTGGCCGTGCGTACACTGTTGCCGTCTCTCCGTTCCGTTCCCCACCATTCGCTCGTTCGCTTGCAAAATATATCGTATGCAGCCTAAACCTTAGTACTTCTCGAGATTATATCTGTCAAACTAGATGGTCAATCACTTAGCGCCTGGCCGTGCATACACTGTTGCCGTCTCTCCGTTCCGTTCCCCACCATTCGCTCGTTCGCTTGCAAAATATATCGTATGCAGCCTAAACCTTAGTACTTCTCAAGATTATATCTGTCAAACTAGTAGGTCAATCACTTTGTTTTTTTTTCACAATGTCTGTAATATCCTGCTCTAGCTCCTCCTCGTTTTCCATAAACTTCTTAATTTTAGTACTAACGGTAGAATTAATAATGTGCTGTTTGCCTATGCATGGTCCATATGTTATGTGTTAATTGAGTCAACTTCAATTATATATATCTCGGGTTCTGGATGGTGAAACTTGTTGAAATTTCATAAAGGTGTTGCTCACATGTTAAACAATACGTACATATGCCAAATTTTAATAATTTCCTGATTCGACCACCTTAAAGTCAAAGCCATTATTTTGATTACACATTTCTTGCATAATTTGACAAAACTGCATGCTTCTATCGAAGTCGTCTTCATTGAGTTCATGTATAAGTTCAACTCTATATGGATGTAATTTCACTTTTCTTATAATTTTCTGCACAGCACCACATTCAATTGAGGTCTCGGCAACGGTAGGCCTGCCACTCTTAGGCTCATCCCTAACATTGCCAATCTCATTAAATTCATGTAATATTTTGCTTACCGTCGATTGGCTTATTGGTTCTCGATCAGGATATCTTTCATTAAAGATGTCGCATACTTCGCCATACTTCTTTTACGATCTCCGTAACCTAAGATCATCCAAACTTCTATTTTTCAGAAATATATTATTGACTTATAAATCGATATACTACACAACAAATCAATTCAATATTTTATTTTTTTATTTTATTTTATTTCAAGTTTGGGATACAGACAGGTGAAACCCATATAAGCATCCACTAATAAAAATAATAACAATAAATATTTCGGTAGTCTAAGAGGTACAGGAATAATCTAAATTGTAATCATTATAACATTATGAATTGAAAATATGTCTTAAAGTTATTTTGAAAAAATTTAAAGTCATGGAGAATATATCTAGATTATTACAATATTTGTTGAAACAGTAACACATTCTGGTGATTGGAGAATTTTTTCCCAAATTCGTGTTGTAACTGGGGCTGGTAAGTAATTGTCTATTTCTATTGTATCCTTGAGGCACATGATAAAAAATCATAGACACTAAATTAGGAGAATCATAACAATTATTTATGATTTTGTACATAAAGAGTAAATCCGTGATTATCCGTCGTTGTTCTAGCAGCTGTATATTATAAAGAGAACGAATTTCACTAATGCCATCAGTTATATAAACCTTTGTAATTTTGAAGTGGAGAAACCTTACAAATCTATTCTGAAGTCTTTCTAATCGTGATTTATGAACATTATAATGTGGGTTCCATACTACACTGGCGAAATTTGATTTGCTGTGAACAAAAGCATACTAAATAGATTTGATGGCTGCCTCATTATCAAAGTCTTTGCATGTTCTACAAAAAAATCCCAAAGCTCTATTGCAAGAATTAATTAGGTACTCAAAATGTGGGTTGAAGGTCATTTTTGTATCGAAGTATACACCAAGATCCCTGATTCGGTCCGTTCTTTTGACTATACTGTCGTCCAGTAAATATTGGAATTTTATAGGAATAATGCTTTTACTGAAAGTTATACTCGCACATTTACTGACATTGAGTTTCATTTTGTTCCGGTTACAAAATTCAGTGAACCTATTTAGATCTTCCTGAATCTTTGAGCAGTCCCTTATTGTCAACACTTTTCTGAATATCTTCAAGTCGTCAGCATATAACAGTACCTGTGTATGTTTGAAACAGTTGTTTAGATCATTAATAAACACTGAAAATAATAAAGAACCCAGATGTGAACCCTGAGGGACTCCCGATGTTACCACAAAAGAGGCAGACCTATATCCATTTATATTCACAAGTTGACAGCGATTATAAAGATATGACGATAGCCATCTCAGGAGATTCCTTAAATTTAAGGGGTTTTTAATTTTGAAATGTTACAGTGAATCAACCTGCGCTCGATTGTCTAAGGCATTCGAGATGTATTCGGAATATATAATCAAGTTTGTTTCGATCCCTCGTTTGGAGAAAAATCCGTGTTGGCATTCTAAGATCGATGATTTAAGACTGTGAAACATAATGTCGTAAATGATGCTTTCAAATAATTTGCTGAATATGGATAGTTTGGAGATGCCGCGATAATTTTTCACTGAGTTTCTGGTGCCGGAGTTTTTGTATATTGGAACTGGAAGAGCAGTTTTCCAGTCATCTGGGAAGATACCAGACTGCATGGATTTATTGAAAATAACACAGAGTGGGTAGCATAAACTGGGAGCACAGTATTTAACAAAATATGAGGGATAACCATCTATTCCGGCTCCCTTGTTTCCATCTAAAGAGTTCATCTCAGCAAGTATCATTTCCGGAGTGAATTTTGTTGAGTTCAGTAAACTATTCTAAAATGGGTAGAGGAGAGAAATGATAAGTTTGCCGATGGGGCTCATATACGCTTCTAAAATAGGTAGCAAATAAATCACATATTTGTTTGCCGTTTTCAGCGGATGTGTCGTTGTAAGACATTTTATTAGGAATACTAACCTTTTTTGCAACCATTTATATATTTCCAGAATTTTTTGGGATATGTTTTAATTTCATTTTGAATATTGTTTGTGTACAATTTGTAGTCATTAGATATAAGATTTTTACGTCTACGTCTCAGAAGTTTAAATTCTTCATAATATTATTGATTATCATATTTTTTCCACTTTTTGTGCATCTGATTTTTTTGTTTTATACATTTTATTGTATCGGCAGAAAAGTATACAGGACTTTTTTTATTTTTTATGGTTACATTAGGGACATGCAGACTGGTACCTTCCTGTAAAATTTTGTAAAAAACAGAAATTCCTTGATCAACTGATAATTTAGAGAGCTGCTCGTTCCAGTCGTAATTTAGAAAAAAATTGTTGAGCTCGTTATAGTTACCTTTTCTGAAATTATAGAAATTTTTTTGATCCGTTTTGTCAAGAACTTTGATATTGAGACAGCTGATGTAAAACTCAATGGGTGGATGATACGAATCAGGATATACTAAGGAAATGTCACTCTTTTCTAATTTCGATAAGTGAATTTTAGTGCAAAAAACTAAATCTAATATTCTATCATCTACGTTTTTTATATCATTGTGCTGTGAAAATTCACCAAACGATAAGAGATCGATCAATAATGAGTTAGAGTTATCAGTGTTTGTTGGAACAAAAAAAGTTTTGCATTCACTGGGAATCCAACTAATGTATGGAAAATTGAAATCACCAAATATGATAATAGGTTCACCTGTGAGTTCATCAAGGTTAGTTTGTAGTTTCGAGGTGAAACATAATCTAGCGTAGTCGTCTCTGGGAGGAAGGTAAACGCAGCATACATGGATCTTTAAATTGTTGTCATTGTGGATGGTTACCCATAAGTCTTCTGCGTCGCTCTGTAAGTGCTCTCGATGCTTAACACTAATTGAATTTTTAACTCCTATTAGTACACCTCCCCCGGATTTTTTGTTATTGGCACACGGAGCACTTTCGCGATCGCGGCGGAAAACATTGTATTGTGATGTGTCTAAAACTTCAGAATCAAGAATGTCATCTGAAAGATTGGTTTCAGTTATCAAGTAGAGATCAGCGTTGATATTGAAAGTATTTATTTTAAATTCGGTTATCTTCGAACGCAAACCATTTACGTTCTGTCCATAAATTAACAACTTATTCATTGGAAAAACTATCATATATGATGTGGTTGATTATCGCAAAATTCACGGTTACATTTTGTCGATGGATTCGTGATTTTTTATAGCAAGTATTTTGGACGAATCGGATTTTCTACAAAGGATGGCACCATTCTTCACCCAAACATACTTGTATTGTTTGTTTTTTGCAGCTAGCCTTACGTCTTTATATAAAAGTTTGTTGGCTAACGTGAGATGTTCATTTATATAGAAAGCATCTGAGACACCCTCAAGATTCATTTTTGGAGAACTATCATTTCCCATACGTTTGGCTTTGGCAGCCATCAGGAAGCTCTTCCTTCTTGATGTAAATTTCACTATTATATTTTTTATTTTATTATTCGGATTATTATGATTTACTTGAACCCTGTGTGCATGGTCAATGGTAGCAGGATTAATTTTACAATCTATGTGCATTCCTATTTTTTCAATGATGTTATATATGTCCTCATTACTTTTTTCAGGGATACCCTGTATCTCAATATTATTCAAACGAGAAACCTGCTCCAAGTCGTTCCACTTGGACTGTAGACTATCAATATCGCTCTTCATTTTCCTATTTTCTTTTGCCAATTCATCGGTTTTTTTGACATATTCCCTTAGTATGGAGATTTCATTTTCAAAATCAGAGATTTTGTTGCTACAGAAATTAACTGACTGAAGAACCATGTCTTGTTGTTCTCGAATTTGTCTCAGCTCCAGGCGAATCTCCTCCAGGGCGATCGCCGCGGCTGAGTCACTGGTAGCGGCATCATTCACCTGGGGTGATTGCGGCAGTAGCGATGTCCCAGCTACGACTGATGTTCGGGGACGACCTCGACAGCCGGGGCACAGTTTATAGCTAAAGAAGCAGTTAGCTCACTTGGCCCAAATGCATGTTCCAAGGTAACATTCACTCCAGGGAAAGAATTCAGGATGCGCAAAAGACTGTACGCGATTATCGCTCTGCGAAGTATACGAAAAATGTCAGTATTAGTAACACAGTAACACGCGGAATGCGCGAAGGATAAAAATCAGAGTTGCGCAGTGTACAAACGGGAACATAAAGATCAAAGTGCCGACGCCAAGTGAGCTTACTGTTTCTTTAGCTATATACTGTGGCCGGGGCATGTCCATGAAACACCTTCGGCTCGGAGACTATCGAGCTGATTGCCCACGATGCTGATACATTGGCCGTGATAAAAACGAGCACAAAAACTTCCACATTGTAAACCGGGATTTTTACGATTCACCGATTTATTGCAGATTTTGCAAAGTTTTTCAGCCATTTCCACTATCCGATGAATAATCTCAATTCAATTTCGCTTACGTGAAACTGTAAATTTCACTCAGTGCGTAGATCATTCAAAATATCGGAGCTCCTAAATAACACACCTGCACGGTCAAGAGACACACTTGACTTATACTGACATATGCAATGGTAATTAAGAACTTATTGTCTGGTTGCTAAGGGCTTTCAGATGTTTTCATAGCCTACTCAAGTTTGGCAATATACTCGTACTTACTACTGAGAAATTCCAAGGTTTTCATTGCAAAATAAATAATGACAACATTTTTAAGAAATATGAACACTGGTTGCCTTTATACTCAGTATAATGTAACTTGAAGTGTTACATATGGTTGAACTAAGAAAAATATGGGTTTTCAAATTTTGTTATAAAAATACACCCTTTCAATTCAAAAAAATATCGATGACGTCATATCTTCTAAGGTAATGGGGGAAAAAATAATTTTTTGAAAAAAAAGATGAAAAACTAAAATACAAAATCGACAAGTCCGAGCTTTATATCCGAAAATGATTAACTCCTAAGGTAATGGAGCGTTTCCACATTTGATGAACGAACTGTATAAATCACACCCTATCACAGGAAGATGCTCTTAAAATCTCAACAAATCTACATCGTCCACAGTGATGTAATTCACTCAGCGGAGTGCCAATTGTCACATCGAGTCGACAAATGGACACTTCTAAACGACAATTTATAAACAGTTTATACATTTAATGGCCCTTCTATGCCTTCATACTGGACACTACCTTACTCTACATACAGAGTGGTCCAACGAAAAGTATGCACCTAGCTTTTCTCCTTTGTTTAGAATTGAAAGCAAAAATGCTCGGACACGTGGAGTTTGCTTTTGAGGGGGACACATTTTAGACATATTTTTCAACCTGTGCCTTTAACGCCCTAGCGAGGGGGCGTCACAACCCTAAAATTTTAAATGGAAAGTGGGGTCGAGTGATATATCATTTGAACGGGCACAAAATTATCTTTCTAATGATACCCTATTTATTGAAATTTATTCGAACAGTTAATGCGAAAACGGCTTTAAGAACATTTACCCGATAATTTAGATATTAATGAAACATACAAATAAGTTTTGGTTATTAGGAATCAGAATAACTACAATAATTTCTAAATTACTTCATTTTACCGAAAGCAACATTTCAATGTAATTTTTTTCATCACAAAAAATCCCCATTTATCGTTTGCGTTTTTTTGTCGAAAAAAACTGCAAATAAGTGTAGGAAAAGAATTTAGGCAAACTTTTATTTTAGTCCCTTCATTGATTCAGTCTGGTCGCTTTTGAAGTTATTTTAATTTCACTTTACAAAATGGTTTATTCCATTCCAGAACGAGTTGAAATTGTTAAACTTTATTTTCAAACTAATAGTTGTGCTAGACTAACTGCTCGCTTGTTTAAGGACAGTCATCCCGATAAAAATGTTAATGATTCGTATGTTGCCAAGTTAGTTAGAAAGTTTGTCGATACCGGATCTGTTTGTAATGTGAAACACCAGCCGCAGAACCCCATCAGAAATGAAGCTGTGGAAGTCGCTGTTTTGGGGCATGTTCAATTGGATCATACTCAAAGTACCCGTCAACTAGCTGAAGCCTCAGGAGTCTCCCGTTCATCCATAATACGGATTTTAAAAGCGTACAAATTTCATCCGTACAAAATTAAATTAGTACAGGAACTAAATGAGGATGATCCTGATCGAAGGCTGCAATTTTGTGAACAAATGAGCCAGCGTTTAATTGAAGATCCGCACTTATTGTTTAACATTTGTTTTACCGATGAGTGTACATTTTATTTGAATGGAGCTGTGAATAGGCATAATTGCCGTTACTGGGATGACAGTAACCCACATTTATTCCGTGAGGTTCATACCCAATACCCTCAAAAAATAAACGTCTGGTGTGGCATATTAGGAAGTCATATCATAGGACCACTTTTCATTCCTGGAAATTTAACTGGTGAAGTCTACCTAAACATGCTTGACGATGCAATTGATCCTTTCATAACACAGATAATAGAAGACGACCAAAATCATGATGCCGATCGGCTTCATTTCCAGCAAGATGGAGCACCTCCGCACTATGCTGCTCCTGTAAGAGAATTTTTAGATAACCGGTTCCCCGGACAGTGGATTGGAAGGAGGCCCAATTGAATGGCCTGCCAGGTCACCTGATTTATCGCCTTTGGACTTTTTTCTATGGGGACACTTGAAAAATAAATGTTTTGCTACGAAGCCCGAGTCCATAGAAGATCTTTGCCAACGGATTACAGCACAATGCAGAAGCATAACACCTGATATGCTACAAAATGTTAGAAATAAATTTGAACAAAATCTGTATTATTGTATGGAAGCAAGTGGGTCACATTTTCAACACTTGTTGAAGTAACGTTTTAATAAACCAATTTAACAGCTTGTTTACTTTTTTTACAAAGCACTGTTACAAGTAACAAACATTGAAACGTAAGTACTACTACTTGTGAATGTTTTGATTCTTAATAACCAAAACTTATTTGTATTTTTCATTAATACCAAAATTATCGGGTTAATGTTCTTAAAGCCGTTTTCGCATCAACTGTTTTGAGTAAATTTCAACAAATAGAGTATCATTAGAAAGATAATTTTGTGCCCGTTCAAATGATATATCACTCGACCCCACTTTCCATTTAAAATTTTAGGGTTGTGACACCCCCTCGCTAGGGCGTTAAAGGCACAGGTTGAAAAATATGTCTAAAATGTGTCCCCCTCAAAAGCAAACTCCACGTGTCCGAGCATTTTTGCTTTCAATTCTAAACAAAGGAGAAAAGCTAGGTGCATACTTTTCGTTGGACCACTCTGCATAGTAAATGACTTTGAATTGGACGGAATACTCGTTGAGATGCGCTCTATTCGCACTTGACCGCATTTTTAACGAACA
Organism: Gonioctena quinquepunctata; assembly: GCA_018342105.1. Classification (NCBI taxonomy): domain Eukaryota; kingdom Metazoa; phylum Arthropoda; class Insecta; order Coleoptera; family Chrysomelidae; genus Gonioctena; species Gonioctena quinquepunctata. The sequence goes on from JAFIRS010001643.1 coordinate 127,461, forward strand.
TATTTTATGTTGTATATTTACTAGGACGTTACCGAATAACAAAAAGGGTCAGAGTATCATCGTCCCTGAACAATGACAAGATGCCCTTGATTTTATTTTTCATCAGTGAATGAGGTAACAGATGAATGATGTCAGTGACCTTACTTCTGGAACTCAAAACACAGGGGATTTCATCTAACAGTGTTTCGATTGTTTCCAGTTTCAACTCAAGGTTAACTATGTGAATATTGAACGGTATTTCATCAGATAACTTCTTCGGATTACATTTGAGTTCATAAGAACAGGTTTAATCAAAAATCAATAAGCGTTTTGGCGTTTTCATGATGACGAGTTCTCATGATCGAAAATATACGACTTCCTAAGAAGATAAAATTATACAAAAACAGGAATACTGTTAGTCATGGTATAGGTATATAAAATGGAATTTTTTAGACTGGATCATTGTCCACTTCGAGTTTTGATTAGTGAGCAACTGTTTACCCCTACAAAATCCGTCATGTTCAAACCATTTGTAAGTAGTACCCCTTTCAAGAATATCAGTTTTACATACAGTGTGTCTCAAAGTATATTTTCTCAGAGCTAAATGTTATTGTATAGACGTGAAGATTGATTTGATCAGAAAACTTGTATAATATGTATCTTTGTGTGGTTGTTCGCTTATTTCAAAACATTTTCAAATTCAAATAAATTTGGGAATTTCAATACATTTTATGGAGTTGAAAAAAGCTATTGCAGATTAAACCATATTGATACAGGGAAATTTTAAAAAACTTTCGCCATCTTGGTCCTTGAAGCATACAATTTTCAGATGGTCTACCGAAGATAATCGAGTCATTGAAATAGTACACGATTGTAGAAGTAATTGTATTTTATAAGTGTTTCCGGAAACAATGTTCCAAATAGGAGAAAAATACTGATGGATACAAAGTAGGTAGAACAAAAAATAGCTCGTGCTAGTGTGTCCCGATTATTCACCCTTGGGAAAAAAATTCATTGATTATCAAAGCCACTTCGCCTTTAGGGAATGAAACATTAGAAGCTGCATGCACTAATACCTATATTGGGTTAATGTTGCGAGAAAAAAATCATTGCAAGTAAACTTCTACCAACATAACTAATTTATTTATTAATTTTATTAATGTATTATTCAAACAGGCCTACAAGGCCTTATTACATGAATAAAAAGATTGGAAATAAGAATTTACATGCGAATTGTATGGCTTACAGTCTAATACATGAGATTAATTGAAGTTTCTGATATACTGCGTAACGATCTCTTTGAAAGCATTCAATGAAACTGTCCATTCTATATCCATCAATAAGTTGAATGTATTGGCTAGCAGATTATAACTAGGGTTATTATGAACATAAGAGAATTTCTCATTCTTCCTGCACGTACATTAAATCTGATCCATGGAAGGAGTTCAGGAGAGTTGACTATATGATTCAGTATTTTGTATAGAAATATTAATATATTTTGGTTTCTTCTATTGCCCAGAGGCAATATTCTAAACTCATTTCTCAATTGTATTGTTCTAACTATTCTGCAGTCAGGATAGATACGATATTTTTTGTAGTACAGGAATCTCAAGAATTTGTTTTGAATTTTTTCTACTTCGAAAAGTATAATTTGATATTCTCCTAACCAAATTTCTGATCCGAATTCAAGTTTCGATCTGACTAGAGTGTAGTACAAAATCTTTATAGCTTCTATTTCGGATTTTTTTTATGTTTGTCTTACTATGAAGCCTAACATACGGTTTGCTGATTCAATTATATTTTTTACATGGTTTGAAAAGGATAGTCTATCATCATATGTAATACCCAGGTATCTCATTTCCCTAACGCTCTGCAACCCCTCTCCTTGCATCATGTAATCAAATATTATCGGCTCTCTTAACTTTGTGATTCTCATAACACTGCATTTTTTCAGATTGAAGAATAGTTTATTTTTACAACTCTACTCGCAAACATATTGTAAGTCCTTCTGCAACATAACACTGTCTCTGATAGTTTCTATTTTATTTTTATTTTGAAATGATCTGCAAATAATAAACAGCTCGAGAACTTGAGAATTGAGGGCAAATCATTGATAAACATAACAAAAAGTAAGGGTCTCAAATTGAAACCCTGTGGTACTCCAGAATTAGCTTAATATTTTCCTGAGGTATTTCCATTATGTTTGACTATTAAAAATCTATTTTCGAAATAACTTCCAAACATTTTGAGTGTGCTATCAGAGAGTCCAAACTCATTCAACTCTGTTGATAGTACACCGTGATCAACTTTGTCAAAAGCCTTTTTAAAATAAGAAAATATTACATCGATTTGTGATTTACTCTCAAGTGTTTCATACCCTGTACAAACAAAGCTGAATAAATATGTATTAACAGATCTTTTGGTAACAAACCCATGTTGCTGAGGCGTTATACTATTCTCAACATGTCCATATAATCTTGAATATATGATTTTTTCAAAAAATTATTGATTTAGGCCTGAAATTCTCAATGTCCGTCTTGTCACCAGATTTGAGAATGGGAGTAACTACAGCTGTTTTCCATAAACTCGGAAATTCATTCGTTGTTAGGATTAAATTAAAGATATGTAGCAGTGGTGTTGCCAACCACTTACTTACACCTTTCAATATATAGGGTGGAATACCATCTATCCCAGCTGCCTTCTTAGGTTTCAGTTTCCTTACTGCTTCTTCATATTCAGACTGTGTGACTTGTTGCATGCTGAGCGTATCATTTGTTACAGGACTACCTCTCACACAATCAGAACATGACTGATACGATGACTTGGTCTTTGAGTAAACAGAGGCAAAAAACGTTGCAAATACTTCTGCAGTGTCTTCAATTTTTTTTCTTTATATACATACATACATATATTCAACCGGGAATGTAATTGATTTAATACAGCCCGATTCAACCAACCATTTTACCCGTTTTGTGGCATTTTAAATGAATTGAGACTTATTTCTAATGCACATCCATACTATACAATACATTAATAAGTAGCATATTTCAACCAAGTTATACACTAACTATAACGTTGCAGTTGAGCGAAAATATGAGGTAAATGCACTTTGAATTTTAATGTACTCTTTTGATGGAGCTAAAGCGTTGCCAGATTAAAACATTCTTTAAATTTAAGGAATTTATAGTTGCAAACGAAGTTCATATTATTATTTTACGAGAATTGTATGCAATTGCCTATAGGTAGTTTTGTTTCAATATTTTTCTGATATTTTTCATCAATACGTCAAGAGATAGGGAATGACCAATTTGTCGATTAAATATTTTTGTTTTTCCAATTATTACTGAATAATATTTCCTTGGTTTGCTAATTTGGCCTATGAAGAACCAAATATATATTTTTATTTTTCACGAAGTGGGGTTGATTATATGATTATACCGAGTTTCAACATTTTGCGTCCACTGATTGTAATAATAAATTTAAACTTCTGTATCAGAATCAATAATTAGGTATACTGTATCTTTGTTTGGGAGAACCCTTCTACAATATTCGAAGCAATGCAAAAAATTCCAAAAGAAATAATTCTTCACAAGGCAAAGAGATTTTCACCTACATCAACTTCAAAAAGAAACATAATTTCACGATGTCGGAATTCATTTTTAATCTACAGCTGAGTACATGAAAATAATTCCTGAAACCCCACCAATAGATTGAGATATTTTAGATCTGTTAGAAACCATAATATGCCTGTCTCTATTTTCAAAAAATCACTATAACGGAAAATAAAAATACCTTTGATTCAACAATATATGTTATGTTACGTCGCAAAATAAAAAATTAATCTTTTATTGAATTTGAATATGGAATTAAACAATTCCTCTTTATCAACTACTTTTCACTAATCGTAATTCTCTAGATATACTACCCTCCTAACATAAACAATAATCATTTCTGAAATTCATTGGAAAATTAGTACCCGTTCTCTTAAACAAAAACGTTTTTAGTGTTTTTCTCAGAAATATTTCCAGAATAACCATATGATTTTATATTGAATTTATTTCATGTATAATATATAGAGTGGAGAATAGCTTATTGACTACATTATATATTTTGAATAGCAGGTCTTTTAAAATAAAAGGAATTTCTATATCTAAGAGTTATAACTATCACCGAGTTAACATTATGATTAGAAAGAAAAAACGCAATCCAATCTGAATGAAATAAATAGAAGCACAAATATCACCAAGGAGTTAACATTATTCAACATGAAGAAAATAAATCGAAGACCAAATGGTTGAGGGTTTTTCACAAATCCTCTTCGTGAATGCATAGATGAGAAACTCATTTTCCGGGTAAAAATAGTTCTTCAGTAAAAAAAAATACTTTTTGTTTAAAATTATAGAAATTGCTTGGGTAGTTTGTTTATTCAGATAATTCTTTCGGGACACTGAAAGCCTGTATCTAGGCGCTCTCAACAAATTTCCCGACCTCTTATGAAACAGATTGTGAAGTATAAACCGCTATGTTTTTATCTATTTCAAGAAGAGAGTAGCAAATATAAGCATTTCGAAGTGGCATGATCTGAAGCCGAATGAAAAGAGCATAACAGAGATATCTGCTAACACACGAATGATCCTTTTTTGGATTTTTTTGAGTGACACGAGTTGACCCACAAAATGATTAAAGGGTTTTAGGAGTTGAAGAGAACAATTTTTAGTCTTATTCAAATTAAGATGGAACTTCTTCCGTGCGAAACGTTGATATGGAAAATCAAATCCATTAAAAACTCTAAGTCTGATTTTTTCCATGTAAAAAGTTTACTGAATAATGTTTTGAAACATCGATGATAACCATAATCCAAAAATTATATCCTGCAAAAACCGAGCATTCCCTTATATCCCAAATTATTTGAGACAAGGGGCTGGATACAATTCTGTAGACCCGAATGGCCTAGAAAGTTTGGAACAATGTCTTCCTGTCTATTTTATTGATTGTTGATATTATTGGTGGTGATTGTTACGGATATATTTCTGGTTCTCCATATTCTATCTTCATAGTTTCTAAGGAATATTTTTTCTACAGCTTGTGACTTTGGTAGTCCTTGTTGCTTGTGCAGTAGCCACTCCAGGAGGATATGGGCAAGGAAACAGCGACTACGGACAGTATAGCCAAGGACAATATGGTGGGCAACAGACTGGACACTATAACGAAGGACATGGGCAATACGGTGGACACCAGAGTGGGCACCATAGCGGAGGACATGGACAGTACGGTGGACACCAAAGTGGACACCTAGGTGGACATCAAGGAGGACACCATGGTGGACAACAAGGGGGTCATCTCGGCGGATACCAGGATGGTTATCAAGTGGGACACCAGAGTGGTCATCAAGTAGGGCTCCAGAGTGGTCATATAGGAGGACATGCCACTGGATATAATCCACATAAGACTGGATATTGAAAAAATATATCGTGATTTCTGAAAAGAAAAACAATAAATAAAACCAAATTTCACCTTTGCCGTTATTGTTATTGAACTTGTTTCAGCCAAAATCGAGTTTCTTGATCAGAACTTTCATCGAACGAAATTGGAAATCCATCTCAACTAATACTGCGAATAAAAAGAATATTGGTGAATGGAACAGATCTCATACTACATTCACATTTTATGTTTATCCCAGAAGGCTATGGTTTTAATATATTATCCTCGTATTTTCATGCGAAAGTAACTGAAGCTTGTCGTTCATTCGGAAGGACATATTATTGGTATTTGTTGCAGACCTAGTCCTACTTTGATCTACATTTTAATTGTTATGCAAAATCTTCAGAAGTGGTTAGGATTTTTTCATATTGTTCCCTTATTTCCCACAACATCGTCTACATAGATCGATATTTGAAGCACCATAAACTTGACATTTTGAGAGGAGGTTTGTTATCATACCGTTTGGTGAGTGCCACAGAAGTATCTCCATTAACAAGAACCTGATAGCTGCCTCTACTTCTTTACCACGTTTATATTAGCTCGCTTTCGAGTCTGTTTGTACGGTACAAATCTTGCAATTTAAAAGTAACTTCCCGATGAGCTAGAGACTTGAAAGTTCAGATGTAGCTCAGAACTTGATGAAAATGCAATATTAACTCGCTTTCTCGCGTTTCTGTTTGTTCGTTTGTCTGTAGAACGTTTTCGGAGTAAAAAGTCAGGTTAGGATGACACTACCTCTCCATAGCGCCAACAGAATGATCGATTAGTCAATGTGCACCAAATTCAACTGCCTTCCAAATAGTCACTCAATATAAAAACGAAAATTAGTTGCAAATAAATTAATAAATAACCTACTGAACATCAAGTAATCGTTAGAATACATACTTTTATTTATTTAGGCACGTTTATAACAACTTAGGCCAACCAATAGAGATTTTCAGGTCTATTGATTCTGTGACAAAAATACTACCAGGAAACCGACTGTGCCATCATACGGAAGATAATTCGTAGTTATATCCTGTTATGTTTCCTACTTTTTTAAAATTCTTTATTGTTTTTGACTTGTAACTTGAAAACTAATGAAGCAATCTCAATACTCTCATTGTAGAGAATTGAAATGCAAAAAAATGAGCCTCAGCGCGACTCGATTGGATTATTAGTAATGGAGAAAAACCAGAAAAAATCTGCGTTATATTTTTATATTCATAACTCCGCCAATTTCTAAGTTGTAGTGCGGGCTTCCCACGACATGTAGTGATCAATATGTACTTTATGTGTGGAAAACTCAGGCGCTGTCGGATCATTAGTTTTGGCATAATTGCAATATGCATTTTTTGATGCACTTTATTGTAGCATATCTGGATGCGTCATAAGTGGTCCGATTCAAATTTTTCGAAAAACAATCGAGAGTAGAAGTATAGTACCACAACGTATATTCTCATTTTGAGTTAAAATGCTGCAAAATAGGTGAAAAATACTTGCGAACATGACCGAAAATGGACGAGTGCTTGAAAGCGGCCGAGTAGTGGGGGTGGAGCAGCAGACGCGGGGAAGCGTATGTACAGTAATACAAGCGCGCTGCGCCCGTTATGAATCTGCTGCTCTACCTCCTCTCCTCGGAAATGTTTGCAAGTATTTCTCACCTATTTTCTCACATGAAGTACATATCAATCACTACTATGTTGTGCCGAGCATGCTTTGAAACTCAAAAAAATGGCTTTGTTATGATTTTTTAAAAAAACGTAGATTTTTTCCAGTTTTTGCCGGTTTTTCTGGTTTTTCTCCGTTACTAATAACCCGATTGCGTCGTGCTAGGCCTCATTTTCTTTGAATTTTGATTCTTTACAATTTGTCCACATCTAGATCATTTCATTAGTTTTCATGTTACAAGCAAAAAACAAACAAAAAAATATTTTTTGCATTGAAATGTCTATAACAAATCAAGCAATGACAGTTGCGAGTAGGAAACATAACGGACCGTCTTTCGTATGATGGCACAGTCGGTCTCCTGGTAGTATTTTTGTCACGAAAAAATCACTATTGATTGGCCTAACTCTCTATCGTACTCTGTCTGTCCGTTTGGTACAAATCTTGCTAGTTTTTTGTCTGTTGCTGTCCCAGTAACCGCAAAACAGCTTGAAAATGCAAAGAATACATGGTTTTTACCCTCATTTTGCAGTTCTGAACTCCAATAAACCGGGAAAAGTTCGAGTTGAATTTGATGCAGCCGCAAGAATAAATAGTTTATCACCGAATGATTGCCTCGTATCCGGACCTGATTGGCTGACGTCCCTTTTCGGCATTCTCTCGACATTCCGACTACATAAAATAGCTTTCGCAGGTGACATTCGGTGCTTGGTGTAACGTGACGATTTCTACCAGTCAGCACCTACCGCAAGCTGCGTGAAGGAAGTTCGCTCCTGATGGGGGTCCCCCGACCGCACAATTTTTTTATCATCTATCATGAGGTTGAAATATATTAGTGAAAACTAGATAATAATGTTGAATTTCAAGGAATTGATATTCGGAATGTGAATATCAGGTTCTCATTCTAGGAATAAAAGTATATTTTTTTTAAACAAACAGTACTTTCACACTGAAAATTATTATATTAACATTAATACAATAATCATTCGGTAATTTTGGAGAAAGTTCATGCAACTGCCATTCATATAAATCCTTGAGAATGGGCGAGGCCACGAAATTTTCGAAATATTTTTAATGGATTTTACAGCTTGTAAAAACTTTGTTGGTAATGAAAGTAGGGAATATTGTGACATAGTGGACAAATAATTAAATTGAAGAAAAAAAGCATCCTCAAGTGGCAGTCGAACCCACGACCTTATGATCTCCAGCCATACGCTCTACCAACTGAGCCATTCGAAGACATAGGGATCGACACACACTCGCGAAACCTTTCCTTCCATAATTTAATGTTCATGTTGGAAATGAATCGAAGATCAAACGTACCTATCACTGGCCGTCGAGATCTGTTACCTGCCACTCCAACTTCATCGTTATCTAACGATTTCAGTAGCAGATTCAGGACGATGATCTCTAACCACTGATGAGATTTAGCCAAATATATAAAGTGAAAGTGGAAATATTGCGTCCGAAAGAAATATATGAAAGAAGGGAATATTGTGGCATAGTGGACAAATTATTAAATTAAAGAAAAGAAGCATCCTCAAGAGGGAGTCGAACCAACGACCTTATGATCTCTAGCCAGACGCTCTACCAACTGAGCCATTCGAAGACATAGGAATCGACCCACACTCGCGAATCCTTTCCCTCCATAATTTAAGGTAGTACCGCCACGAGACAAAAATATTATTTTCGACGGAATCGAAAAATTTCAAACGACTTTTCGATTTGAAACGCGAAAAAAACATTTTTTCGAAGGGGGGCACTTGCCTTCCCAATCGAGTCTAGAAAATTTCTTCGTTATAGAAAGTCGGCGACTCAAAAAAATTATGTCCCTGAAAAGCGCAGCAGAAAAAATGTTCAGACCTGCCCCCCCTCCCCTCCCCGCCGGTTTTAATTGAAGTATATTTGATATAAACAATCAACTAAGCTGTGAATTGATATAATATATCTCCAATCCCTTAACTTTAATTTATGTTAACGCTTAGCATATTTCTCCTGAATTATTTTATTCTAATTCTTACTATAATTGATTTCTGTCACATATAGTACCAGAAATTTTGTTATGCATTACTATATTTCTGGTAATATCTACTACTATATATTTTTCTCAGTGTAATTGGACTGCAGTAAATAACACCTGGTATATCACGTATCCCATTTTTCAAATCTGCGCAGTTCATCACGTCCCCCGAAAAAATGTAAAATGACGTGCTGACAGCGTGACTGGAGAATGATGACGAGGGAAAATGTCCATTAGTTTGTCTCCCGCTCTGAAATCTCTTAATCAGGCCATTAGCGGGCAGGATGTGCTTCGGTAAGCAGTCTCACGAAAAGCCTATTATGATATTAGACAGCCCTTTCCTGCTATTATACGTAACCACTTCAAACGTTTTGCTAAACATGGACGTTATCGCGATGAATGAATCTCTGCGATGGGGATATATTGTGCGTTGAGATTTCACAAGTAAACCTTCTGATCGTTTATTTCATTCCCAGATTTGAATCTGCATCTATTGTGATTTTGAAGACATCTTCTTCCTTCCCAACATCCAGATCAATGCGATCCGATTAAAAAAATTGCGATAATATGAGGTATGAGCAGCATGATCTGGTGAACACTTTGAAGAAAGTTCGAATATTTTTTTTTTATATAAAACTTGTGCTTTCGTAACTCAGTTGATTTCGATAGCTATCGGTAATCGGTTTTTCGATGTTAGGTTGGTAAAACATTTTGTTTTGAACGTTGGAAGCATTGAACATCAACCACCTGTCAACTTTATTTGATTGGTCGGATTCCAAAACATAATAAAAAAATATCAGGGAGAAGTGGCGCTGTGGAGAAGCGTCCAGTCTCGTAACCAGAGGTCCAGTTTCGCAAACAGAGGTCCCGTTTCAAATAACAGTGCTGCTTCTTAGGTGGCATATGAAGTAAGTAACAAAGCCTACAAAGAACACATACATAGCCGCCACAAAAACGTGCAATCACAAACAATATTTAACATGTAAACACTCTGGGTGCAGTATTGCTCAGAACGACACTACTGATCTAGAATCCTTATCGTGGAAATAATATGAAGAATGTTTCGGTAGTTCCAATCATTCCTCAAAATGTATGCTTGGAAACATTATAGTTTTTTTTATATATTTGGATTAGCTGGTACCTGCTAGTTTGTCCGCGTAGAATTTATAGTTTTTCCTATGTTTTTCTTTGTGTTGTTCAATCTGGCTTATATCTGTGCCTTTGTCCCGTTATCTCGTTTTCCATCATCCCGTTTCCCGTTATTTCGTTATCTTGTTTAAGTGGCATAATTCATTCAACAGCGAAAGTTACACAGCTTTGTGACGACTATTAAAAATTCATTAACCCCTTTTTATTTATTTCTTACAAAGAGCCAAAATATCAATTTTCATGATCCAAACTGACGGAACCCCCATAAAAATGTTCACCCCTTTATGAGTCGAATTTTTAAGAACACTGAAATACGTATTTCTTTATTTGTAACAAAGACTTTGATTAGCAATATTTATGATGATGATGAACTCAAAAACTAACGGAACCCTCATAGAAACTTTCACCTTACATTTCACATCTTTCGGGGCTAAATGTCTAAAAACACTGTAACACGTAGATCTTTATTTGTAACAGAGACCTCAGATACAAATTTTCATATTTGTAACAAAGACCTCAAATACCAATTTTAATGATCCTAACTTAATAACTAACGGACCACCTTCACCATATGAACTATCACCCCCTCTTTCACCCCTTCAGAGGTTGAGTTTCTAAAAACACTGAAAAACATGTTCTTTTATTTGTAACAAAGACCTCAAATATAATTTATCCTAAATTAAAAAAAGGAACCCAAACCCCTTTAACCCACATTTCTTTCCTTTAGGGATTGAATTTTCAAAAACACTGAAATACGTAATTCGTCATTTGTAACAAATACCAATTTTTATGACCCCAACTCAAAAACTAACGGAACCCCTATACAAACTTTATACTCCCATTTTAACCCTTATACGGTTGAATTCTCAAAAACTCTGGAATACATATTTCTTCAATTTTCGAAAAGTAAAGCCCAAAACCAATTTCCATGACCCAAACTTCGAAACAGTCGGTACTTTCACTCCCCCTTTCTGATCCTTCTTTTTACCCCTTTAATGCAATATCAAAAATAACATTTTTGTAGTTATCTTCAGGTCTAGTAGTTATTTTCAGGTCTGGGCATTGCTCGTATGTCTGTCAGTCAGTGAGTCAGTGAGACATGTAATTATATATGTATGCATATATGGTAACCAACTTTATGAGGGCAACTTTCAATTGTAGAGTTTTTCTCTAAGATCTACAAAAAATAGAATATCACTCTTGAATTTAATGGCACTAGGTTGAGTTTCTGATTGCAAATCATAGATGTTGCCCATCTAAAATTCATTATATATCCGCGATATTGAATACTACCGATGTTTTTTACTGAATTGATGTTTTTGTTCGCTCGATGGGTCTTTCAGTTCGGAGAAAAATGTACTACTGGGTGACTGGGTGCAGTAAAAAAGAAAGTTCAGGACAACTCTTCACTAAAAATTTATCAACTTTTTATATACTCGTTCTATTTATTGAGCCTTCTACACCAGAAAATAAATACTTTGTCAAATCGAGCTGCCATTTTTGATATATTGACATCTCTCGAATTCAAAGTTGAACTGCCCAGGCAAGACAAAAAGTCCTGCCAGAAAAGACTGAATCTCATGATATTCATTGCATCTTAATCAGAATATATAGAACTCTATAATACGATCAAAACTAGACAATGAATCTCTCATGTACAAAGAGAACTGTGTTCGAAGATCTAAATGATACAGAATATCACACTAAGAATTGTACTAGGAGCATTTTGTACTTGCCTGGTCCTTTGTCTACATTGTGAGATATTCAACTTCAAGATGACAATACTTGAACCTTCAATATGCCGCCTCAATTTCCACGATTCCAATAAAACTGGTATACGCCAATGTGATTACCAAACGCTTCAAAAGCACCAACCTCAGCAACCCCAGAATTGACCCGTCATTGTATGAAAGAGTAAAAAAATATATTCCACATCGTAACTTCACCATCCCAGAGTTTCAAAATGAAACCAACAACCTCTTCCCTCCCTGGTCAATCCAGATTCTGGTGAAAGAATTCGAAACCAACCCTCAGATGATAACTCAAGTGTTTTATAATCATGAAGGTTTCACCTGCATTTATACAGACGACTCAAAAACGAAAGGAGTCATAGGATCCGCTTTCAAAACAGAAAACTAAAATGCAACATTCAAATTGCCACAGTCTACACAGGAGAACTATATGCAGTATGGAAAGCGATGGAGGTCACTAACTCCTCGAGAAAAATGAAACGTCGCATCATCACGGATTCCCTCAGCACGCTAGACGTATTAGCGCCAATACGTATTCCCATATAACAAGAACTTGAAAGATCTTATGATAATGATACCATTCTGAGTCTGATGGGGGTGCCCTCGCATATTGAAATAAAAGGGAACGGAGAAGCTGATCGTCTGGCTATGATAGCGGTTTGTGGCGACACATTAACTACCAAAGTCACTTTTTATACTGACGTAAAAACTCATCTGAAAAACATCCAATTCAAATTATGGCAATAATAATGGAATACATCCAATTCCAAGCTATCTGAAGTGAAAAAAGGGGATTGCCTCACAAAGTTATCCCAAAAAAAAACAAGGGAACATCAAGTGTTAGTGACACGTCTACAGTTGGGCCAACCCACGAATACTTCATAGCACACTCCCTAGAACCATTATGCAATATTCGTGAAACCCAACTAACGGTAAAACACATACTCTGTGATTTTCCATTCCACCACCAAGGGAGAATGAACCACCATATTGACTGAAATATCACCATAAAAACAGAAAGGTCTTTCCACTGGATTGCAAATTGCACCCCAAATTGAACGCCATTTTCTGACTTCCCCAAAAAAATACTGTATGTCAGTACAACTACACTTGAAAACAATTACTCCCGGACTCACGACTCCCTTGGCGAATCCTAATTCTCCTATTTATATCCACAATTGGATAGAGGTTACGAGGAAATTTCATGTTTTCATGAATGAATAATGTTATTTATTACTGGCGTGGTTGAAGTTCATGAAATGTAAGCGATTTCGCGAAATTCTAATGGCATAAATGTATGTTTTTCTGGTGCTTATGACAATATCCAGAAATACAAACTGCTCAACATTTTTCGTGAAATGGTATATACTGAACGTTGATTGAAATACTATGCCCGACCTATGCTTCTGCACTCTTATTTTCATACATGAACTAAAAATCCACCCATAATGAAAATACCTGAATTAGAGATTGTATCGAAAATGCTCTGTGGCAATTAATTAAGTTGCAACAGGAGAGCAGGAACGAGAAAGACATCAATGGGAGTCGGCTATTCAATGGAATAACGAAGTCTCTGAAGTTTGTTAATTACGACATGAATACCAATATAATTGGGTTTGACAGGGACTCAAAGCAGCGGAAGATTATATCAATATGAAACTGATATGGCTGCACGGTGCAGTTTGAAATTATTCAGAACCAGGTAGCTGTCGTTTTTGGACATCATACATTGTGGATCAGCCAAATGGAATGAATTCAGTTTATGGATTATTGGAAATATTCATAAAAAATCCTAAAATACGTCAATTTCACATTCTGAAATTAATTCTTCCAACGTAAAATTCAATTCCTGAATTCAACCCTCTTTTATTATCTATTCAAAATTTCCCGGCACATGACAGCTATCATATAATTAGACAAAAATAATATTGACAACATTTTTCATTTACTTACTTTATGAGTTGGAAATATTACAACAATTTATTAAGGTGTACATTCTATAATATCATTAATCAATTTTAAATTCTTCAAAAATTCCACTTCTACCTCCTCTTTCCTAAGTGGTGAATAAAACACAGAACCGGTGTTTTTTTCAACACTATGCCTGTGTTTCATAAAATAAAAATAATACTGAGGCACCAGTATTAGTATTAGATGTGTATCCAAAAGAAGGCATAATATCACGCAGAATGTTGCCAATATATTTAAATGAGTTTTTTTGCTCAGGATTTAATCCAGATTCTTTCACTAGGTATGTTAGATATTTTACATTTTTATGGTACATTTTAATGTGCTGTGATTCTTTACAAAAGGAACACAATTCATACGATTGGAAGTTCATTTCATTATCACTTTTTTACTAACTTATCCTTGTATACAATGTTATGAGGAACTTATAATACCACAAATAAAATATTGATTGACAGGAGTAGTAAACGTCAAATCCATGGCTAACTTTACAAAATATTTTTCTAACCAACATACGCCAACAACATTCTATTTAGAATAAAGAATAAAATATCCCGATTTCCTGAATTATTTGAGAAACAAATTATTACCGCTAACCGCTAATATCAATTTTTCTTAGAATTAAACCTAAAAGAATATGGAAAATATTTAAATATATATGTATAGGTATAGTTATTTATTTTTTGCTGTATATCACCTTTGTTTGTAGTCAATATTGACATTTCCCTGAAACCTAGTAAGAAATTGATATGAAATCAATTATTTTTATATAATAATGTATCTGATATTATAAATTTTATTTTACTAGGGCACGGGAAAAAAAATATCCCGCAATACGAACATCCACTCTCATTCTTAATCAATATTGACATTTCCCTGAAACCCAGTAAGAAAATTGTATGAAAACAACCAATTTTATATGAAAATGTATCTGATATTATATGTTTTATTTTACTGGGGCACGGGGAAAATAAAAAATATCTCCCGCAATACGAACGTATCCACTTTCATTTTTAGTCAATATTAACATTTCCCTGAAATCTAGTAAGAAAATTGTATGAAATCAATTAATTTTACATAATAGTCTACGATATTATTTTTTTTTGAAAAAATCTCGCCCAAAACTCCCATTACACACAGCATTCTATTTATTTGTGAATAACGTCAAAATAAATATTTACTTAATGTTTTCTATTTAAATATAATTCCGGTATAAAATTTTCTTATCGAATCCCCCACGTGCTTGAATTAATTCATGCTCTAGGGAGATTATAAGTGAAAATTATATTGTTTCGAAATAGCGAATTGTTCGGTGTTTTATCGCACACTATAAAAGAAGAAACATACGACACCCACCCAATCATCTTACCCTAATTGGGTATCGAAGTCCGTGATCAAACTGCTAATGTAATCGATCTAGTTACCGTCAAGACGGCTACACTGCAGCCCACCAAAGCTCTTGAGTACAAAAGATGACATTTTTACCGTCACGTTTATACCCACTTAGTGGGTATAATACATAATAACGTTGTGCCGGGTAGCTGAGAAACAGCCCCTTTCCATCGGTGACTCGTGCATTATTTCAAAAGGATTTCGAACTGTATTCGGCAGACGTTTGTCATCGGGTAGACAAAAATAAATCATATATTGAATTATATATTGAGGCCGGTCGATAACATCTTTCGATATTATTTGAGGCAAACCTCCCCGAAATTCTCACTAACGGTTGAGATTTGTAGACCAGGGTATTCATCATCAGTTACTTTTCAATCATTTTTATAGTTGAAATTAGCGTATTGATTTTAGTAAAATTAAAATGTTTAATTTGAAGAAATGAATTTGTATTTCGTGCAGAATAATTTATTTATAAAAATCCCAGCACAGCGCTTTCGACTGTTAAGTCATCAACAGTACTACCTGCAAGTCCTCATTGGAAATTTGAAATAGAAAAACATTTGATTTAAAATTGAAAATCTTTAAAATGAAAAAGTGAGGTTAGTTACTCGTCAAGTGTACAGTAAACCATGGAAAGTATATCTGCTCCATGAAACATTATATAAGTTCAGAGTACAAACATGTTAAAATTCATCCTGGTCCAGGATTATTCTGGATTGCAAATTATTGGAAATCGATATTTCTGTTCAAAATTCATTGACTAAGTGAAATTGAAGCTTGCTTGCTTGTTTTTCATGGCTCTATCTTTACAGATAATTAGCCAGCTTCGGAAATCCACATCACCCCAGAACGTATTCTGTAGGCTTCCATTTCGCTTCGGGGGACAAACGGAATTGTCTCACTCGAAATGATACCACGAATGCCCAATACTTTCACAACTTTTTTTTCATTTTTCGATGCACGTGTAGGGGCTTTACAAAAACTAACATTAACCTGACTTCCTGCCCGCGGGGTCGACGTTCATCTCCCACGGCACCAAGAAGTCGAATCGAATTTGAAGCTTGACAATAGGTGACAAGAGTGAAAGGTGACAAGTACATTTTGCGACATGGAATCACAGAACTAGAAATCAGAAATAACCCTGAAATAAGCCACCATGTCAACTGGAACACAGATCTGATAATGACCAGTCCAATGAGAACCTACATTCGTCATGTCATGTCTTGATGAGTTTCCTCGACATACATTGACATATATCTGACAAATGTATGTTCTCATTAGACTGATAATTATTAGGTATGTGTTCCAGTTGACATGGTGGATTATTTCAGGGTTATTTCTGATTTCTAGTTCTATGATTCTATGTCACAAAATTAACTTGTCATGTCAATCACCTTTCACACTTGTCACATATTGTCAAGCTTCAAATTCACTTCATCAATGAATATTGGACAGAGATTTCGATTTCCTATAATTCGCAATCCAGAATAATCCTCGACCAGGATGAATTTTAACATGTTTGTACTCTGAACTTATATAATGTTTTATGCAGCAGAGATACTTTTTACGGTTTCCTGTAAACTTGACGAGTAAGCAACCTCACTTTTTCATTTTTATAATTTCCAATTTAAAATAAAATATTTTTCTATTTCAAATTTTCAATGAGGACTTTCAGGTATAACTGATGTTAACCCATTAACGACTAGCGTTGCGAAAATGTATCGCATAACTGTAATATTTCAAAGGAATATTGTAACCTAACATATCAATATTTTTTTAAAAAACGGCAGCAGTGAAGGTGGTAAATGCACCACTTGTAGGTTTGTACAAATGTTTAGTCTAGAACTAACGCTTGTCGTAGACAGTTCATTGTTTTCTGTTAGTGTTTATAAATTTGTCATCTCGATATGGACTTCAAGCTAGTGTAAGTAGTATTTTTCCATTGTTTATAATAAAAATTATTGAATTTTTATTCAGATTCAATAGTAAATTGATGTAGTTATTTATTCGTGACTAT
The DNA here is from genome assembly GCA_018342105.1 of Gonioctena quinquepunctata. Classification (NCBI taxonomy): domain Eukaryota; kingdom Metazoa; phylum Arthropoda; class Insecta; order Coleoptera; family Chrysomelidae; genus Gonioctena; species Gonioctena quinquepunctata. The sequence continues at coordinate 144,868 of JAFIRS010001643.1, forward strand.
TTAAAAACTTCAAAATAAATATAGTCATGTGATTTTGTTGCGTTATTCGGAGCGTTGCGAAAATGCAACTCCAGTCCTTATGACAACTGCTTTTTCAATTTTATATACATTTTTTAGAGGATCTGCAAGTGGCTCGCGCAGATGATTTAGACGTTGATGATATCTATATTGAACCCCCAGAACCGGCCGAGCTGACGGATGAAGACTCTGCAGATGAAGACGGAGGGGGTCTTGTTGATAATTTGTCTGCAAATCAGTTGCGAGCTGCAGCCGAAATAAGCATTTATCAACAAGACAATACAGATGATAATGAAATCATTTCCGAAGCTCTGTAGGAACCCAAGGAAGACCCACAGCCTGTTAACTCCGTAGAAAAAAATTATTACAGCAACATTTCTTGGATAAATGGTGACATAGTTTGCAACGAAAAGCAATTTTTTTCGTATACCACGAGGCTGTCCTCTTCTACAAAAGCAAACACTACAAAAGCAACCCAGGGGAGAATATTCAACAGCAGTGGATAGGACTTACGGAACAATACTAATCAGATGGAATGATAATAGTATTGTTACACTTGCATCAACAGAGTAAGGTGCAAATCCGTTGAACCACGTAAAAAGGTTTTCTCAAGCTGAGAAAAGTAATATCCAAATAGAAGTACCGTTAGCTATTGCCAAATATAACTCATCAATGGGAGGTACAGATATAATGAATGAAAATACCTCAAGGCATCGGATCAGCATGAGAGGAAAAACATGTTGGTGGAATTTATTCACTCGGCTGCTAGATACTAACTACAATACAAAATGCATGGATTTTACATAAACGCGCAGGTAACAAATCAACTTCATTGCAGTTCAGAAGGGAAATTGTGGAAAGTTACCTAACCAAGTATCAAACTCTTCCACGTCAAGTCGTTCCTCATCAAGAGTTAGTGACGATATTCGTTATGACAATGCAGGTTACGTTTTAGACTCTATTGCAAATAACAAACGATGGCGGTGTGCTGGAGACATGCTATCACACGAACATACTGTATAAAAATTTAACGTTGGAATGTGCAAAAAATGTAATGTTGACTTTCATAGTAGATTTTAAACATTTTGCTTAGTTGAGATTAATTTGATACTCCTAAGGACTGCGTTGCGTTTTTGCAACACGTTGTTTCTTATAAAATAAAAGGAAATTCTTTTTTTTCCTAACAATTCCCATTTCTTAATACCTACCAAATAAAGTAAATACAAAAAAAAATTGTTAAAAAAAAACTCCGTCCTTAATGGGTTAACAGTCGAAACCGCTCTGCTAGGATTTTATAAATAAGTTATTCTGCACGAAAAACATTATTTCTTCGAACATATCGATTCGTGCTAGACCTTAGACCTAAGTGTTTGAGACGCATACTTTATTGAGTTACAATTAAAGAAATTATAGATTGGGGGGGGGGGTGTCGATATGGCGATGTAAGATCTTTTGTACATTGCCTGTCATCTATTCGGGGCTCAGGATGCCGAGATTCGGACTTGCGAAGTTTATCAGTTTCTTGGAAGCAGAGTTCCTAGTATCAGAGGGCGTTAATGAAATCCCTTCGAGGAACTCAAGCCTTCTGCGAAACAGCGCTTGACAGTCGCAAATCAGGTGTTCTACAGTTTCAGCGAAGTTCTCACAGTAACGACACAATTGACCGTCTAATCTCTCCATTTCTCTGAGGTGATACCTCAGAGGATACTGTCCGGTGAGCAGTCCCATTACCAATTTCAAGTCTTTCTTATCCAATTTGAAAAGCTGTTTAGCTTTCCTTGGCAATGGACTCAGAAGCTTTTTTGCTCGTCTTGGTCCTGGATGATTCACTGGGTACGAACTCACAATTTGCCATTTTCTGTTGAAGTCGTACGAAAAATGACTGCATCTTGCACTTCCTGCAACGCTGTGAAAGCCAAATTTTTGTAAAAACGATAAATGCTCCCTAATTGAGGCTACCCATCCTTCCGGGCGGATCAGCATGGATTTCAAGGGTCCTCTTCCATCCAAATCTCGCAATAAGTACCACCTTACTATCATCGATGAGTATTCCAGATTTCCCTTTGCGTACCCTTGTCCAAACATAAGTCCATCAACTGTTTAGACTATCTTGTTAATTTGTTTTCTTCATTTGGTATTCCTTCCTACGTTCACACGGATACAGGCATATCTTTTATATCTAAGGAAATTCAATGATTCCTTCACATACGCGGAGTAGCAACATCTATGTCTACTCCTTACAATCCTCGTGGGAATGGACAGATAGAACGCGGAAATGGAACTATTTGGAGGACGGTTTCTCTTGCCCTCAAGCAAAGGAATTTGTTACCTTCCGATTGGGAAGTGCTGCTCCCAGATGCACTCCATTCCATAAGATCTCTACCATGCACCGCGACAAACGAAACTCCCCATGAACGGATGTTCAAGCATAACCGAAGAACTGCTAACGGCTGCTCACTGCTTTCCTAGTTGGTTTCTTCCACTGAAGTTCTCAAGAAAAAGCATGTTCGATCGAGTTAGTACGACCCATTGGTAGAAGAAGTAGAACTGATTGATGTCAATCCCCAATACGCTCGAGTCAGGTTAGAAGATGGAAGGGAGAGAACTGTGTCACTGAGACACTTGGCCCCCAATGGCGGAGGTGGCACCCAACTGGAGTCCCAACCGATTTCAAATGATGAAGCAAACACAAATCGAAACCAATGTTCCAGAAGGAGAAGAATCTGGAACTGGATATCCAAAGATTTCTACCAACAATGACAGTCTTGTTCCTGAAGAGCGACCCATCGCCCGAATCTTCATCGACTTCTCAGTACAACAACTGCTATCGTTCGACTAGAGAACGTCGTTTGTCATAGAGGTTCAAGGAGTACGTCATGAATTAATAATCAGGGGAAGAGTGTGGTACCAGTACGTTTCTGGTCCCTGTCTAATGACAATCATGTGTTTTTAAGAAGTGTTCAGACGTTACATTCTTTGACATAACTTCAGTTTTGTGAAGAATGAAGCCTTGATCGTTTTATAAAGGTAATCTCACTACAGTCAGCTTCCTGGAGCCTAAAGTCTCCTTGAATTTGGGCTTTGGAGAGACAACAAGAAAGATCTGAGCCAGGAAATTGAGTGAAGGCCATTTCATTGGCTGCCTGCTTCCTCATTGCCTTTGAGTCCCTTGTGACCTGGCCTGATTGTTCGTAGCCAGGGAGAGTTTGCAGTCCCAAGTCAGTCTAAACTCACAAGTGTGTGACTTTAGAGCTTTTAGTGCAGCTTGGCTATCTGATAGGACACAGATTTTTGCCTCCCTAGAGCCTCTCGCAAGGTATTTTCGGGTGCAAATTTCTATAGCATGGATTTCTGCTCGGAATTTTTTTGAGGCTCCACCTAGGGATTTTGAGAATCTGAAGCTAGGACCCGTTACACCCACTAGATGAGTTGAGTTACAATTATCAACAACGTTGAAAATATTTGTCAATTCGAAGTGAAGTCGAAATTCTCTATATTTTGTTGTGGTTTTCGCGAATCTTTTGTTTCTATATACCAACATGGTTCGTTTGTCCTTCACGTTGAGTTGGTTGACATGGACTTTCCCATCACAGAAGTGCATAATGATTAGTAATTTGATTTTATTCTCTTTGGATTCACAGACTCTATCATGCAATACAATGCCAAACATTACTTATACGGTTCCATACGGTTAAAGTTCATCTCAATTACTCAAAAAAATGGTTTGAAATATTACCAAACCCGTGTTCTAAAGATCTGACAGCAGGAGAAATAATTGGTCGAGTTATTTCTCGCATTGGTCTATTTTCCTTCGGATGAACCTGAGCCAACACCTACGAAGGCTGTGGAAGAGCTGAAAAGGTACTGTAGACAAGAAGGTCTGCAATTGATACTCGACTGCAATGCCAACGCGCACCACACCATCTGGAGTATCAGCGATACCAACGAAAGAGGTTCGTACCGACAAATGATCTCGATATACTAAATATGGGCCACAAACCACTCGTTACAAACAGGAGGGAGGTACTCGATGTAAAACAGCATTCACTTACATTGGTAATTTTGTCACAGAATGAAATCTGGAGAGAGGAGTTGTTACGACCACAGACATATTAACTTCAAAGTAAAGAGCAACATTAACTACAGAAACTATTCGGAATCCAAGTAGAAGAAGAATAATAGGCATGAAAAGCAGACCTAGTATGGAACCTCTCAGAAATAGAAACGACAAGAATAAACAACAATAAGTGTCACAAGAAACCCCTTCAGTAACGTGCCCTGTTGGAACGCTGAACTTCCAAGGTTGATGAGACTAATGCATTGTAGATTCTGTGAAATACTCAAAGTTATGAAAGAAGGCTAAATTAGGGTAACTTCCGCACAGGAACCGAAGAAAACTGGACAAGAAACGGCAAAATCCCCAAGGCCAACCAGTCTCATGTCCTTCGGACTGAATACTGTGCATAGGTGCATAAGGAAACTGGTAGAGGTAGAGGAGAACTTGGTAACGAACTTGGAGGGACTGAATATCAACCCTCAAAAAACCACAAGGTAATTTTCACTAGAGAACTAAAGCTAGAATGTGGCCCATAAAACTCTACAGCCTAGATTATAGATTGCAGGGGGTTCGATATGGCTCTCTTTCCTCTCCGTACCTCGACCTTGAAAGTATTCTGTACATTACCCTTCATTTATTCAAGACCCGCGATTTCGAGACTTCTTGCGAAGCTTATCAGTTTTCTGGGAGCTGAGTTTCTGATATCTGAGGGCGTTAGTGAAACCCCTAAGAGGAACAACTTAAGCCTTTTGCAAAACAATTCAGGTGTTCTGCAGTGAAGTTCTCGCAGAAACGGCACAGTTCACTGTCTAATCTAACCACCTTTTTGAGGTGATACCTCAGAAGAGAATGTCCGGTGAGCAGTCCCGTTACCAGTTTCAAGTCTTAATTGTCGTTCAGCTTTCTTTGGCGATGGGCTAGAAGCCTCTCTGCTTGTCTCTGCCCTGGAACCTTATTCCAGTAGGTTTTGATTTGGCAGCTTCTCAGCGCTCAAACTCTTCGTTGATGTGGGCTTTGCAAAGACCACAGAAGGGTTCTGGGCAAGAGAATTTAGTGTTTGCTCCTTCCTTGGCAATGCTGTCCACTCCTTCATTTGTGACCTGGCACCCACATCGAAGTAACCTGATTGTTTTTAGCCAGTTGTCTTAGGGAGAGTTTGCAGTCCCAAGTAAGTCTAGACTCACAAGACATTATTGGGCGCAAATTTCTATAGCTTGGGTTTCTGCTTGGAAAATTGTTGGGGCTTTTCCTAGGGATTTTGATAGCCCAAAACTAGGACCTGTTACTCCCACTCCAGCCCTTTCGTCCATCTTGGAACCATCAGTATACCATACTGATGCATTCCTTTCTAGTTGAAGCCCGTTCGTTGTGAATATATGGTGGTTGTTTATAACCACTTCATGATTCACTTCGGAGTCGTACCTAGCTAGCATAATATCTGATGGCTTGTACCTGGATTCTAGGGGAATATGTTCCAGAATCTTCAGATGTCCAGACTTCCAGCCTTCAAGTTTGAGGGCCTGGTGCAGTCTGAGGTCAATTTTTGTGCCCACTATATCATTTTCAGCTTCAAACCCCAAGTCTTTCCAAAAACTCTGAGGCACTTCCAGGTTGCCGCTGTAGCCTTGGAAAGAATGTTCCTAATATGACTGTTCCATGTTAGTCTCTGGTCGATTATAACGCCCAGGTTTTGACTTCATTGGAAAAAGTTAGCTGGGTTCCATTCAGGGTTGGGGGCTTTCAGTTCGTACTTACGCCTCTTTGTGAATGGAACCAGCACTGTTTTGCTAGGACTTACACTTAGTTCCTCCTTTGCGCACCAGCTTCTGATTATATTTAGGGGTGTCTACATGCGATTGGACATTATCCCGTCATGTTTGCCCCTAATAGTGACGACCAGGTCATCGGCGTGACCTTGAATCGTGATTCCAGATTCATGTAGCTTGACTATCAGATTAGCCACGGTCAGTGACTACAGCAAAGGCGATACAGCCTGAAGAGGAGGCCAAATATCGGAACCAACATTTGACAAAAGTGACCAGAAAAATGGAGACCTCATTAATTGTGACCAGACGTTTCCTTCGAACCGAAATCGGCGGTGAGATTGCACTGGCTGTATAAGTTAGCCAAACTGTATGCTTCCTTGGTGGCCAAAGTCACAACAAAGAAGCGCTTTATCAAAATTGGGCAAGATACAAAGCCTTGCCGTACACAGGAGCAATAAAATAAACGTTCACTGCGGCCATAGAGACACTGCTAGGATACATCACCGCCACTTGGTGGTACAAAATGTTTTCTACTGAAAAATATGTCTCATGATACCTGTCCCAAAATATTATGACCCTACATTTTATTGCGATCGTATCCATGTGCTTATAAAATGTTATTTGTGATATTTAATTCATGAGTGGAGATTCTGCAGAACTGAAAGTGATAAAAACGGTTTGAAAAAACATCAGAAAATAGTGCTGGATTGAAATTGAATGGCTAGATTTATTTGACCAACATTCTTATAAAAGTCACATTTCACATCTCTTCAAGCAATTTCTTTCAATAATGAAATTAGGTTAGATATAGGGAATGATTTTTAATAAACACGTGAGCTGTGGTGTATATTAATTAACTTTTCAAGATTGCTTCAAAAATATATATTCAAAATAATTATAATGAAGGATATAACACTGCGGTTGTTCAGTATGTCAACATACATGATCAATATTTGATCATCGTTGTACTTTACATTTCTCCAAATTAAACTGTATCAAACATTAAATTTATTCATCAGCAATTACTCCACTTTACTATTGAGGGTTCAGGTCTATTGAATAGAAATAACCATGAGTTACCGATGTCAATGTTAATTTCTGTTTAGAAGATGTCAACCATTAATTGATTGTTTGAAAGAAACATTGACCTTAACAATAAATAATTCTACTTCAATCAACAAAGAGATATGGTACGACAATTGATGCAGTTTTCTCAAGAAATTTGGAAAATTTGTAAAGCAGAGTTTATGTTTCTCAATTTATTTATTATAAACTTTCAATTCCATATTGAAATTTCAATGATAATAAAAAAAATTATTGAGGATTTTGATTTCGAAATAGTCTTGAAAGATGTGCCACCCTCTATTATTGTTTCGTTGAGGTGGCGCTACTGCTCACTTCGAGAAAAGCGGCAAAGAATGCGTCACGTGACCAAATTACTCAATGAACCTCGTATTAGCGTCGCCGCCATGGGACGTGCAGGGAATCAGACTTCATAACTCAATAGTCGAAGCCCATCTCACACGCTATTCTTTAGGAAGTTTCAAATAATACAACAAATTTGAATTTCGGAGATGATTTGGAAATTTTATGATAACTGTGGAGACAGATGAAAATAAACCATGTGCAAAAAAGAGGAAGAGCACGGGGTTCGTGATGCTTTGTTCAGCCACCAGAAAAAAATATTATTTGATGCAAGCCTGTAACATATCGAATCAAAGTTAATGAAATGAAAAACCCCTTTATGTATAAGGACCAGAATCCTTAAGTTTGAGGTATGGATTGAAGATGATGTATATATATATATATATATATATATATATATATATATATAAATATATATAAATATATATATTTATATATATATATATATTTTTTTTCTTCAATTTCTTGAAATAAAGGTCTGATTCAGTCAATTCATATGATTTCTCTTAACTACGTTTCGACATGGTATTTGTCATCATCAGGTTAAAACAAAATTATATTATTTGAATTCTGCGTTCGCGTCGTACGAACGTTAGTGTAGGTGTGTGACTGCGTCGAAGTTATCGGAAATGGTTTGTTCATCTTTCATGCATTTTTACCCTCTTCATAAGTACACCGGATTGTTTGTATTGAGTTTTAGTATATGAACCGGACTGTATTTTTTGGCAGCATGTAAAGATCAGTTTTCATTATTATTACTATAAACAAAGTTAAAAAAGGTTGTTATAAATCTGGCTTAAGTTTTTTATATCATTTCTATTGTTAATGCTATGGGTCTTTTTTAATATGTATCATTTCAAGGAATGTTCTTACTCTTGGATTCCTTTCTTTGGTCAAAATTTCAACGTTGTTAGTATCAAACTTATGTTGATTTTCTTTTTCGTGTTTGGATAAGGCTGTAATGTCGGTTTTGAGTATTTGTCTAACAGACATTCACAAAAAATAACTTCATTTTAATCGTGGATTTTTCAATTCACAGAAAAATCTTTGTATCAATATTCAATTGAGAATGTTTCCCCTCTCAACATGATTACCTCCTTTTATTATTTGTTGTTATATAAATTATTTTTGTTGTTCTGGTTAGTTCATTTCATCACTTTGTATATCATTCCATCCTCTCATAGAATATAATGATTGTGATAATGACACTAGCGATCTGTCATTGTCAACTACATATGTGTGCCAATGTTCCCAAGTGAAAAATCAATTATTCCCTATTTTTCTACCCGTAAGGGTGGATAATTCCATTCAAAATCCAAATATGATCAACTATGAGGTATATATACCCTATTTGATAAAAAAAAATCATCCAAATCGAAGATCCCAGTACAAAGTTATGCCTGATAGAATCGGTTAACGGACCAGAATTCAGAGGGTGAGTGATCAATATCCTTCATTTTGCTTCCCTTAGGGGGTGGATTTCAGCCTTTAAATTCAAATGGGACCAACAGTACACCCTATTCACTGAAAAAAGGAGTGAGAAAAAAGTTTATACACATCACTACAAATATGAAACTATATTATATGTTCAGTAAGAATCATTATGATGGCAAGATAGCTATTTTGATGTCAGTTGGCTTGCAGTTGAAAATATCTACGTTATTCTGGATTGACAAGTAATCAAAGCATGTTTTGTCCAGAGGAGAGCGTGTAAGTAAATTTGTTTGAGGGAAGGGGAGGTAAAATGTATTAATATTACGTACAGGTATCCTGGGAACATGCAAATTGATATGCGAAAGTAAGTATGGACAATTGATTATAGAGAATATAACCTTGTGCAAAAATAATATACCTAGGTATTTACGACGATTGTCTAGAGAGTGAACCTGGAATCTCAAAAGTAGCACTTCATGCGGAATACTTCGGTTTGGATAGAATCCATCACACTTAAAACTAATGTACTTCAAGAATCGTCTCTGGATATTCTCTAAATTTATGACATGTTGTTACAAGGATTCCACACGACACAGCAATACTCAAACCTTGATCTCACAAGCGCATTGAAAAGGAGTAAGTAAGTGTTGATATCAGAAAACCATTTGGAGTTTCTCATGATGAAACCGAGGATTTTGAAGCCATTTGAAACAATTGTATTTACGTGATGAGTGAATGTGAATTTTTCGTCAAAGATGACCCCCAGATCTTTGAGTTCTGCCAATTTTTGCAAGATGTTTCCATTTATTGTATAAGGATATTCAGTGGGTGATTTTTTGCGACTAAGGGAGACAAGATTGCATTTTTGTATGTTGAGAGAAACTGAGTTCGCTTCACACCATAAATTCAATTTTTGGACATCTTTTTGAAGGTAGCTTCAGTCGTTTATATTGGAAATCTGACGAAACGAGTTACAATCATCTGCATATAGTAGAGTTTCAGAGTCTAAACCAAGGCAAATGTCATTTATAAAAATAATGAATAGCAAGGGACCTAATACAAATCCATGAGGAACACCAGAGGTGGCGATTATTTCGACAGATTTAAAACCGCGGTATTGAACTCTTGAACGTCTTTCAGTTAGATAAGACTCCAAAAAGAGTGTAAGGTTATCAGTCAAACCAACCGAACTTGAATATTCGCTGTACTATATTTTTTTCAAATATCATATGTTTCAAATCTTTGTTGAACCATATTGGAAAGGTGGATGTTTGGAACTTTTTGAGACGTAAAATTTACGAAAAGCTTCATATAATATGTCTGAAAAGTTGCTCAAGGATGAACTTACGTCGTCAATCAATGCTGGCGAAGAAATCATTCATGAATATATAATTATTATTTCTGAAGTCATAAAAGTATTCTTCCATTTTGAGATCTGGTATTCAAGTGGACTTCCAAGTATTCAAAGTACTACCTCAATCACATATCGTTCGAGGCTACATAACTCATATGTCCCGCCGAAAGCATCGAACTCTACGAGAATGAAGTTTCGAGCTACATCAGCAACCAGATCACGTAGGCTATTTTGCTTATTAAGACTTTATGAAGTCTTAGTAACCCTCAAAGTCTGTGCAAGAGATTTATTAAATGAACGACAATGGAAACTCTTTTGAAGTTTTATAATAAGATTGGCTCGTTAGCTTTTTATATCCTCTCAGTTGCCTTCGGAAAATATATAATTCTTCCATGAAGATATACCGGGTATTCGAAAACAACCAACGTCATCGATATTCGGAGTTTCGAAACCAGTGCTTGACTGATGGGCTTTATGAATGAGATGTTCAATCCAATGTATATGTTTCTCCAAATCATCTATAAGAAAATACCATTTCTTGCATTCCTTTTCTTGTCGCCTCGGTGTAAATGAAAAAAATAATTCAATCTGTGTACAAACAGAACAACCCTCTCTACATATTCACGTAATCTCCTCAATTTGGGGTTACTTAGAATAAGAAAAAAATCACTCCCCAACTCAGTAAATAAAAATTTTTCGCTGCCAGAAAGAGACATCATACATATTTCATCCATCCCAATTCTATAATTACTTTTCCGTTGTTGTATTCTGTGACATTCCTGATGAGGGCCAAGAAGCCTGAAACCGGTATGCGGATTGTTAGGCGAACACGACATAAATTGAACATTTGCAATCAATTTCCATTTGTATGGAATTTTGCATGGATTTTCAGGTGAATATCATTCAACGTTCTGCGTGGTATCAGCTAGGAAAGTAGTTGTTCTTCCCCTGTGATCTACCATTTTGTGGTTCAATTTATATTGAATCCTTGTGTGAAAATAGACTGTGTACTTCGATTTTTCGATTTTTCTATTTCACATTCCTATGTTGTCACCAATGGTACCATATTATATATTTCTGAGAATTCAATGAAATTCAAATTTGCGAATAGTTCCTTATTTAAATCAAGTAATCGATTGCAAAATTTATCATTTCTCAATTCTATACTCTTGAACCATGTCTTCCGGTGCTACCACTTGGTATATGCAATGATAAGGTACTCAGTAGTTCACTTTTATATATCTGATCATTATTTAAGATGATGGATCTAATATAATCGTTGGACATCCTCAGCCCTTTCAAATCTTCTATGAATATCCATCTCAGAGAAGAACCAGGGACTTACTACTGTAGTTCTAGGTGCCATCAGAGAATCACACTTGACAACATAAATGTTGGAACAGGATAAATGAGCATCGCTAGAATTGTGACTAGCTAGACCAGAGATCAGATCACATTGCTTGATGAATCATTCAGGGTATCTATTACAGATAGCACCATCATTTAAACTATAAACTCTTAGAATTTCAGTTTTCTTGCTTATTGTATTCTTATTTTTGATGACTTCATTGAATTAAAATGTTGATATTGGAGTGGGATGTTGATATCTATTTTTTCTTATCTCTACTTATAGAATTTATTTTGGTAAAATTTGAGTTGAAAAAGAGCTCTTGCTGACCCTGCGCCGATTCACCAATTGTTTTATTTTCTCTAGTTTGTAAGTTTTCCGTTCATATGATTATGAATAAATTAAAGACGATTTAATTCTATTATTGTTATTTTTATACACCCTGTATATTATCGAAAATCCTGAGAAACAATTGAAGTTCCTTTCGAATGATGTGTCATATTCCCATACCTGAATAGTCAGGTTTCCGAAATAAAAGCAAGTTTCAATGAAAATCGGATTATTTTGCCATATTTTGTATTGGGTAGATACGAAATGTCATTGTGAAAATTCGACAATCAGTGCATCAATGATAAATCGTTTGCGCGTTCATTATCGAAAATTTGATCTGAAAAGAATCAAAATGGAAGGCAATAACTATTCAAATGAAGTTTTGATGAAATTGTTCATTCTTCATGGTCAATGTAATCAAATTATAGCAAGAACATGCAGAGGGTTCAATGAAAATGTATCCCGATCTACAACCAATACTCCAGTCATTTAAGCTTAAATTAGGTAAGAATCTCAGAATTCGAGATACCCAGCTGTAAGTCTGTAAATAGTTGTATATTGACACCCTAAAAGTTATCTCAAAACCTACATATGGTAGGGTGTAGGCAACTATTAAATTTCAAGGTCAAATGTCACAAAAATCCGTTTTTTGCGCATTTTTTGGAAATATCTCATTTCCTATGGGTTTTTTGCTATTTGTATCCATTATCAATATTGTAGAATACAAAATTCTCTACAAATTTTGTTTGAAAAAATTTTTTATACGGTGAACCGTTTTCGAGATAGAGGGCGGAGAGCGCGCGATCACCGCATCACTTCAGGTCAACCGGTGCCTCCGGTCGAAAACGCGCCATATATAGTTGATGAACTATCAATAAATCAATGATTATAAATATTTGTCAATTTTTATTAACTATTATATTATATTTTATCATTTTTTTCCTAACTTATCCACTTTTTATTCAGTATTAATTTATTTAACAACACTTACCTGCCCATGTAATTGCAGAATTGTTAATGAAAATATAAGAATTATATTTGAATTTTAACCTAATTAATATTAATAACTTCTTACATGATGAAAAAAACAAATAAATTATGAATTAATCTTTTTATTAAAAATATCATTGAATAATTTTTTTTATTGAAAGTAAAAAATGGAATAAAGGGTACAAAACTACAATTTATAATTTTAATCATCTTCTTCCTCTTCATCGTCGTCTTCTGGCTGCTGGTAAATTTCAAACTGGTCTTCATTATCGTCTTCAACGACATTTGTCTCAAGTTCTTCCATGATTTCGGGATCAAAGGTTCCATCTTCGTTAATGTCGCTCTGATATGGTAGAGCATTGAGACAAGCTTGCCCATTACATTGGCCACAAGCTAAAGAGCATTGCAAGCCCGCTTTCCTGCATCCGCATCGCGAACCACAACCACTTTTGCAGTTGCAGAAAATTGTATTTAGCAAATCTTCTGGAGCAGGTGGTAAAATTGTCATGATAGGCTCCAGAAAATCATTTCGCATTGCCCAACCCCATACCTGGGGTTCCAAATCATGTCCTAACCAAGTTTGAACTTGATAATATACACGGTTGAAATGTTGATGAGCAGCTGCACTTGTTGGTGGAATATTTGAAAGCTGCACAGGTTTATTAAGTTTTGTAGACTTGACGTAATGCGTATAACGAAGATGATCGAGACTTTTCACAGATTTCGGAGCATTATAGACTGCCAATAAGGTTTGAGTTCCACCCTCTAATAATCTCTGGGCCGAACAATTTTCTTCCTCAAATGCTGCTGCTAGTTCATCCAAATTTGTCAGTTTCTCAAAAACTTTTAAAAATGATTTTTTTCCCTTTTTAAAAAGCGCAGAAGTTGTGTCACAGCCACTTAATGCGTGCAGAAATAAAATATGTTTTTTGGAATGAGGATAATTATCAAAACTTTTAGTCGAGTATATCTCCGTTTTTACATTTCCTTTCCCAACTTTTTTAAAGAAAATGTCATTAGTGTAAATGGGAATATAATTATATTATGATTTAAGTTTTTCTCTTAATTATTTTTTAATTTTAGTAAACGGTTATCAGTATTATTGAATAGATATAGATTTAATGCATGAAGAAAAGGATAAAATATAATATTATAGTTAATAAAAATTGACAAATATTTATAATCATTGATTTATTGATAGTTCATCAACTATATATGGCGCGTTTTCGACCGGAGGCACCGGTTGACCTGAAGTGATGCGGTGACCGCGCGCTCTCCGCCCTCTATCTCGGAAACGGTTCACCGTATAAAAAATTTTTTCAAACAAAATTTGTAGAGAATTTTGTATTCTTCAATATTGATAATAAATACAAATAGCAAAAAACCCATAGGAAATGAGATATTTCGAAAAAAAGCGCAAAAAACCGATTTTTGTGACCTTTGACCTTGAAATTTAATAGTTGCTTACACCCTACCATATGTAGGTTTTGAGACAACTTTTAGGGTGTCAATATACAAGTATTTACAGACTTACAGCTGGGTATCTCGAATTCCGAGGTGAACTTACTATAATGACTGGACTACAATGAACGAGAGAAAATTTGTAGGATTACAATATAATTTCATCAGATATGGATTAAATATTGCAATCGAAACGAAATTTACCTAACCCTGTAACTTCAAACGAAGACATCACAAATAAGTTAGCCTAGTTTCACGCATATCCCCAAATTTCCATCAAAAGTGCCGAAGTTTTAGGCTTAACTCATGCTTCTGTTCAAAGGATCCTCCATGATCATAACATGCACACATACAAATTTACGGAAGTCCAAGCCCAAGCCCTGAAACCAGAAGATCATCGAAATGGAATACACTTCTGATACCATTCTGATCCGCACCCTAGAAGATCCTAACTTTTTGAAGCAAATAATATAGACAGACGAAGCTTAATTTTCCAAGGAAGGCATTTCAATTAGAAGAAACAACAAACATTTCTGTGCTGACAAGAATCCACATATTGTCGAAAAAATGGGATTTTGGGAAAATTTTAATTTCAACGTATTCTGCCTTCTGAAAGATAACTAAATAATATTTCTCATTTACGATAAATCGTTAAATTCTGAGAAATGTCTCAAAATCAGTGGTGAACGATTTTGTTGGAAATCTGTCAATGGAGGAGTATCGTACTTGCTGGTTTCAACTGGATGGAGGATCGATTCATTGCACTGGGAAAGTAATAAAGAAGTTGTTCCAAAAGGGAAACATTCTCAATTGAATATTGATAGAAATATTTTTTTTTGTGAATTGAAAAATCTACGATTAAAATGAAGTTATTTTTTGTGAATGTCTAACAGAAAACAACTACTTTCCCGGCTAAAGCCACGCTGGACATTGAACTACATCTGATAGATATTCTGAAAAGGCCCTAACTCAAAATAAAAAATCTGAAATTGAAAATATGCATTTTCATTCAGATAGTTATTTGATTTTCTATTCCAGTCTCAATTGAGAACTCATAAAGATGAATGAGGCAAAGAAGAATGTTTTCCAAAAGAGAGTACCCACCAGAAATAATTCGTAACATTGACGTAGGAGAGACATCGCATTCACTAGGTCTTCAATAAATTTTTGTCGACGAAAATCTATTTCACGCTTCCACGACAAAAATGTATTGAAGACCTAGTGAATGCGATGTCTCTCCTGCGTCAATGTTACGAATGATTTCTGGTGAGTACTCTCTTTTGGAAAACATTCTTCTTTGCCTCATTCATCTTTATGAGTTCTTAATTAAGACTGGAATAGAAAATCAAATAACTATCTGAATAAAATGCATATTTTCAATTTCAATTCTTTGAGTTAGAACCTTTCAGAATGTCTATCAGATGTAGTTCAATGTCCAACGTATACCGAAGATGTTGTTTTCTGTTAACATTCACAAAAATAACTTCATTTAATCGTGAATTTCAATTCACAAAATCTTTCTATCAATATTCAATTGAGAATTTCCCTTTCAACATGAATACCCCACAAGAGGTTATCTTAATGATAGAAGATAGTGACTAAGGTTTATCTTTCAGTCGCAGATGATTCCACATCTGATCTTATGAACATCCTGTTTATATTTTCAACAAATCAATCTATCATACCCCATGACAGGTTTTAATGTCAGAAACCACTAATTTCAAAGTGTCTCTCCAAAAGAAATGATTCTAACTTTTTCCATCTTTGCAAAGTGAGATTGCTTCTTGAAAATGTGTTTCCCATTTCTTCCGGTCTTCCTGATGATCGTGGAAGCGTGAAATAGATTTTCGTCGACAAAAATGTATTGAAGACCTAGTGAATGCGATGTCTCTCCTGCGTCAATGTTACGAATGATTTCTGGTGAGTACTCTCTTTTGGAAAACATTCTTCTCTGCCTCATTCATCTTTATGAGTTCTTAATTAAGACTGGAATAGAAAATCAAATAACTATCTGAATGAAAATGCATATTTTCAATTTCAGATTTTTTCTTTTGAGTTAGGGCCTTTTCAGAATATCTATCAGATGTAGTTCAATGTCCAGCGTGGCTTTAGCCGGAGAAGTAGTTGTTTTCTGTTAGACATTCACAAAAAATAACTTCATTTTAATCGTGGATTTTTCAATTCACAGAAAAATCTTTCTATCAATATTCAATTGAGAATGTTTCCCTTTTCAACATGAATACCCCACAAGAGGTTATCTTGACGATGGAAGATAGTGACTAAGGTTTTTCTTTCAGTCGCAGATGATTCCACATCTGATTTTATGAACATCCTGTTTATATTTTCAACAAATCAAGTCGTTCCAAATGTTCGAAGATCGCTGGTGTAGACGTTCAGGACCGTGGAATTGGCCTGCGAGATCACCAAACCTAACGCCATTAGATTTTCACTGGTGGGGAAATTGAAAAGGAAAGTTTATTTGACATGGGTACCCAGTAAACAAGTCCTGCGCCAACGAGTGATCAATTGCATCGAAGGGCTAGATTCCAATGAGATAAGGAGGGCCACAAATCGTTCTACAAGATTTTAAAATATTTGGGAACCAACGGTGGTCATTTTGAAACATGATTGTGAACGTTTTCTGAATTTGTATACATATGTTAATTGCTCTTTAACCGTTTTGTTATTTTACACAATGAAAATAGTTTTTTATTAGTTTAGTAAATTTCGTTTTGCTTTCATGTTTGACCCATAACTGATGAAATCATCTTGTAATTGTAAAAATGTTCCTCCGTTCATTGGTTGTGAATCGGGATACATTTCATAGGACCTTCTGCATGATCTTGCTATAATTTGATCACAGTGACCGTGAAGAATGAATAATTTCAGAACTTCATTCGAATAGAAATTGCCTTCCATTTAGCTTCTTTCCAGATAAAAGGAATGTTCGTTAACAAACGCGCAAACGTTTTATTATTGATGCACTAATGGGCGAGGACACGAAATTTTCAAAATATTTTTAATGGATTTCACAGCTTGTGAAAATTCTGTTGGTATTTTTTTTCTAAAACCAAAGAAAAAACAATATTTTGGCAAAATTCAATTGTTGTCACGTAATCACTCGATCAACCAATCCCATAGTTGACTCCTTCAATCAATTTTGCAACGTTGCCATATTTTCAAATCTTGACATTGCGAATAGTGTAAACAGAGTTGGCGGCGTGCAGACAAGAATTTTTAAAATCTTGAAAAATATATCATCGGCGGGGATTGAACCCAGTCAAGTGCTCTTCAAACTGAGCTACCGAGGACGTAGGTACGCAACCGCTATCGGGAAATCGCTTCCCAGAATTTAATGTTAGTGTATTTTAAGGAAAATTGGATCTTGATGATCATATGATAGCGAATGAGTTCCTTTCTACCTCATAACTTTCCTTAAAACACACTAACATTAAATTCTAGAAAGCGACATCCCGATCGCGATTGCGTACCTACGTCCTCGGTAGCTCAGTTGAAAGAGCACTCGATTGGTCGTGGGTTCGATCTCCGCCAGAGGATATCTTTTTTTTAAATTTGAAATTTCTGCACGCCGCCAACTCTTTTTACATTATACAGGGTGTCCCTGGACTTCTTCTTTTTCTCTCGGGTATGTATAGATAGGGTCAAAATATCACCAGTACTTCATATAACTTTTGTTCCTAAAAGCCTTCGTTACCAAGTTACGGGCCCTCAAAGTTACAAAATGAAAAATGTTTTTCTTTGATAACTTTCAAAGTGAATATTCAAAATCATATAAATTTTGGTGATTGACTGAACAAATGAATTCCTTCGATGAGCTTTCATGCAGGAGTCAGTTCTTTTGCTACAAAGTCAGGAACGGACTACCCCCGATGGTCCACACCCCAAAACTTTGAAATGACTGGGATTTGTCAATATGTTTCAACAAAACAAGGTTACCTGGACAATTTCCTGAATAAAAGTACTCGTGTGGAAAATCGATCGAAGCAACGATTTTTGATAAAAATGCATTTTTGTTCGACAACATCCAACCTGAGATGTCTACCATTATTCGATAAGATTAATTTGTAATTAAAATAGAAATGATAGGTACAATGTTCATAACGAATTTTTATCATGCAAACACGTTTACGAATTTGCAACATCCAAAAGTTGAGTTTCATGAGATTCAGATAACACAACACGAAACGTGCTTATTCCACGCGTACATACAAAATATGGACTGAATCCGATATTTCATAGTGGAGTAGCTTGTTAGTTCAAAAACACCAAGAATCTACATAACTTGATATTTCATTTGAAAAAATATCTACATTGTGAATGAAACTTTCAACTAGGTACTGTACTTTCCGTTTACGACTTTATTTTAGCATATTTTGTATTATCCCTGTCATAAATGTTGTTGAATTAACGTTAGCATTAGTATTTCTACTGTGAAAATTTTTCATTTCAAATAATGGTGGACGATCGGGTTTGATGTCGTCGAGTGAAACTGCATTTTTATTAAGAATCGTTGCTCCGATCGACTTCCCACACGAGTACATTTATTCAGAAAATTCTCCACGTAACCTTATTTTGTTGAAAACTATTGAAAAATTATTTGTCATTTCAAAGTTTTGGGCTGTGGACCATCGGGGGTAGTCCGTTCCTGACTTTGTAGCAAAACAACTGACTCCTGCATAAAAGCTCATCGAAGGAATTCATTTTTTTAGTCAATCACCAAAATTTAGATGATTTTGAATATTCACTTTGAAAGTTATTAAAGAAAAATATTTTTCATTTTGTAACTTTGAGGGCCCGTAACTTGGTAACGAAGGCTTCTAGGAACAAAAGTTATATGAAGTACTGGTGATATTTTGACCCCATCTATACATTCCCGAGAGGAAGAAAGGAAGTCCAGGGACACCCTATATATCAAAGACACAAATTTCCCTTCTTAATTGCGAATAGTGTTCTATTGCTGACATTTATAGTTGAAGAAACTTGGCAACATTGCCGTTTAGCGTCACAATCAATCCGATTACGCCTATTGGCTGCTCGGTCGTTTACGTCACAAAGCGCGCTAATATTAATAGCTTCGAAATTTGCTGATTTTCAAAAACGAATGGGAATTGCTGTAATGGAAATTTGACTCAAAAAATGTTTCCGGGGTACATTTATATATGCGTTATGTATTTCAAATTATATTTAAAGCGATAATAATTTATTGTGTTCTCGTCTATTGTCGAATGTTCATAATGACATTTCATAGCGTATCCGATTTTTATTGTAACTTGATTTTATTTCGGAAACCTGACTCTTTCGGTATAGGAACACATCATTTGTCTGTCAGGATATCCAATAATATACAGGGTGTTCCATTATTAAAATGCACTTTTTACCATTTTTGTTTCTATCGGTAAAATCACAAATTTTGAACGACCCTATATGTTGGAGATCAAATTCTCTCAGACATAACTAATACAAAGGACATTGGTAAACTACATTCGAAATTTCAGCTGTCTACGAATGCAAATACCGCAGTAAAAAACATTTAATTCAAGCTATACTTCCACAAAAAAATAGAAAATAATTAATTTATTGAAAACCGCTGGGGATAGGTATGGGAAAGTATCTTACAAAAAAATCGAAAGCAATGCGAAGAATGCAATAATATACTCGTTGCTACTTTTCAATATAAGCAGCAACGCCAGCAGAACTAATTACCCAAGAAACCAAAAATTCAAAATAATCCTATAACCCGTTATTCGAAAACATCTAACCTACCATTGACCGTGACTTTGTATAACCATTTGTACACCATGAAATAAATATATTCAATCTTGAATGAATGAAACGTCTCCTATCATCTGAAGCTACGCTGGACATTGAACTATATCTGATATATATTTTGAGAGGACCCTAACTCAAAAAAAAACTGGATGTGAAAATTCGCATTTTCATTCAGATAGTTATTTAATTTTTCATCCCAGTCTTGATTAGGAACTCATATAGATGAATGAAGCAAAGAAGAATGTTTTCCAAAAAAGAGTACTCACCAGAAACCATTTGAAATGGAACATTGAAGCAAGAGTGGCATCGCATTCACTAGATCTTGAACGATGGAAGATAGTGACTAGAGTTCAGATGGCAGATGGCAGAAGATCAGTGGCAGATGATTACACATCTGATTTCATGAACACTGTTGATATTTTCGAACAATTCAATCATTAGTTATTATTTCTTTTTCTTCATAAATGAATACACTTACACGATTAATGCACTCATTACATATTATTTATTAATAGTTATAATATAAAACTGAACTTTTATTATGAGACTGTAAAGTTTCAAAAAGTAATGAAGATCTCTCATCTATCTATATTGTATATACAGTGCTTCTCAAAAGTCCCCTCCCCCCCTCTTATTTTTGGAACGATTATACATACACAAGTGAAATTTGGAAACTGAATATTAAAGGTTGTAAACTTCCCTACTAGTGATGATAGATGACGAAATCGTCAAAGATGACGTCACAAGGCCATTGTGACCAATAATTTTAAATGGAACCCTACGGCAAGCGACACCTCTTTTAAAAGGTATCGAAAAAACCTATTCAATGATACTAATTTTGTTTGTGTTTATGGCAGTTTCAATGGCTCATTAGTAAACATTAAAATTTAAATTCCCTTCAGTATGATATTAATTACATATTTGAGAATCAGTATCTACTCGAAGAAATTGCTCGAAGTGACCTTCATTTACTTCCTGACATTGAAATATCCTATTTTTAAACTCTTCTCGTACTTTTGCAAATGTGTCTGCGAAAACAGCCTCACATTCTGCAACAATACGTTGTTTTAAAACGTCAATATTGTCAGGTTCAGTGGCATAAACCTTCGATTTAAGGTACCCACACAGAAAAAAATCCAAAGGTGTGAGGTCCGGTGATCGAGCTGGCCATCCCGTTGAACCTCGTCGTCCAATCCATCTACCACGATACTCCTTATCCAAATACCGTCTTACTGCACCGTAATAGTGTGGAGGAGCACCATCCTGTTGGAATATTATTTCCAAATTGCCGAATTCATCTGGATTATCTTCCAAAATTTCAAGGATTAACGGTTCTATTGCGTTTTGCAACAGCTCCAGTTAAACCTCACCACTTATATTGGTATTTAAAAAAAAAGAGGCCCAACGATGTGGTTTCCCAGGATACCTGCCCAAACATTCACCTTCTGGGGAAATTGGGTATGTGTTTCATGAAACAGGTGAGGATTTGCGTCACTCCAATACCTCACATTCTGTGTATTTACATTCCCATGCAGATAGAAAGTACTTTCGTCACTAAAACAAATTGTTTTGACATAGTCTGGCTGTTAATTAATTTTAGTTTCCATATTTTCACAAAATTCTAGTCTTCGGTCTGGGTCGTCGTCTGAGAGTTGATGAAGCATTTTTAATTTGTATGGATGAAATTTGTTTTTTTTTCAACACCCTGTGTACTATACTTCGACTGACTTCACAGGTAGATGCAACGTGAGTTGTTGAAGAAGTAGGATTAACTATTACTTCTGCCAGTATATCAATTTTTGTCTCATCAGAAATTTGTGGTCTGCCAGATCGTTTCGCATCATTAATACTACCCGTTGTTTCAAACTTACGAAGAAGCTCCCTTAAATGAGCCCTCGAAACGGGGCGATCGGGAAACCTCTCATTAAAAATGCGTTCTGCTGCATGAATATTTTGTCCAGTTTCACCAAGAATTAGGCACGTACCATTTCGCTTCTTGAAGCACTTAAACGTTCGGCTCACAACAGTTCAACAAATTATTAAAATGAACAAAAATATCAAAAGTGCCAAAAGCTGCTAAACCAGTTAAACGTTCGATCAACAATACACAAATTATTAAATGTACAAAAACTTGGACAATTACAAAAACGTCGAATTAGGGAGACTAACAAAAACGTCAGCTTATTTGACAACTATCCAGAGGCGGAGCTTGAATTTGGAATTTTAGTATTAACTGATTTAATTCATCACAGCTTTGCGTTTTTCAAAAGCGAGTTGCCAAAACTGCCATAAACACAAACAAAATTAGTACCATTGAATAGGTTTTTTCGATACCTTTTAAAAGAGGTGTCGCTTGCCAGGGTTCCATTTAAAATTATTGGTCACAATGGCCTTGTGACGTCATCTTTGACGAATTCGTCATCTATCATCACTAGTAGGGGAGTTTACAACCTTTAATATTCAGTTTTTAAATTTCACTTGTCTGTGTGTCTGTACTAGAGATACTCGTGAAAAGGAATACTTTGTCTATGCTCATATCGGTCGTTGGATTGTGAATAATAAGGTTTTGAGTATGGTGATGATCATATGATAAGAGCTTTTTTGCTATAGTGTTGAGAATCACTATGGCATTGGCTTTATTTGCTGACAGGTTGTTATGAAAACCTTTGCCTTTGAGGCATCGTATGTATGATAATGGATGGTGGTACTTTTGAGGGCGTGGCTTTATCTAGTTTTTGCTCAAATGTTTTCCAGAAGATGGGTTGAGACAAAGTGGTTTATTCTTTTGGAAAGTATATTTTGAGATGTTTCATCGAGTGGGGTGTAGAAAATGTATGTACTGAGGTACTGAGATCGGATGATTATGTATGGTGATGGGTGAGGTAGCGGTTTGTAATAGGAAATATTATATATTTTTCTGTTTCTGATATCCAAGCGCAGAAATAGTAAGAGCCTCATTGAAAATTAGTCAAAATATAAGAAACAAAGAATCAAAGTTTTCATAATTATATGATTTTTCTCAAAGAAAACCTGAAAAAGTTAACATTTTGATATATACGTTGAGGAAACATGCATGAAGTCGATGAATTATTTCATCTATGATCAAGAAAAATCTGAAAGGGTGCGAAAAACTTCCCTTATAGCAAGTATTCGAAAATTTGCCCTAGAGCTGGGATGATGAGAAACTCCTCCAAATCATAAAATACTTCAAATATATTTATCATGAAATATCATTCAACAGTCGGCGAATCAACCCTGAAGGTAAACAAACAGTCGCTAAATCAGCCCTTTTTTAATAAGTCTATCTGCATTAATGAAAGTAAATGATTTCCTGAATGTTTTCGATAAAGCAAACTCGAGGGTAAATTACCATTTAGATTAAGTCCACTTTAGAATGGTGATAGCCAAGACAAATGGTGGCATACATAGAAGGTAAATCGCGGAACATTTAGTTAATTGAAACGTCTGGGGCTGAACTGAACACCAGAACAATTACACTGAGTGTTAACAGATGATAATGTATTCATTTCTCCCCTTTTCCATCTCTGTACAGGATGCGTGCTGCCGCGCTGTGTTGCGTACGTTGACTGTCCCGATGTACGAGGAGTCATCAATATTTCTGACTCTGCTAGTAATGGGTTAACCAAACTAATAGTCCGGTGGGAAGAGCGTTTCAAAGACTTACCCATATTTTCGGTATATCAAAATGGGACCTATGCCGGTCGACTTCTTTTGTCATTCCGCACATGGAATGGAAATCTACGACACGCCACCGTAGTCGTGACAAAAGTTACATGGAAAAAACGAAAAAAATTGGAATATCCCAAAAATAAAAATGAACGCGCAATAACTCCTAGTATAATAGAGTTATCCAAAAAATTATTTCACTGTTCGTAAGGCCTATTCACGTACTTTGAAATGGGTCATCGAAAATTTGAAAAAAAAGTCATTTTCCAAAAATGAGCAGTATTTTGTGCTGATAATAAATTTTCAATAAAATGTTATTTTTTCAACACGCTGAAAGTCACCCATAGTTCATCCGACTGAAATTCTTTTTACACCAAAAACTGCTCAGTTCCCCAAGTACCTGGGCGACCGAGCTTTGCTCGGTGTTTTTTTCCCAAAAATCATGTTTTTTCAGAGAAGATGCTTATCTAGATACGAATCACATTTGAATATTTTGCAATCTTACCTTGTGCACAGTTTGGCTACAAATACAAATTTGAAATAAATCGTTCCTTAGACCAATATATAGCGCGATATCACAAAGTTTAGAGTAACGAGTGGATTAGCAAAAATGCAAGTACCTCGAAAATTTACGAAATGGCGCTATACATAACGATTCGTAATGCTTCTTTTTTTGTGTGAAATCGCGTTTTTTCCGGAAAGATGCCTATATAGATGAACTTAAAAAGCAAAACCCTATCTGAAGACAAAATTCCATCCAAATCATTAGATGTGTTTCCGAAATAGTCGGAATATATATATATATATATATATATATATATATATATATATATATATATATACTAGCGGACTACTAGCGGACCCGACAGACGTTGTGCTGTCCAAATTTCTATGTTCCCGTTATCCCGTTATCCCGTTATCCCATTTTCCTGTTACCCCTTTTTGTCTTTACCCCGTTATCCCGTTTTCCCCTTATCCTATCTTCCCGTTATCCCGTTTTTTTCGTTATTCCGTTATTCCCGTTATCCCGTTTTCCTGTTTTCCCATTTTTTCTCTATCCAGTTATCCCGTTTTCCCCTTATCCCCTTATCCCCTTACCTTCCCGTTATCCCTATCCCGTTATCCAGTTAACCCATTTTCCTGTTAGTCCATTTTTATTCATCCCGTTATTCCGTTTTCATGTTATTCCCTTATCCTGTCATCCCATTATCCCAATTTTTTGGTATCCCGTTATCCCGTTTTCCTGAAAAAAAAAAGTTGGGGTTGATCGTAGAAGGGTGAATCAAGAGTAATATGATTTTTTTTATTCTAAGTCACGACAAAATAAAAATAAAAATCTTGCCAAAAAAATAGGGGTTGATCGTAGAAGGGTGAAAATTTGGGGTTGCATGTATTTTTGATTGATGTATCATGAAAAAAAAAAAAAAAAGTCTACAAAATGAAAGAAAAATTAAGGGGTGGACCACCCTTAACATTTAGGGCGATGATTTGTGAATCTTTACCATCCAGGGCGCCACCCAAACGCATACACAAAAATTTATTCAAATCGGTCCAGCTGTTTAGGAGGAGTGCAGTGACAACACACGTACAGTAGAATTATATATATATATATATATATATATATATATATATATATATATATATATATATATAAAATATATATATATATATATATATATATATATATATATATATATATATATATATATATATATATATATATATATATATATATATACCGGGTGACACAGGATATCGGTCCACCCCTGCAACTTCTGCATTCGTGAACGGATTTTTCTGAAATTTGGTACAGTTATATAAGCAACCATTTCGGATTTGATCACATTACAATCCGATATGGCGGATTTCCGGTTTTTCTGGAAATGCCAGTAACTTTGTTTTTTCAAATGGAACACCGTGTATATTTTTACATATTCAAGTTCAACAGGTCAAAACAAGTCCAAACGTTATGTCGAATGTAATTTTTTCAAAACAATATAAATTAATTTTTTTTTTATTTTACCTCGTGGATGAATGACATTTGGTTGAAGCTATTCACAATGAGTCGCAAATAACAGAAGAACTAAATTTTTTCTGAAAAATTATTTTTTGTGTCACTTACTGGTTAATCAATTCAGTCACATCACATTTTGATCAAATGGAACCCCTATGGGCCACCTACCTGTCTCTCTAGAACATACATTAAAGAAAGGAATTACATATCATTTTTGTATTTCGGTGCAGTAACAAATTGTATAAATTCAAAAATCTACAACTAGTTCATGAGTTTCCTTGCAGGTCGAATAATTTTTCAACTTAGTAAGCTGTGGAAAACAACATTTCTGAATCTTGTCAACTAATTGTGTTTCACTGTCATCTTTCATCTCAACTCTCGAAAATTAGTTAACTTTCGAGAATTAGTTTAGTAGAAATGTAAAATCAAAATTATGGGTTCACAAGAAGTGAACAGGTTGATATGTTATTATTTCACGGAGAATGTCTTCGAAACAGTGTCGCTACTTGTCAGTTATACGCTGAACGATACCCATACAGAAAAGAACCCAACAATGGAGAAGATGATCGTAAGTGAGGAGGCAGAAATGAACGTTTTGCTTATGTTGATTTTGATCCAACGCTTCGACGCGGAATTGGAATCCAATGCAATGTAATCGAGAAAAGCAGAAAATTAAAAAAAACATTAGTGCTTATAAGTATACTTACACAATTAGTTGACAAATTAGAAATGTTGTTTTCCACAACTTACTAAGTTGAAAAATTATTCGAACTACAAGGACTCCCATGAACTAGTTGTAGATTTTTGAATGTATACAATTTGTTACTGCACCGAAATACAAAAATGATATGTAATTTTTTCCTTAATGAATGTTCTAGAGAGAAAGGTAGGTGGCCCATAGGAGTTTCATTTGAAAAAAATGAATTTTTGATCAAAATGTGATGTGACTGAATTGATTCATCAATAAATGACACAAAAAATAATTTTTCAGAAAAAATTTAGTTTTTCTGTTATTCTCGACTCATTGTGAATAGCTTCGACCAAATCTCATTTATCCACGAGATAACATAAAAAAACCATTTCAATTTTAATTGTTCCAAAAAAATTACATTTGACATTAGGTTTGGACTTGTTTTGACCTGTTGAACTTGAATATGTAAAAATATACAGGGTGTTCCATTCGAAAAAACAAAGTTCCTGGCATTTCCAGAAAAACCGGAAGTCCGCCATAGTGGATTGTAATGTGATCAAATCCGAAATAGTTGCTTATATAACTGTACCAAATTTCAGAAGAATTTGTTCTCGAATGCAGAAGTTACAGGGGTGGCCCGATATCCTGTGTCACCCGGTATATATATATATATATATATATATATATATATATATATATATATGTATATATATATATATATATATATATAACGGGATAACGGAATAGCGGGATAAAGGGATGAAGAAATATCGAAAAAACGGGATAACGGGAGAATGGGATAACGGGAAAACGGGATAACAGAAAAACGATATAACAGAAATAACGGGATAACAGGAAAACGCGATAAGGGGAAATCGGTATAACGGGATTACGGGAAAACGGAATAA
Organism: Gonioctena quinquepunctata; assembly: GCA_018342105.1. Classification (NCBI taxonomy): domain Eukaryota; kingdom Metazoa; phylum Arthropoda; class Insecta; order Coleoptera; family Chrysomelidae; genus Gonioctena; species Gonioctena quinquepunctata. The sequence continues at coordinate 172,141 of JAFIRS010001643.1, forward strand.
CGGGAATACTCCTAACTTATAAAATAGATGTATGGTGTGTGGTGAACAGATAACAGCTACTTCCCTGGCTAATACCTCGGCCAACATTTGATCGCATCTGATGGATAATCGGGCAGAGTGCTACAAGGTTACTTTGACCAACGTCTGCGAACCTGAATGATATAGTCAACCTTCTATTCATCAACTCTTCAGATTCATGAAGATTCTGTCGACTAAATGGAAAAAGTATAGATGTATGATGAGAAAGTTGAGATAGTAGTGAGCACTTCAGAGACTCAACACATTTCCATCCTTTTTTCCAGGAATAGATCGCCTTCGACAGAAAAGGATATGTGCGCTACCTTTCCAGAGTATACTATTAGGAAAAAAAGTATACTACGCCTCTGCGTTGTCTATCTTGCACATGCCAGACGGTGCAACCGTTGGAGATTTTCGATAACAATTATGGAAGCATCGAGATGTTTCTACGAATGGATAAGAAGGTACCAAAAACTTCTGGATACTAGGGACGATGATATATGAGGTCGCGCGCGTACCGCGAGAAGTAGTCATTCATTCAAGAAGTAGTAATTCATATTTGCGAGTTCAAGGTGAATGTTGGTTTAGTGCAGTGCGGTACGCGGTACATTTTAGTAGAAAACTGTGATTGAGTATTTTATTGTCGGAGTGCATTATTATACAGGGTATTCCAAAATTCAGTATCAAGTATTCAGGTGCGTATTTTTCAGGTCAAAATAAGACTTTTTTTTCTCCAAACATGTGTCCGCAAAAGCTCCATAACCGATCTACAGAGCGTTATAGTTTCAAATTTTTGTTATTTTTTTCATCATAGCGCTTTCAGTTTTTGCGATATTAAGATGAAATCAGAAATATAGGTTACGTTTTAGGGTTAACATCATCCAGTATGCCGAGTGACTGTAAGAATCAAAAACTTTTTTGTAGTGCGCCGCTGGTGGATTCTAACATACGAAATGAATTCTTTGTTTTGTAATGGTAACGGACTTGAAGCTCAGATTTCCTAATCGCCGGCTTCCCAACTATAGAACTTTTATAAATTCCCATCAGCACCTTCGGGAATACGGCAGATTTCAGACTCTGGCAGATCGCGACAAGCATGCAACCCAGTATGGGATGAAGTAATTTCAAATTTAATCGACCAAAATCCTGGTATGAGTACTCGACAAATAGCACGGGATTTGAATGTTTCCATTCAACTGTCTGGAAGGTTTTACACGAAAACATGATAAACCCATATCCTATCCAGCGCGTCCAAGGTTTGCTTCCGCGAAATTTTCCACGGCGCTTGCAGTTCTCCTGATGGATACTGCGCAACAGTACTAGGGATCCTGCATTTTTATCTCGTATCCTTTTTACCGAAAAAACTCACTTTACACGCGACGGAGTAGTCAATTACCACAACGTTCATATTTGGGCACTAGAAAATCCATACATGATCAGACAATGTCGACACCAGGAGCAGTTCAGCGTGAACATATGGGCAGGAATATTAGGAGATACTTTGATTGGCCCTGTTATTTTACCGCGAATTTTAAACGGTGCTACATATTTAAACTTCCTACAGAACGAATTGCCTGCATTAGTGGAGGACGTGCCTCTACAAGTTCGTCAACAAATGTGGTTTATTCACGATGCCGTCCTCCTCATTTCCCCGTCCGCGATTATTCAGATACAGTGTTCCCCAATCGGTGGATTGGCGGAGCAGGTCCAATTGCTTGGCCCCTACGGTCCCCAGATTACAACCCGCTGGACTTCTTTCTATGGGGACATGTAAAGGGCCTAGTTTATGGTAAAGAAACCAGTGACTTTCATCGAAGTTTTCACTGAACGGATTATGGATGCCTTCCCCACCGTAAGAAACACTCCCGGAATTTTAGAACGCGTACGGCAGTCTACGAGAAGTAGAGTGGAGGGTTGTATGGCAGAAGGGGAAGAGGATGTCCAGCACCTTTTATAAAAAGTCAAGGTTCGTTAGGTTTCTTATTTTTTAGGTAATGATTTGGGAAACTTGTAATTTGGATCACAAACCAAATGAGTAGCGTTTCCTGTTTTCATTGTGATAATAGGTTCCTCCCTCTTGTTAAAAATTGTAATTAAATATAGCGAATTTCAAAAAATGATTTTACTTTTTTTCTCGATAACGGTCGCAGATGCGTAGAAATTACAGGATACAAAAAACTGTATAAAAAAAACAGAGAATTCATTGCATATGTAAGAATCCACCAGCAGCGCATTACAAAAAAGTTTTTGGGGTGAAAAAGGCTTGACCCCTGAAAAAATCTGTCCCTGTAGATTCTTACAATCACTCGGCATACTGGATGATGTGAACCCTAAAACGTAATTTATTTTTCAAATCTGAATTTATTATCGCAAAAACTGGAAGAGCTATGAAGAAAAAAATAAAAAAATCTAGAAACTCTGAAATTTCTATACTGAATTTTGAAAGACCCTGTATTGTGTTTTTGAAGAGTAATAGAATGACATTGATTTATTCGAGTATTTTCAACAAAAACGGATCCACTATCGTAATAATACTGTCTTGAAATTCCACGCAATAATCCAGCCGCTGTTAAAACTCGTGGAGAAGTATAATCATTCAAGTATAATAGTGGGTTCATATAACTGATTATTACATTGGATATAAAATAAATTAATATATTCTATCCCAATCCTGTTGTGATATAAAATGAAAAGAGAACTGTATTATGAGACCCCATTGAATCGATGCGTCCATAAAAATAAGAAGTGCTAGTTAGTTTCAGTTATGGAGTACAACTCCGCGAAGTTATTTGTTGGATGTTGTATGCTAGATTGGGGGAGCAGACCCGTTAAGGGAGTAAACGAGGACATATAAGGAAGATAAAGTACTGGAAAATAAAATAGGAGGATGACAAAATGCTTTTTTCAGATTTATTGCCATTCCATGTATTATTTCCGGAGGGACGAGGACGTTTATTATATCGGGGTTATTTATTACGTCTCGGCCAAGTCAAAAAAGAGCTGAAGACAAATTCACTAATGAACTGTATTAGATTCCAATTTGATTTGGGAGAAACTTATTCAAAACAAAAATCATCCTTTGATTTCGTCAAAAATCTTTCAACGGGTGTACAAGAGGGAATACATAAGTTTGGTGTTTCCTTAACGTATAATAGCGAATTAACACAAATTTATTATTGCAAGTTGAAGTGTGAACATAAATTCCTCTCGAGTTGAAAAATGGAAATTTCATTGAGTATAACAAGAGCAGTATGATATGGACTATCAATATTTTAGTCATTTTCGTTGACCAATACTTCACTTATCGCGGTTGTGCTAGCCTCTATTTTGTCGCTTTTCAACCGACGAAACCAAAAAGGAGGAGGTTCTCTATTCGACGCGTATATATTTTTTTTTTTTTTTTATGTATGATCAAGCACACCTTTTCACAGAGCGGTTCGATTCCTATGATTCTTTTTTCATTGGATAGGGCAGTTGGTCAAATTTCAATTTGAACAGAATCGATCCCTAAGGGTAGCAAAATGAAGGATATTGATCGTTCACCCTCAATTTTGGTCCGTTAACCGATTCTATCAGGCATAACTTTGTGGTGGGTTTTCCAATTTGGATGATTCTTTTTTTTATTAGAAAGGTATACCTTATAGTTTATCATATTCCAATTTGAAATGAAATGATCCACCCTAACCAGACCTTTCAAAATTAATTTATATTATATAACAATAAATAGTTAAAACAGAAAATCATATTATTCAATAGTTAATAGTTGAAGTAAGCTAGGTAAGTAGTAAGTATTTTGGAAGTAATCAAAAATTAAGTAGGTAGTAATTAGTAGATTTCAGCAACAACAAATTGAAAAATAAAAACTTTCAACAAAAAATTAAACCGACGAAAAAATCAACTGGAAAGCAGAAAATAAAATGAACCTTTTTAGTCTAAATGATAATTGAGTAACTGATTTCGAGTCGGCGCCAAACAAACTAGCAATTGAATTAGGTAAAGCGTAAAATGATGGCAGGGAGATGCACGGCTACGTTTTGATTACTTCTTTCAAAGTAATATAATGATATTCAATAAGTGTTTGTTTGGCGCCGACTCAAAATTAGTTACTCACATTAGTTTAAGAGCTCAATTATCATTTAGACTGAGAAGGTTCATTTTATTTTTTGCTTTTCAGTTGATTTTTTCGTCGGTTTAATTTTTTGTTAAAAAGTGTTTTTGAAAGATGTATTTGCTATCAGATCATTTCAATTTCGATTATTTTTCCCAAAAGGTGACAAGTAATAGGTCGATATGAATTTATATTTGAAAACAAAAAACAATTCATAACTTTTTACCTTTTTTTTCCTCATGATTACTTATTTGGTACCCATACTATGAGTTTAAGTTTCCGCAAGAAGACATGTTACTAGATTTATTTCCTAAAAAAATTGAATATCAAAAAAATGGGATGAATATATTCATCTCAACAACATTATCAAATGGAAACGAAGTTGATATCATTAACATTTCGCCTATAATTGCAAGATAAAAAATAATAACTTACCGCTTTTTATCAGGAACTTTGAAAGATCTAGAGATTGATTTCTAGTTAGTTATAGTGCTATTGAAATATTTGTTTTTCCTCCACACTTTTGTAAGTTATATATTGTAAAATCCAGAGATATGATCCGATATACTTGGTCCAGGAATATTCACGAACCACAACTGTGCTGATACATATCGCTCCTATCATTGATATGATTGTTAAAACCAGTGAATTATTCAATTCCCACCCAGAGGAAAGATCGAAAAAATCGTGTGCTGTCGGGGGACAAATTTCTAAAAACTATAAGGGGCTATACTATAGCAAGGCTCATTGACAACATGCTCAGCAATCACACTTTCCGAGTCCACATGGGACACAAAAAAAACTTTTTAACAAAAAATTAAACCGACAAAAAAATCAACTGAAAAGCAAAAAATAAAATGAACCTTCTTAGTCTTAATGATGATTGAGCCCCTAAACTAATGCGAGTAGATAATTTTGAGTCGGCGCCAAACAAACAATTATCGAAGAAATAATCAAAACGCCGCTGAGCATTTCGCTGCCATCATTTAACGCTTTACCTAATTCAAATGCTAGTTTGTTTGGCGCCGATTGAAAATTAGTTACTCACATTAGTTTAGGAGCTCAATCATCATTAAGACTAAGAAGGTTTATTTTATTTTTTGCTTTTCAGTTGATTTTTTCGACGGTTTAATTTTTTGTTAAAAAGTTTCATTTTTAAATTTTTTGGTGCTGAAATCTACCAATTACTACTTACTTAATTTTTTATTACTTCCAAAATACTTACTCACCTAGCTTACTTCAACTATTAACTGTTGAATAATATGATTATCTACTTTAACTATTTATTGTTATATCATATAAATTATTTTTGAAAGTTCTGGTTAGTTGATTTCATCACTTTGTATATAATTTCATCCTTTCATAGAATGTAATTATTGGGACAGATGTAGGAGGATCTGTCAAAGTCAACAACATATGTGTGCCAATGTTCACAAGTGAAAAATCAATCAACCCCTATTTTTCTACCCATAAGGGTGGATTATTTCATTCAAAATTGAAATATGATCAACAATAAGGTATACCCTATCTAATAAAAAGGATCATCCAAATCGCAAAACGCACTACAAAGTTATGCCTGATAGAATCTATTTGACCTACCCGAAACTTGCTCCAAAAAATTCTGCTTTGCCGACGATATGGCCTTGGGCATTCAGCCATCATCAAATCTATGTTGTTGATAATAACAGCTGCAGGCATCATATCAATGAGCACGAGATATGACGATAGATATTCCGTCCTTCGGAGGGGACGTTGAGATGGCGGTCCCGGTTCATAAATGATGACCTCGATAAAGGACCCTACTTCTGAAATAACAGAGGATTAGGCTAAATTCACGGATGGGGGGGTGTTCTCACCGGCATCGGTGTTAAGCCCTGGTTGTAGAAATAGTCCGACTTCAAATTATGAGAAAAAAAACGTCTCCGTTATATTTGTAGGAAAATTCTCTACATACCACTATTATAGGATTCCCAATAAACATGAAACTTTTTTATCGACTAGATAATCGAATTCGAATGATTCAGTATGCTCTATTGGGAAATGCGTCATAATAGCTGGAGCGCATGAACTATTACTGGTGGCTCTAGTTAATACATTTCAAAATTGTTGGGATGGTACTTTAACTTTCATTCAAATAAATACATTCTATATTTCCTGTTTCCCTTTCATGGTTTGGTTAATACAAGCTGTAAATATAAAAAAAAAATATAAAAAAAACAATTTTGAATCCGACTATAAACACAAAACTCGTCGCCATCTTGGAGCCGCCATCTTGAATTCGTGGATTTCGACAAAAAATCAAGATTTTCGGCCCCAAAAACCCCCACATACCAATTTTTAATAGAATCGAATCATAATCACAAAACTCGTTCGCCATATTGGAGCCGCCATTTTGATTTTTCTCTATAAAAAAATCCATAATGCATTGTTGACGGAATTGTAAACACCCAAATTTCACGATAATCGGACAACAAGAAGTCAGTAAAAATTCATTTGCAAAAAATTTGAACTGAACATACATAAATACATAGAAATGTAAAGTTAAATAAAAGTTTGTAATAATGATAATCACAAGATCACTTATCCTTCTAATACAATAACTTTCTGGCACAGATTCCAAAGTATAGGTCATTAGAAGAATTTAAAATCAATCGTTAATTAATATCTGTTCAGTGTTTCGGTCAACCATGACAGTGAGTGCCAAAAAATATATTTGGTAATGAAGTTTTTTTTTCTATTATCGAATGAAGCGTCACTATTACGTGTATCATATTATTTATCATGGTACTTCCAATTATCTCACGTGAGTTAAACCGAAAGCATTATCTTCGCAACGTCTTCGACGTTTCAAGATATTTCCTTGTGTATCGATACTGAATACAGCCGAAAATCTTGCAAAGCAATCAGTTTATGGCGGAACGAACCAAAATCTAGAAATAACATAAATCCAGGATTAGAAGCGCTATCAGCTGAAACCACTGAACAGTAAAGAGGATGAACGTTTGCCATAACTGCAATCGCCCTCTCACGGTTCATATTCCCCACGGTGGTGTATCAAACTCTTCTATTAAATTTCCACGAGTTTTCACTCTGACATGTGTCTGTTTTTCTCCCTCTATTTCTTTTCGATATGTTGTGGAAAGAGGTTACTGTAATCTGCAAGTTATTCTACAGGTCCGGACTGGATCATGCTGCCGAAGACATGTATATAAATTTCAGAAAAGTTTTCAGAAAATGTGTTAATTAGGGTCTTGGTATAAATTCAATGGGTTGCAACAAAATTTGCAACATTTTCAAATTCAGTAGTCCTGCATCGAATACCGGACTGGCCTTTAATGGTACTTCATTGACAAATCCCATATAGTGCAGGGGCTTTGTAGTGAATTTTAGTATGACTCATTAATCATGCAATTACATTTTAGCAGATTTTTCGTTTGATGTTCATTCTAAACAATGTTCTGATTCAATGATATCTGTTTTTCCGATAAAATCATATTTCGAGTATTTTTCTGATGTTTCCCCATTGAGATGAAATTTCCCTTCTATATTTTTTGTCTGATGAGGAAAGAATACAAAATATGGTTATTTTACTTGGAGTACTGGAAAGAAATCAGATAGATGCTTCCAGTTATTGAAAGTAGTTTCAAAATTCCACCACCACAAAAAAAAGTTTATAAACTTTTTCTTTCTTATTCCATCGCCTGAATGATCCAAAGCGTTGAGAAAAGTTTTATTTGTTTTATAAAGGAGAGAAATGGAATGATAGTAAATATGTAAATATTGCTGATGTTTCAGGTGACATTTCGTCTGGAGACTGACAGTATTCTGATTCTATAAGAAATGTACCAGGATATGGAAGATAGAAAGAAGAAAGATATTATGAAGAACCCCATATCATGAAAGGGAATGTAAAACGAAGCTTAGTTATAAGATTCATAATGCCAATATCTAATAGTGAAAATATATATTTTACATGAAGAGGGGAATGGAAAAAAAATTGTTACACAGCAGACATTTGCTTGACAAATGCAGTAGAATACGAATTGGAATAGTTTAGAAGAACACACATAAAATATATAAACCAAATCGAAAGATTTGTAGAACTTGCATGATTCAGTTTGGTAGCCCGAAAAAAGTTTAGGAACCACAACCGAGTATCACTGAAAGTAACAGCAGATGTTGTCCTGAGTAATGCGGAAGGATAATTTGAGGAAATGGAGAATGATGTAAAATCTCTCCTCAAAACAACACGTATTCACAAACATTTGCGCTAAACTGCAAAAACTGGCAATTCACTGGAAGCTGTGAGATGAAGTTGTTCCAGCATAAATTGTTTTTTTCTACAAGTGGTGCTGCCAATGATAAAAAGACATGGAAATATTTTCAGAAAACTGCGATATCGCTGTAAATGCAAATGCTTATGGATGAAATACCTTTCCCCCGTCGAACTTCTAACAAAAATGCTACCACCATTAGGCATACTAGTGAACCCGAAGTTAACTCATGATTCAACTGTTCAACAGCATTCGTGCTTTCATAGAATACGCTGAAATATTTCAGTTTGAGACACATATGGCAATGGAACTAAATACACATAAATCAGGGTAGGAGTATTTCATACATGGCCATGGAACATTGCACGGTAATAATAATGATAAATGTCTTTATTACCAATTAATAAAGGATAATACTTATTACATTTTATTTATATAGTTAGGGCGAGATTCAGTTTGTATGTAATATTAAATATAGTAGAATATGAAATATACTTATATTAGCATTCAACATACATCTGCTCTTCCGTCTATATATCCGGAGAAATTATATGAGCAAACCCCAATTGAAATATCAGAATCATCATAACTATAAAATATCCCTCACTCCCAGTTATTCCAGGCAATGTTTCGAAAAGATATGAACTAGAGAATCCAGGCAGGAAACGAATGAAGACCTATTTTGGATGCCCCACCATTCAGTGATTCTAGAGACAAATCTTCCCAACGTCTTCGACGTTTCAAGATATTTCCTTGTGTATCGATACTGAATACAGCCGAAAATCTTGCAAAGCAATCAGTTTATGGCGGAACGAACCAAAATCTAGAAATAACATAAATCCAGGATTAGAAGCGCTATCAGCTGAAACCACTGAACAGTAAAGAGGATGAACGTTTGCCATAACTGCAATCGCCCTCTCACGGTTCATATTCCCCACGGTGGTGTATCAAACTCTTCTATTAAATTTCCACGAGTTTTCACTCTGACATGTGTCTGTTTTTCTCCCTCTATTTCTTTTCGATATGTTGTGGAAAGAGGTTACTGTAATCTGCAAGTTATTCTACAGGTCCGGACTGGATCATGCTCCCGAAGACATGTATATAAATTTCAGAAAAGTTTTCAGAAAATGTGTTAATTAGGGTCTTGGTATAAATTCAATGGGTTGCAACAAAATTTGCAACATTTTCAAATTTCAGTAGTCCTGCATCAAATACCGGACTGGCCTTTAAGTGGTACTTCATTGACAAATCCCATATAGTGCAGGGGCTTTGGTAGTGCAATTTTAGTATGACTCATTAATCATGCAATTACATTTTAGCAGATTTTTCGTTTGATGTTCATTCTAAACAATGTTCTGATTCAATGATATCTGTTTTTGCGATAAAATCATATTTCGAGTATTCTTCTGATGTTTCCCCATTGAGATGAAATTTCCCTTCTATATTTTTTGTCTGATGAGGAAAGAATACAAAATATGGTTATTTTACTTGGAGTACTGGAAAGAAATCAGATAGATGCTTCCAGTTATTGAAAGTAGTTTCAAAATTCCACCACCACAAAAAAAAAGTTTATAGACTTTTTATTTCTTATTCCATCCCCTGAATAATCCAAAGCGTTGAGAAAACTTTCATTTGTTTTATAAAGAAGAGAAATGGAATGACAGTAAATAAGTAAATATTGCTGGTGTTTCAGGTGACATTTCGTCTGGAGTGCTTGACAGTTAAAAAGTATCATGGCTTCTGATTGCTATAAGAAATGTAGCCAGGACTATGGAAGATAGAAAGAAGTGAAAGATATTATGAAGAAGAGTTGCGTGACCCTAAACCCCATATCATGAAGAGGAAATATAAAACGAATCTTAATTATAAGATTCATAATGCATATATCTAATAGTGAAAATATATATTTTACATGAAGGGGGGAATGGAAAAAAAATAGTTACACAGCGGGCATTTGCTTGAAAAATGCAGTAGAATGCAAATTGAAATGGTTTAGAAGAACACACATAAATCTATAAACCAAATCGAAAGATTTGTAGAACTTGCATGATTCAGTTTGGTAGTCCGAAAAAAGTTTAGGAACCACAACCGAGTATCACTGAAAGTAACAGCAGATGTTGTCCTGAGTAATGCGGAAGGATAATTTGAGGAAATGGAGAATGATGTAAAATCTCTCCTCAAAACAACACGTATTCACAAACATTTGCGCTAAACTGCAAAAACTGGCAATTCACTGGAAGCTGTGAGATGAAGTTGTTCCAGCATAAATTGTTTTTTTCTACAATTGGTGCTGCCAATGGTAAAAAGACATGGAAATATCTTCAGAAAACTGCAATCTCGCTGTAAATGCTTATGGATGAAATACCTTTCCCCCGTCGAACTCCTAACAAAACTGCTACCACCATTAGGCATACTAGTGAATCCGAAGTTAACTCATGATTCAACTGTTGAACAGCATTCGTGCTTTCATAGAATACGCTGAAATACTTCAGTTTGAGACACATATGGCAATGGAACTAAATACATATAAATCAGGGTAGGAGTATTTCATACATGGCCATGGAACATTGCACGATATATCCGGAGAAATTAGATGAGCAAACCTCAATTGAAATATCAGAATCATCATAACTATAAAATATTCCTCACTCCCAGTTTTTCCAGGCAATATTTCGAAAAGATATGAACTAGAGAATCCAGGCGGGAAACGAATGGAGACCTATTTTGGATGCCCCACCATTCAGTGATTCTAGAGACAATTTGTGTAAAGAGTTGCATGGAAATTTTAATTCAAGTGACTGAAACAAATTCGACTACGCTGAATGAAAAAAAAAGAACTTAGTAGAGTATGTGTATTTCAGCTCGTACACTCCAGATTAACTATCATATCGTGGGGTGAGTACTTCAACTAGGTATTTACCAAATTGTCTAAAGTCGGATAAGTGCACAAAAATATATTATTTTATTGTATTTACAACATACTACAACTAGATAACTGCAGGAAGTATTCAAGAAGTTGTGTTGAACAGTGTCAAAAGTAGATAACTCGATTATAAACAGAAAGTGTCTTACTACAACCAGACAAGTTTACTTATCTACTTTTTGCACATTTTATGGTCGTGAGGAATTAGTGCAAAAACTAGGTAGGTGCACTTTTCTAGTTTCAGCAATATAAATTCGTCAGAGAATAACAGGTTGCGTTAGATGTAGAGTAGAGTAGATATTGATAATATCAAGCGTTACAGAGAAATTGGTTACACTTAATTTCGAAATTGATCTGTTAGTGCTCCAACATCGTGTCGGTCTGTTAACTCCGATGATATAAATCTGAATTTATTTATTGTATAGTCAGTCTATGATTCTGATTGTCGTTGTGAATGTGAACAGTAGTGGTGTTTCAAATATTTGGAAAAATGTGAAGAACACTGCTAATTCTAACGTTATGCAAAACCAGTAAGTATAAAATTGTAATCGCGTCAATAACCGTCAGTTTATAAATATGCCGCTTGATTGTTAGTGAGAACGTTATTGCAGTATACAGTACAGGTTAAAATATTAAGAAAAGTGCCGGTCTTAAACTTATCAGCATCTTGCGTACAACTTAGTTTGTTGTGCAATCCTGTTGGTTTATTCCACAATTTAAACGTTATTTTTGTGTTTCGCCGGAAGCAATTAACATTATTATTTTGATAATTTTTTTCATATTCTGTTTACAGGTCTCAAAATGTGTTTTATGCCTGTATTCTCATATTTCCATCACTCAATTCTGGAAGTTAGTCTGAAGGTGGAAAAGGAAGTTGCGATATTACAAGTTCAATTAACTTATTTCTAAAATCTCTGCCCCCTATAGAACAACTTTTTACAGTGACAGATGTGGGGATCAACACAAGAATCAGTTTTTTGCCACTAAGTTTATGATTTCTGTGCAGGAACTGGAAAATATTTCCATGATTGATATGGAGTTCCTTGTTCCAGGTCACACTCAAATGGAGTGTGACTCTATGCACTCAGCTATCTCCACTAAGCTGCTGCTAGTAGGCAAAGAGTCGTGGCCAGAAGATCTGGAACAGATAGCGCGAAGTGCTAGAAGAAAAGGAGACAAGCCATACCAAGTGAAGAATCTTTCAAGAACAAAACCTCGCGAACTGGAGGAAGGATGAAAATTCGGCAGATGTTTACTGGCAAAAAATGTATTGGAGGAGGTCCATCAGAACTCTCAATTTCAAGAAAAGGAATCTTCGACACTCACTAGCGTACGTAAAACTTCTATACACATCCCCAGTTCCAATCCCAACTTCAAAGTATCTGAAAATTCTTCTTTGATTATTTTACGTTTGATTTTTCATTATTATGGGCTCCTACTATAGATACTCACTTTTATGTACACGAAATATAAGGTTCTATTAATGTATTTGAAATTAACGAACAGTAATGAGAACCGTAATTCTTTGCTTTTTGCTATCCATCTTTACCAAATCCTTCTGGCAGACCAAACTAGGTAACTGTGTTTTTCCCAAAATATGCTGTATGGGGTCGGCTTTAGAATAGCCCCATGGTAAATCCTCTAACAAAACAGATGATGCAGGTCGTCAAGCCGAGGCCTTCGCCATCACTCATGGTCTAGAACAACTGGTCGAGCTACCAACCCGCATCGCTGATGTCAACAACCAGTCTGCCAATACACTAGATCTTTTCCTCACCACCAATCCTGACCCGTATAGAATAGAAGTTTGTGCCCCACTTGGAAACTCTGATCACACCCTCATCTCCACAACATCCTTTTTTCATTTACCATCGAGCTGCACAATACCACCCCGTCTCATGTGGTATTACAATTCGGCCGACTGGGAAGGTCTTCGTATGTTTTTCTCAGCGTTTCCATGGAAGAGAGTTTGTTTCTCTTCAGTAGATCCAACACGATGTGCTGAGACAATTTCTGAAATCATCATGTTGGGGATGCAAACTTACATACCGAATACCGAAAGAAGAACATCATCCGATAAGACCTGGTTTAACAGAAACTGCTCTAGAGCTGTGGCTTCCAAACAGGCAGCATACCATCGATGGCTAAAAAATCCGGGCCCTGAGACCAGAGCAGCATATGTCGAGGCTAGAGGCATATGCAAAGAGACAATAGAATGCTCAAAAGATGCCCACAATGCCAAAATAAGATCAAAACTTGTTGAATGTCCTAACGGATCCCGTTCATTTTGGTCTTTCGCCAAAGCTGTGGGAAGAAACTTCACTTCCAGCTCATTTCCTCCTCTAACCAAAGAGGATGGAACACTAGCAACGACTGCCCAGGAAAAAGCCAATATCTTTGCGCACCTATTTGCTGGAAATTCCACTCTGGATTCATCGGGAAACCAACCCCCGAACATTACACCTATTGACAGTCACATGCCCGAGATCACCTTTCGCCAACGTACTATCAGAAATATTTTGCTGGGTCTCAACACCAACAAAGCCTGTGGATCTGACGGAATCCCGCCGATTATTCTCAAGAAATGTGCCCCCGAACTAACACCTGTTCTTTGCAAGTTGTTCAACCACTCTTACAATTTGGGGGTATTTCCGTCCAATTGGAAAATTGCAAGAGTATAGCCAGTCCCTAAAAAAGGCAAAAAGGCCCTACCTAGCAACTACAGACCTATCGCACTGCTATCTATTATTTCAAAGGTCATGGAAAAAGCCATCAACATCGAGCTCATGAAATATCTGGAAGACTCAGGAATTGTCAACGATAGGCAATATGGCTTCCGCCATCAGAGATCAACTGGTGACCTGCTCGCTTACGTCTCACATATATGGCAGCTATCTATTGAAAAGTATGGAGAAACTTTAGCTGTGGCATTAGATATCTCCAAGGCGTTCGATCGAGTTTGGCACCAGGGACTCCTCGCCAAGCTTCCGTCTTATGGCTTGCCCCCTCAGCTGTGTTCTCTGCTTGCTAGTTTTCTCTCAAACAGGTCTCTCCATGTAGTGGTCGATGGAGTTTCATCTGACACTCTACTCATAAATGCTGGTGTTCCGCAAGGATCTATTCTCGCACCAACACTATTTCTACTTCACATCAACGACCTGTTGAAAGCAACTTCATGTCCAGTACACAGCTTTGCCGATGATAGTACCCTCCATGCCGCTTTCTCTTCCAGGGCCCCTATATCAGCCCGTGAAACCAGAAATGAACGAGGAAGAAATTTAATAATATAAATATGGACTTAGCAACAATTCTCGAATGAGGATCTAATAACTTGGTAGAATTCAATGCAAACAAAACACAAGCATGTCTTTTCTCCAGAAAAGCCGATCTCACTGTGCCTAACATAACCTTGTCAGGAGTAACCATACCACTGAAGTCATCCATATCGATGCTTGGTATTACTATCAGCAATAACCTTTCCTGGGAAAATCACGTGAGGTCCATTGCCAAAAGTGCATACCAAAAACTTGGTTTTTTGTTTTGTGCCAAGAGCTATTTCACCCCCAGTCAGCTGCTTATGATCTATAAGGCACAGATCCGACCTGTCCTGGAATACTGTTCCCATATTTGGAGTGCGGCACCTAAACATATCCTGAGGCTATTGGATTCTGTCCAAAAAAGGGCAGTTCGTCTCGTCGGTGATGCCTTGCTTACAAACTCGCTCACTTGTCTGGAACACCGTAGAAAAGTTGTCGATTTGGCTCTATTTTATAGATATTTTCATGGGCGATGCTCTTCTGAAATATCAACAATCGTTCCTGCTTTGGCAGTCTCTTCGAGATTAACCCGTCAAGTTCAGTCATCACACCCCTTCGTGGTCACTCTGGAGACCTGCAGAACATCACTTTCCAAAGACTCGTTCATCCAACGAACAGCGAGGCTTTGGAACTCATTGCCCAGGGAGGTGTTCCCCGAGGCATACAACCTTCAGAAATTTAAGAAGAACACCAACTCCTACCTTCTTTCCCTTGGTTCCCACGATGTTCTCTGAACATTACAGGATATCCCTTTTCGTAGGAACCAGAACATAAAAAAAAAAAAGTTTTTCAACAGTCCTGTTTTATTCACTAAGTTGATTGTAGTCGAAATTAACAACATATGCCTTCAAATATTTAACAGTGTGTATTTTTTTTTAAATAGAAATCATACAAATTCACCAAAAGAAATAAAAATGTTAGGTTTTTCTCGGAATCACTAATTTGAGTTACCTACTGATAGTACTCACCACACGATATAAACACTCACTCACATGATAAAATTAGATCAATGGAGATACAATCTGTGTTAGTGATGAGTTTTATAAGGAGCAGGGTGAAATCAAAGGGACGACGGTACCAAAGATGCAAAAGCTAGTTTTAAGACTGGACATTGATGCTGGGAGTACTAGTAAAGAAGTTGCAGGCCATGTAGAGGAGACGATATGAAACAAAGCAGAATTCTGTATTCAAAACGCATTGGACGCATATAATGTTGAAACTAGCTTCTCATTTATCGCCTATTTTTATTTAGATTCTGATAATTAAACAATTCAACAACATGAATATAAATATTATATTGGAAAATATAGAACTTTCCCAAAAACCGACGTTCCCACAGTACCCACATTCAACAATTCTTCAAATTATACTTTCAATTTCATTTACATAAATTAATGTTGTATTACTTGTTTCCTTTTTGAGTAAAAATTAGCTGTGGACACTACCACAAATTCACTTTCTCCGTAAGTAACATTTACGTACGGCTTGTGTTTGTTAGGAAAAATAATAATTTTTCAAAACTAACTGCATCTGTCAACAATGATATGGTAAGTGACGAAAAACACAATTTTTTCACTTGATGATAATCAAGTAAACAAAAACACTTATTGAATTAGTATGATATCAAATTGGGTTTAACAAATCCACTGGTTAAAATAATTCAGAATTGTTTTTTTTTCACTCCTAAACAAATTTTGTGATTGTTCAACAATACGAAAAAGCAATTCCATCAACTATAAACGGTTTTCCAGTTTAATTTTTTGCCCCAATCACATAATTTTCTAATATCTTCAACAAAAGCTTTTTATCTCACATAGAGATGAGAAGAAATATATAGATTGTTGAAAAGATAAATTTTCTCAATTGAAAATTGAAAGAGGTTTTCACGAAAAAAACTCGATCTAACAAAAAACAATATACCTCTCCTAGGTGTCGATATTCTGAGAGGGGTATTTTTATTTGGAAATTGAATTATTTTTCCTAATGAGTGCGTAACATTATATATTCATTTCTAATTCTGCACATTGGATGGTTCAATGTTGGATTCATTGAATATTCAATCATTTTATCATTATCTCATGACGGCAGAAATTTTTAGTGTTGATTGAATTAATTGTTCAGTCTTCCATATAGTTGCAAAAACAGTTTGTATGTTATATAATTCATCAGAAACCAAAACCCTGTATAATGTTTTTAAAATATTGATCAGGAGAAAACTATAGTGGATTTTGGAATATAGATATGGAACTTGGTATTTTTCTCTCAGCAAATAGTTAAGATAAATGTTATATAGAAGTTCAAAATCAGCTATTTTTTTTTAATGGATTAATTTCACCCATGGGTGCATGAAATTGTCTATTCATATGTTAATTTTCCACGTTGGGTAATTTGATGTAAGATAAATTGAATTATCATTCATCCATTTATCATCATTAGATTTCCATAAAGTTGCAAAAACAGTACGTCTCATATATAATTAACCAAGAAAACAGGAGAAAACTATAATGAATTTTGTAATATAGATATGGGATTCGTTATCTTTTCTCTCACATGTTTCTTTCTTCTGAAAATGGTTTGGATAAATGTTATATGGGAATTTGAAATCATACTATGTATTTATCTACGTACCCTGTCCTTCCAAGTTATTACATGTATGACTGTTGAATAAAATTGGGGCGATGAAATTAATTTTGCAATTTCACTGCCCAATTTAATTCTCAGGAAGGAAAATACAGTGTGATATGGGGAAATTCGCAGTGTATTTTTACGAAAACATGTTTACTGTGGAGATAACATTGAATATATCATGTAAAACTCGATAGAACTTCACAAGGAATGGCTTTCAAATTTCAGTAACTCGGTATAGATTCACAATAGAATATAGATATACGGAAAATTTAATTACCGTACTAAAAACGTACCTCAGGAAGATTTAATTCCATGCTTATAGAAATCACTGACAGTGATTTTGTGGTTGTTTTTGAAACAGTTTGCAGTTTCTCAAAAAATATAAATGCACTACTCACCATCCTGCACCTGCCACCATTTTGGATGATGATGTTGAATTTTATCACAACAAAAATGTAAACTTCACACAGATGAACCGGATGTCACTTTATATTTTTCGAACATTCACTCACATGTGATGGTTCCTGTATGAGTAGTCTATCATCTGAAACAATCATCCTTTTTAGACCTTCAACAATAAATAATTCTCATGTACAATTCTCTTGTACACGGTAATAAGCTGAAATGTTTTCCAAACTTGTACTCAGTTCTGTCATTGCAAGTAGTATATTGAAAAGCATTCCTGTTAACATATCACAAAAAATAGTCACAAAATGAATGTTGGGAGTGATATTAAAATTTTGATTAAAATCATATTTGAGAGTATTTCATAATTATTTTTAGCTAACGTTTCAGCAATAGAGGTATTAAATCCTTTTTCCAACATCCTGAATCATACTTTCAAAGTGTGAATGAAATATTATGTCAAAAATAAATAGGTAATATGGTAAGTCAGTGTATTGGTCAGTGTACGTCAATTTTTTGGGATTAAATGATTGAAAGCTTCCCTGAGGGCTCTGGGGAAATAGTGATTTTTCTAGTTTCCAAAATTGCAAGCATACATAATTGATGTTTAGTTTACTATGTACTACTTTTCATGAACATTCTCACAAAAATCCTGTGACTCCAAGTTTTTTTAATTAATAAATCGTCTCATCATTTTGTCTATTTCACCAGACGAATCGAGTTCCAACATGCTACACTAGTTCTATTTGGAGAAACACACTTGACAAATTTATTTAAACTCTGGAAAAAATGTGGTGTACGATTGGAAGTTATTGTTGAACGATGATTGTATTTGGAAAAACAGGATAGGTAAAGAGATCATCTAGTATGAAATGGAGCATTCAGAATGGGCTGCATTTTTTAATGAAAAATAGGGGAACAATTAGAGGACATAATAAATTATAAATATGCAAATCAGACAAAGCAAGACCACATTTTCGACTAAATAGAAATTTCAGTCCAATTCGATTCGAAAACAAGATTATCAATAAATTGCTAGTGTTATGAATAGAGGAGATTTAAGATGAAAAATTGTATTCGGAAATAATATTGACATCTTTTGAGGACTAAAAAAAAAAAAAGGGGGAAAAAATATGAGATTGTACTGAAAATTGAGAACGATGAGAAAAAAACTTCGTACGCGAAGTTAATGAGGTAGCTAGACAGTGTCAGATGAAGAGGAATGGTGTTCTACAACTAGATGATGAGAAAGGTCAAACAGGGTGATGTTATGATAATGAGGAGGAAAAAAATGTAGCAATATTGGAAATGGTATTGAAAACATGTTTATTTACAAATTCATGTAGATTGGGGATATGATACTACGAATAAAGTTAGATTCTGCTGGTCAGATATGATGCAAATAAGATGGAAAAAGGAATACGACAAACTTGCTTTACTATATTATAATAACGCAGTATAACAACTGGCGGAAATGGCATTGAAAATTTTCGGAGATTGAATATGATAGAATTTAGCTCTCTGTGACTGATTTCTAGGAATGAAATATATAATGAGAATATTAAGAAGAAGAACTATTACAATTGATTTCCAGGATCATGATCCATTATAAATTGAAAAAAAAATCTTCTACTGAAATGTAAGCAAACTTTTCTATTTCTGAGGAAATATATTGGAACAGTGAGAGTGAAAGTTTCTAGAAATAATATAGGTGAAAATTATTTCGACAAATTAACTTGGCAAACAAATTTAAGCAACCATAATAAGGCGTTGGGAAGGATTACATTGGAGGAACTGGATCTGGAAACAAAGTTAGCGTAAATGGAATTTTGCAACGAAATTGGAATAAACTTTATAATAGATCTAGCAAAATGATTGAAGTAAGATTTGACTGGTTATGTAGGGTGGATTGCGAGATGGAAAATATATTTGGAAGTTGAGGTGAGAAAAGAGTGCAAATCAGTACTAAATTGTAATAACAGACTCTGTAAGTCTATTAGAACGATTGAAGTGGCGTTATGTATCCATACGAAATGCGGTAAAAAATACTGATACAATGATATAAAGAGGATTGCTTGGCAGGATTCATGTAGCTAGGGGATTCGGTGTACATGTTTCATACTGAAGAGTAGTAAAAAATATAAGGATGAGAAATAGCAGTAGTAGGAATGAAAAGTTGCAATTCCATTTCTTTTTAAAAATTTAAGTCTTGCTCAAAACATCAGAGGTGGAGTATGAAGGGCTCTTTTATGATTCATATTCGTTATTAGTTGTGTAGCGTTCTTTTTTGTCAATAATTTTCTGAGCAAAGATCAAAGACTGATTTTCATGTATACATACGTTATATTTTGTATTACGGAAACAACTTCTACTGCAACATTTTTTCATTTTACTCTTTATGACATACCTATTCCAAAGTTCCCCGAGGTAGTTCAAAAATCTTGTAACTATGAATTTTCTCACTTTTATCCTGAACTCAATGGAACATTGAATTTCCTCACTGGTTCACACAGCAATCACAGTCTTGTGAGATTATTTTCGAAAAAATAATATGTGGAAAAAGAAATCTAATCACAAAAAGTGCACCCACACTACCGACTATCAAATGTAGAAAAATTGTACTCACCATGATATGCCTGCAAACGACGTCAGCTCCGGGTAACGTTTGCCTTCCGACGCTGTATCGAGAGACGCCGCGGCGCCGTCTCCGAGAGGAGGCTTCTATTGGCCGCCCCACATCCGATACACTGTGCACTCCCAAAGGGCGGCCAACCGGTACCCAGCTAGGCGGGACTTATCGCTACATTTGACATTGTTTCAATTTCAACTAGGAAAAAATTCCAACAGTTTCCCCGAAATGGGACGGCCATTTTGGAAATACTCTTCGATTGTTTTAGAGATCTTATTAACTGATTCTGCCTAAATAGAGTCTGGCAAGTCATAACGATTCACATTCGTTAGGTGTGATTTATAATCGAGTTTTTTTTCGCGATCATCATTGGAGTTATACAGGTCGATTTCTATTGTCAATTTGACAATTTACAGAATGAAAATAGTGCCCCCTTCTTGCAACTCCTCTGAATTATGTGCTCACCCTCAAAAAATTTAAATGAGCAGGGTTGTCGTGTGGCACCTTGTTCGAAAGGAATTTTCATTCTCTGTTCAGCAATATCAAGTTTTTCAAATTTGATGCAATCATAACTGAGAAAATTCATTTTGAATATGTAAAATTTTGATACTTCACGTAGAATGAAGGAAATAATGTCACATAATGTTTAGGAAGTATTTTTCAATTTATTTTACAATCAAATTAATTGTTCAAAATGACCACCATTCACTTCTTGACAATAAGCAAGTCGATCTTGGAATTCTCGTACATTTTGTAGGACCTCAGGGGTTATGTTGTTAGTTTCTTCCGTTATCCTAACTTTTAAATCTGCAATATTGTCTGGTCTATTGAAATATACTTTCGATTTTAAATTACCACATAAGAAGTAATCGAGAGAAGTCAAATCGGGGGATCTAGGCGGCCATTAAATCGTTCCACGTCTTCCAATCCGCCTATTAGAGAAAACTTCGTTCAAATAATCTCTAACAATACGTTTGTAATGCGGTGGAGCTCTGTCTTGTTGGTACCAAACTGATCTATCTATTGTATTTGGACCATTAGCACCAGGAAAAAGTATTTTTAATGTAGGCTGTAAAAAGTTCATAGAAAAATCTAGATAAACTGTGCCTTCAAAAAAATAGGGGCCAATAACTTTGTTGTTAATGATACCAGCCCAAACGTTCACTTTTCTGGGATATTGTGTGTGAGCCTCACACATCCAATGAGGATTTTCTTTGCTCCAATATCTACAGTTTTGACTGTTAACCGTTCCAATTTTGTTTATGAACTGCAAATCTGCTTCCATTCTGTCCATCATCAGTTCACAGAATTGTTGCCTTCCATCAGGATCATCCTCACTTAACTCCTGAACCAACTGAACTTCATGAGGATGGTATTTTTCTTCATGTAAAGCTCTCGATGATTTACGTACATCATTGTCGGCGGCAAGTTGTCTACTTGTCATATGCGGATTTTCCTCAATCGCTAACAGTACATCTAACTTTTTTCCTCTTCCAATTTAACATTTCGACCTGGTTTTTGAATAGTTTTCACATGTCCAGTTTCACGAAATTTTGTTTCTGTTTTTCTAACTGTAGGCTGTTGACCAGGGTATTTATTATTAAACATTTCACAAATTTCCTTTTGAGTTCTTTTTCATTACCTCATTCAATCATAATTAAAATGTCCATTCTTTGAGTTTCGGATGAATGAGCCATAGTTGAATCAAATACACACACGAATATTTTTCAATACACTGACGTGTGTCAGCAATTTATAAAAATCAAAATAACAGTAGTCTACTACATTATTTAGGTGGGTTTTGTGAATAATTTTTTGGTGTCGAACAACTTTTTCCTGACGTTTAGCAAAACAGATTAGAAAATACCTGATTATTCCTCATGGGGTTGTTCAAAATCAAAAGTATATTTCAATAGACCAGACAATATTGCAGATTTAAAAGTTAGGATAACGGAAGAAATCAACAACATAACCACCCCTGAGGTCCTACAAAATGTTGTACGATAATTCCAAGATCGACTTGCTCATTGTCAAGGAGTAAATGGTGGTCATTTTGAACATTTAATTTAATTGAAGAATAAATTGAAAAATACTTCCTGAACATTATGTGACATTATTTCCCTTATTCCACGAGTTAAAATTGCACCAAATTTGAAAAACTCAATATTGCTGAACAGAGATTGAAAATTCCTTTCAAACAAGGTGCCACACGACCCCCCTTTTCATTCAAAATTTTTGAGGGGGTGCTCATAATTCAGAGGGAGTGCCAGAAGAGGGGTGATATTTTCATACTGTAAATAGTCAAATTGACAATAAAAATCGACCCGTTTAAGGTTTTTCTAAACAAATACATAATATCGCTAAAAATTAATTTATTCCATACTTAGGGACCGCACTGTATAATGTTCGAATCGCAAGATTTTTTTCTTGTCATCTTTAACAAGAATATCAATTTGTAGGAGAAAGTAATATTTCTGTTTCTACCAGGACCATTATAAAAGAAATGCTATGCCGGTTCCATACATCGGAATAATCAGTATATCTTTCGAAAACAGAAAATGTTATCTGTCATCTTTAACAAGAATATCAATTTGTAGGAGAAAGTAATATTTCTGTTTCTACCAGGACCATTATAAAAGAAATGCTATGCCGGTTCCATACATCGGAATAATCAGTATATCTTTCGAAAACAGAAAATGTTATCTGCACAAACAGTTGCCGACAAGAAAATGTATGATCAAATGAGTAAATAACTCAGCAAATTAACGAACGCTTTCGAGTGTGAAAAATAATAATCAGCTTCATTTATACATAAGATGACTGTTACTGTTTACATTAATGAAAGTAAGCACCTTCTTAATAGAAATAACTTTTTAGACCATCCTTATTCCGAAAAAACGTGCAAGTAGTATCGGTATTGACTCTTAAAATATGGCTGATATATTCAGAATAAACTGGATAATCTGTATTTACTTCTGAAAAGCTGGAAATTTCCTTATATTCTGTTAATCACTGAGCATTGGCTAAAAAGAGATGAACCAACTCATTTACCTAACTCTACTGTTATTTCAAATTTTAGTAGAAATGAATTTAGCTGTGGAGGTACCAGGTTATTCACTATAAATTACTCACCCCTTATCATCGTTATTATTGCCTATCGAAAAAAAAGTTGAATTAAAAAATTGTGTTATGACTGAATTTTGATAAAATGCTATCAAAAATACATTAGCGTTCAGATTTCAGGAGATATTTTTTCAAAATGGGATACCCTGTATATCATTGAATTTCTGGAATGATTTTTTTTCTGATTTCAAAAATATACCATATGTTACCCCTATCTTATAACTTCTTTGAGTTATTAAACGTCGAATAACTTATTCATCCTAGTTCTTACTGTGAATCATTTTAAAAGTGAGCTATGAAAATGACAACTATTTATGTATGTTTAGTGACATTTTTTCAACTCGTTTTTGATAATGACGTGTATAGACGTCGAAGGCTATGTGAGCGTTATGGCACTTTGATTTAACAACGTCTATAGCCGTCTTTCTAGATACCCCCATTTAGAGCCCGTACGTTCCCAGACGTCAGATATATATATTGTAGTTTGTTCAGGTGTTACATTAGGCACAGCAATTTACCAGGGTACTTCTGGTTTGACTTGTTGGGGATTTGAAAACACGTGATCAGCAAAAAACACAGAATGCATGATTTTACGTTCTTATAATACGTTAACCAGTAATAATAATACGTTAACCAGTATTATATTATTTTTATTATGTGGCGTGCAAAAAGAAATTGATGCCTACAACCAAATAGACAAAAGCGACTAGATGTTGAATTATTATAGCTGCCCGCGGAAAAATATTCGCTGGTATAAAAAGGTAATATTCCATATTCTTGATGTTGCGGTTTGACAGGAAAAATATTTTCAATCATTCAGTTTAGGGAGGATATTATAAAATCCTTATCAGAAATACAAGATGTCGAAGATGAAGAAATCTAGTGAGGTTCCCAAAGGAGTTAGATACAAGCACCCAATACACATCATTATCCTGAAATAATTCCAGTACTAGAAAATCACAAAGAGCTCAGTTTGTCCCGAAGTGCAGACAGTGTACCAAAAATAAAATGAGAACGGAAACTAGATACAGATGTGACACTCATCCGGAAAAACCACCATTATGTCATACTCCATATCTTAAAATGTGGCATCTTGTTTTGAAATTGGTAAAGTATATACTATCATTAAAACATTTCAACATGACGTATAAAGACGTCTCATGTCATAATATATATAGAAAAATGCCATAAATGTGATAGGGACGTTTATAGACGTTGGTTTTTTTTACTGCATTTTCTTTCTATTTTTTTTTATAGGAAGCCCATATCTACTTTTCAAGAGTTGATATCTTTTGAAATATTGAAGTTATTGAGGTGCAACGTAAAGCTCCTCCTAGTTTACCAGAGTGTCCGTTAACGTGTTAATGGAATAGTCAAAATGGTTTACAGTGAGGAAGAAAAAGTTAAAATATTTATACAAAAATAGATAACAGAGATTTATTTAGGAAATTTAAATAACATGATAACTCATGATAGAGTGCATTGGAAATTGCATCATTATTGACATTCAGATTTCTATTTCAAGTCGAATCGTGTCCTTAATGAGTTGAATATTATCATTATTAACAAAGTCTTTTAGAAATCCCCAGAAAATGAATCCATAGGGGTCAAGTCCGGACTATTAGTTGGCCATTTAATACTTCCATTAATTCCTATCCATATTGGTTATATATTATTCAAATGATCTTGAACGGATAGGACAGTAAGCGGGGTTTCCTCATCTTGCATCCAAATCATACTGGCAAGCTCGGCTTCCAAGAAATTCTGTAATAGAATATTTTATACTTCTAGGATGAGTATTTCTCAATAGGTGACTACCATGGAACATTTCAATAATACTGGACATATGACAAACCAATCGATATTGATTGAAATTATTATCAAATTACCACCTTTTTTACGTCTGAAATGGGTCGAATAAATTTCTCCAGTAGTTAACGTCACGATGAAAACATTTTCCGTATGGATGATAGAAATCGCTATAGCAGCCTCAAGTTGCACATATCTCTCAATAGAGGCAACTTCCCCGAGAAAAAAGCGTATGAAAATGATAAATTCCAATCTAGGTAAAATTTGAATATTATTTCCACAAAAAAATTAGATAAATGTCCATGCTGTCAGATTTCAAAACAATCGATATCAATGAAAAGTGGAAATGAATCTGTGTTTTAAATATTTGGAACCTTCGCATAATATTTACTTATAAGAGTCAAGCAGAAATGTGGAATAGAGAATTTACAAAAGTTTCCTAATAATATTTTGCACAACGTTGACTACAAAAAACAGGACACAAACCCTCGAAAAATTCATTTTGAGCAGGAAGATCACGTAGAGATAATAAATTTATTTCAAGGAGAAAACCCAACCATCTTGCTTCGAATAATTCCCATAAAATTGAGAGGAAAAAAAATCGACTTTTGCCCTGTTGGACGAAACTGCCACGACATCAATGATTGATAGCAAAATCGCTCAAGAAATAGTACTTGACGGACCTGTGGAACCGCTTTGTTACCAATGGCTGAATAATGTTACGAAAAATGAAGAGAATTCAAAAAGAATGTCTTTGGAAATAGACGTAGTGGAGGTGATTTCTGTGTCGCCCAACCAACAATTATCATTGGCCAAGCAGTTATTGGATTGCACCACTCGTATCCAAAACCCTACTGGGTTGGATTGTATACGAAAGATATCCCCAAGAAAAATAAATTTCTGATTTTTTTTATATATTTCACGTTTGTTGTGAGTCCCAAGAAAAAATTCAGGAAAATACCAAAGCAAATTTCAAAATGGAAAATTCTGTGATAAAATGTTTGGTTGAAAACGGCAGGTCAGAAGAAGACGACAGAGCAATTGAAATCATGGAAAATACCATCAAACGAGTTGAAAATCACTTCGAAATAGGCTTCTTAGGGAAAAACGAAAATGTTACATTACCGGATAGCAGAGCTCTTGCAATGAATCGTCAAAAATGTATGTAGAGGCAAATGGACAAGAATGAAGACTTTGCAACAAAAGGGTTACGTTTGGAAGCTGAGTATGATGGAAGCAGAGAAAGAATATTCAAATCAAAATATATTCCAAATCTCCTTTGTTAGTGCACAAACACGGATGGCATCTATAAAACCAATCACTACAGGCCGCAGTTTTGTTGAGCAGACTGGTGAATATGATAAAAGAAATAAGCAGAAATTTATCTCTGGACAGACTCAAAAATTGTTCTACACTGGATTCGATCTAACTCAAAACGGAATAAAACTTCCATATCACTAAGAGTTGTGGAAATAACAGTCATCACAGACATTGATAATTGGCATTGGGTCCCTGGAGAACAAAACGCAGCAGATGAAAGCACGAGAGAAGTAAATGTAGCAAGCAAAAATGAATCGTTAACAAGACCGAACTTCTTGAATTTCTTTGAAGACCACTGGCCAAAAGAGTTATAGAAAAAGTGAAGAAATTGAACTGGAAATAATGAAACAAAATATTTTATAGCAGCTGAAGAAAATTATTTACTTGATACTGAGAGGTTTTCAAATAACGGAAATTTGGTGAGAACCACTGCCTGGATGTATTGATTCATAGCCAATTCAGACAGAAAGAAAGAAAAAACCACTACATATTTAGAAGTGTCAGAGTTAGATGAAGCAGGAGAAATGCTAGTCAAATACACTCGAAGCATCAGTTTCACTCAAGAAATATCAGATTTGAAGAATAAGAAATTTTTGGAAAAATCAAGTCGACTTCATACGCTCATACCGTTTGTCGACAAAAAAGGTATTCTCAGAATAAAAGGGAAACTGAAACAATCTCATGGCCTGAACTTCTTCCAAAAACATCCTGCGATTCTTGATCCGAAACGTCGCCTCACAAAATTGTTGATTGAAAATTATCAAGTTAAACTTGGACACCAGGGGCAAGAACCCATTATGAATTAGATTCGACAAAAATTTTGGATTCTGAGATTGAGAAACGCCGTTCGAAAATGTGAAAATGAATGCTCCTCTTGTAATAAGAGGAATAAACAACCACAAGTTCCTGAAAAGCTACCAGAAAGTTGGCTTCAAAGCTTCGTGAGACCATTTATTATAACCAGAATGGAATATTTCGGACCAATATCAGTTGGTAGACGACATGAAAAATGCTATATTGTTTTGTATAGCTGTATGAGTGTACGAGCTATCCACTTAGAAATAGCGAATTCACTCAATACCGACTCTGCTATTATGGCAGCAAGGAGATTTGTGAGTCGGGATGTCCAAGGGAGATACATTCCGATAACGGTGCGCCAATATGCATTCTGCAAACGAAGAAGCCGCCAAGGATCTGGATTAAACGAAAATTTTTTAATTTATGTCCCTCGAAAAAATCAAGTCGATAGCTTGGATAGAAAAAAGTTATGGAGCTTGCGAGTACCCCTGGGTCACACTGAATACGCATATCTGCTGAAAAAAGTGTAATTATCCATTTTTTTTCACGCTTCTACATTGATCTCTTAGTATTCTACAAACAACTACTTCACATTTCCTTTTATTGATTTCTCCTGACAATTTTCAGTGAAGCTTGTTTCATCAACTCACCGAGTTACCTGGAAAACAATCATGTGATAATTGAACCAAACTTTCAATAAAATTCGAGTGGGTTGCTACGATTGAATCGAATCATTCACGGATGAATAACTCCCCCGTATCAAGTTTTACCATCTTAGCAACGGTGCTGAGAAGGTGAGTTTCTCTCCCCCTGTTGATTTCAGTTGGACTCCCAGCCGGCATTCTTTGTCGCACATGATTTCACGTCAAAGCGGCTCAATTATATCAAACTCATTCATGAAAGTTTGCAATAAATTATGAATATTTTCGAGTATTTTCCCACTTTTTCAACGGGGAAGTATATCGACATTCACAATAGTTCCGAAACGACCCATTCTTCAACTGTTTTGGAATGAGGCTGATTCTGCATGTCGTGTGGAATGATACCAAGACTGATATATTTATCAACTACGTGTATCATGGTTGCCATGATTATGGCCAACAAATAAGATAATTATTTTATTTATTTGGCAATTTGAAGAGTGTGTTCGTGAAATCAGATGCGAAATCATCTGCGACTGAAAGATAAACTCTAGTCACTATCTTCCATTGTTCCAGATGACCTCTTGGGAGTTTTTTATATTGAAAAGGAACACATTACATATTGAATGAGAAAGTCCCAATTCCCATCAATTCATCCCACTTTCTTGGACTAAACAAATAAAACATCTGCGACCATCCCATACAATTCGTGATGGAAACTCAATTGAGTTTGTGCACCTCTGGGTTTATCCTACTATTAATCAACCTTTCTATCAGCGGTCCACCTGTGTTGTCGGTACCTAAATGTCCTGATCGACCCCAAAGACCCAATTTTTGAATTTTCGGAATTGGTTCCCCATTTTCTCTCGATCTCCAGCCATACCTATTTTTGAAATTTCACGGGAGAAATATTTCTCTTGATAGTGACAGATAAAATTCCTAATACCTAACACAGGAAATCTCGAGAAATCTCAGGTTAAATATTTTTATTTTCATGCTTGTCGATATTATTCAGTAATGGATATTTTACAAGACATGGTTTTGAACAATTTGGAGGTGGCAGGGGCTGCGATGGCTCAACAACGGCACAATTTTTTTTTGCGAGGCTAAAATCCGTTCCAAAATTTAAGTGAAAGACATTTTGTGAAACACTTCAGATCAAGAAAGGCCACTATTAAGAATTTATTGTTCGAAATTGATGATTACCTGCAACCTCCCAGTCGAGTTTCTGCAATAAAAAAGGAAACTGAACTTTTAATGAATAAATGAATTCATTCGCAACAGTTGGTGGCAGTATATATATTGTTTAGGGGTGAGCAAAATGACTGTTAGCAAGTGTGTGGAGGAGGTGGTAGCTGCTTTGAACGATCCAGTGATCTTTACTCACCATGTGAAATTTCCAAGCACAATGGAATAGCTTAAGAGGAATACAATCTCCCTAGTGCTTGAATTACTATCGGAAATATTTCCGGGAGCATGAATTCTTTGAAAATTACCCTGAGTCGAAAACGAAAGAAATTAAAAAAAAATCATGCCCGAGGAGATATTTTCAGGTGGTAATTCAAGAACGTGTGAGATTCGGTAAGAAAATTTCACACCAAAGTAATATAAAAAGTCATAACATGATATTTTTCCCTCAGAAAATCCAATAGAAAACTAAAATTACCAAGAAGGCTCTGTGCCTGTCAACAGGTAAATTATGTGTCATTGACTTAGTGCAATTTCACATTTTTTGTTTTAGTTTTATGGCATTTCTGCAGAATGTCTCGTTTCGGGAAAGAAAGTGTGGAAGTTATAAGACAAGAAGTTCAGAATTCAACACCATATAATACTAAAAGGAATAAGGCAAGTGTATGGAAATAGTTCATAGAATTTTGTAACGAAAAATCTTACAAAATAGAAAACTCATCTATTGAACAGTTGGCCTATATATTGCAAGATAATGCATTCAATATGAAAAGAAGGAATGGAGCACGATTTGCATGGAAGCGATCATTTTTTAATTATGATAACCAGCAACAGCAGCACCGAAACTCCCCATACACCTGAACCAAAATGGTAAGACACAGCCAACTGGGATCTCTTTCGAGAACTCATCAAAACGAAAATATCGACTATATCAATGAACAACTTCATCCTCTCACAATTCAATGAAATCATAATACAATCTGCATCACAGGCAGTGGGAAAAACGAAATACATCGACAAGGACAAGATAGTACCATGGTGGAACTCTGATTGTGACCGTACAATGAAGCAGAGTAAAAAAGCCCCGAATACCTTCAAACGCAACAACACCACATACAACCTGATTGACTTAAAGAGAGAAAGAGCTATTGCTAAGCAAGTAACCAACAAAGCTAAGAGAGACTATTGGCATAAATATGTGCAAAGTATCAACAGAAACACTCCACTCACCAAGGTTTGGAGGAAAATCAAGAAAATTACTGGCGCATCATGGCATTCAAGAACTAGAAGCACAAGGGAAGACAATCACTAACCCATCGGACATAGCTAATGGACTGGCCACAAACTTCAGCAAAATATCAGCAAATAACAATTACGACCACAAATTCTTGACATATAAAGGAAGAGAAGAACAGAATCCCCTACAAATAGTTCCAAATACTGATCCCATCAACACACTAATCTCAAAAGCCGAATTATTCGAAGCACTAGCCACGTTAAAAGATGCATCCGCTGGACCCGATGACATACCTGCTTTCTTTCTGAAGCACCTACCTGAAGAATTCCTCGACATTTTACTTGAATTTTTCAACATAATTTGGACACAACATACATTTCCGGAATTATGGAAATCAGCCAACATAATTCCAATATTGAAATCAAACAAACCCCCCAACGAAGCTGATTCTTACCGACCGATAGCTCTCACATGTGCTTTATGCAAATTGCTCGAGAAAATCATTAACAAACGTCTTATGTGGAACTTAGAGGAGAATGACCAATTGATCACTTCGAAATCAACATCAATGAAGCCTTTTCAAACAACCAGAAATGTATGGCAATTTACTTCGACTTATATAAGGCATTCGAAATGGCGTAGCACCACAAAATACCTAAAATCCTGGAATCCTGTGGATATCAAGGCAACATCTTAGCCTTCATCCAAAATTTCCTTTCAAATAGACACTATCAAGTAAAAACAAATGGCACTTTATCAACCGTTCAACATCCACAAAACGGCACTCCATAAGGTTCTGTGATAAGTCCTACCTTATTCCTCATAGGAATCAATGACATACTCAAAACTCTTCAAAAACCAGTTCAAGCCAGACTGTTTGCTGATGACCTCATTATTTTCACATAAGGCAAAAGTATCCAAAGCATGGCCTGCCTGCTACAACATGAACTAACCTATCTGGATTCCTGGTCCTCAAGAAGCGGACTCAAATTCTCCCCAGAAAAAACTAAATGTATTGTTTTCACTAAACGACCAATGCAGCTCCAGGACTTACCAATTTTGGAACTCAACGACCGAATATTGTCCTATACTACTGAAATAAAATACTTAGGTATAATATTCGACCAAGCCCTCACCTGGAAACCCCATATTCGATACTTATCTGTAACATGCCAAAAGAGATTGTTCCTCCGCAGATGTCTAGCAAACAAACAATGGGGCACAGATGGAAAGACGTTACTTACATTATACAAAACATTGATACGCTCGAAGTTAGATTGAGGCTGCATATTATATTCATCAGCTTCCACCACTACTCTCAAAGTCTTGGACACAATTCATAACAATGCACTCCGTACTATCTCTGGTGCTTATAGAACTACTCCCATCGATAGTCTACTCTGCGAAATCGGTGTGCTACCTTTGCACCTGAGAAGGCAAGAGCTGAGTCTATCCTATGCAGCAAAACGTCAAGACCAGAACATTCACCAAATCAGATACTTTCCCTACGAAAGGATCAAACGTTCTCTTGCTCTCATCCAACTTTAGGAAATCCCCCCAATCCAAGCTTTCAGTACTCACACAACTCCACCATGGCTCATTACCCTACCATCCTTAAATACCCAATTACTCCCTCTGAACAAAAAAGAAACGAATACGCAATTGATCCATGCAACATATCAAACCATAATATCCCAATATCCTTCACATATACAAATCTCCACCGACGCATCCAAGACAAACGGTGGTGTGGCCTGCGCATTCGTAACAGATGAAGTCACTAAAGAATATAGACTACCCGAAACCGCTACCATCCTCACTGGAGAACTTCATGCAATCTACAATGCTCTCCGTTTCATGAAAACAGCATCTGGAAGTAACTTTCTGAACAAAACTGACTCTCTCAACTCTCTACACTTGATATCAAAAACATATACCCATCATCCCCTAGGGAAACTGATTGAAGAATAATTGAAACTTCTCAGCTCCAATCGATCAGTAACTTTTCTATGGGTTCCCTCCCATTCTGGCATAAGGGGAAATGACCTAGCTGACAAACACGCGAGGGATGCCTTAGAAAATCTAGCACTCATTCCCCACACAAGAACACTAGCAGCAGACTTGAAACCCTACTTTAATTCTAGGATAGCTGACACATGGAACCATTATTGGCAAACAAAAGTCTCAAAACTGAAGGAGATCAAACCAGCTTTTCAACCATGGTCCGACACGTCTTCCAACCGCTTCCATGAAGAAGTCATAACTCGACTTCGTCTAGGTCACACACGCCTTACACATGAACACCTACTTACAAAGGAACCTTAACCAGAATGTTTTTTATGTGAAGTGCCACTAACAATAAAGCACATCTTAGTGGAGTGTCCTCGTTTTGCAGTTCAAAGACTGAATAACGGATTTCCCAGTGTTTTTAGCAAAATCTTCAACGAATGCACAACAGACAATATTATTACATTCCTGTTCAAAATATAACAAATTGTAAATATTTGCCGCTAATAGCCGATTGGCTGATGCGTATTTGCTCAATGAAAAAAAAAAAGAAATGAAGCAGATAATAAGGAAAGCGTCGTTAAATTGATGTGGAATCTTACCGCCAAACAATTGCAAGAAATGATGTTCACCAAATTTCAGATTAAATTTGATCCATTTTCCGATATCGAATTTGTTGAAGCTCGATCTGCACGTGATGCTAAGCGTCGACAACTACAAACGGATCCTTCTGAGAGAAAATCAAGTTCCGCAGCATTATCTAATGAAGATTATAATAGAATTCTTAACATGTGGGACGAGGACACGCCAGAAGGTCTTCAACTCAAGTTTTTCCAAGTTCCTTCCCGAGAACTGGCCTGGCGAGGTGGGGAAGGATGTTCAGCTAGTGAAAAATACTTTGTGCAGGAAAGAGATAGCTGGAGGATTCATAGGCCGCATAGAATACAATCCAGTGTTCTCAAAGACTAGCCAAGGAGGATCCAAGAAATTGGCATACAGCAAATGGTTGGTTACTAATTCTTTCAAACCTGAGGTATGTCCTGTTCGTCTTCATCAAAAACTAATCCAAAAAAAAGTGATACTGTCACAATTGATTATTTTTAACGGCAAATCCAAACTGGAAGCATCCACAGTCAAAAGGGATGGTACAAAAATTGACCTGTCGGGAAAAATACAATTTCTATGTGGTTAAAATCTGCTGCCACTGAGGCCGGCATTGATACCAAGAAAGTGAAGATTACTAACCATTCAGCGAGGGCAACTGCAGTCTTCAGCTCAGCAAAAGGGATCAGCGAACAGCAGTTGATAAAGATTACAGGACATAACAATAGTCGATTGAGTCTTACTTACAAATGAACATTGATCATCATAAAAGCGTTACACAAGCTATGAGAGACATTCCCAGTAGTAGTCGCAGTGTCTCATCAAGTTTAGAAAACCAACCAGGAATTGTTCATAATAACTGTGTGTTTAACATCAATAATAATTATCAAAATAATGAAAACAATATTGAAAAGGGAAACATTCTCAATATTGATAATTAATTAATTATTTTTTATAATATGAGGCATTTAAATTTGATTTTAATATATTTCAATAAATACTTTCAATACCTTTTTATGTTGTTTCTTGATTTGTTTTTTTTTGTAGGGAATATAGACATCTATATTTTACGAAGAATTCGTTAGATATTTCAGTTACATGAAATAATCAAAGACAAATTAATAGAACCTTCAGCAGTCCATTTCAATTTAAGTTTTGGTACCAAAATCAACGGAAAATATATTTTTTGCAAATATTCGTGATGATAGGGCTATTGTTTTTAAATTTATAATAATTATATTTAGTCTCCATATTTACCCAAAGAATAAGTTCCTAGGATTTTAGTAGTATGAAATAAAAATTTGTTCGTCTGAAATAATGTATTCTATCAGCTATCAACCAATATGTATTATTTCAGTTAACGGAAGGCTGTATTTTTATAATTTTTGTTTGTCAGGTGACTATATTTTGCAAAGAATTCGTTAGATATTTTTGGCACAAATGAAACGCCTTCCTTGAATTTTAGTTACATGAAATAATTAAAAATAAATTAACAGAACCTCAAAGAGTTTATTTCAATTTAAGTTCTACTACTGAAGTTTGCTCAAAATATATTTTCTGCAAAATATTCCTGATTCATTTTGTTTCATTTTGTAATTATATTGGGTTTCTAAATCCAAGAAAGACCTTCCTAGGATTTTAGTTGTATGAAACGAATCTTTGTTCGTTAAAAATAATGCATGCTATTAGCTATCAACAAATCTGTGTTACTAAAGTGAATGGAAGCTTTATTTTCATAATATTGGTTTGTCAGGTATTCGTTAAAAATAAAGAACATTTTTGTTTAAAATAAATAGGAGGCTATGGAATTATCACATTAACCTTATGTTTTGAAATGTTACTTTGACGGTGTATTTTATGACAAATACAATAAATAATATTATTCAAAACACTCGAAACAGAATGGAAAACTTTAAAAAATATAATCTGTGTATTTTGTGCAACGGAATGGATGATTTGAGGAAGTGTCATCGAAATTTGAGACATTTATCTTACTTCCTTCAAGAACTCTGTGTTCAATCATTGCTAGACATGTTGTTCAGAAAAATTAGTGAAGTGTCACTTGAAATTGATGGATCATATATTCATATTTCAAAGGCTAAATTTAACAAAATTGTGTCTAAGTATTATATATATGTTATTAAACATAGACATCTAACACCTAGTTCCTGTTATTCACCATTGAAGAAAGAAGAAGTACTAGCGGAGTTTCGACAACATTTAAATAATGTAACGCATGTTATTTGAAATGGAAATATATTTTTAAGAAATAAAATCGTCTTTGCTATACTTTTCTATTATACTAATTGAAGAAAGACAGAAAAAATGTATTAATAGCATTTTTCCTTTGTAAAGATCGACAGATAAAGGTAACAATAATTATTTGAAAAGCTTATAGAGGGCTGTGCATTTGACAGAAAAATTGTCAGTTATAATCTCCCTAGAGCTTGAATAATAATAAAAAAAATCGAGGTGCGAATTTTCTTAAATAAATTTAGCAGGAGTTTATTTTCCTTTGATGTTTGGTGCTTTAATAAATGAAGGTGGCTATGACATAACGTTTTCTTGACGCTTTGATTGACAAGTTTCAATGGCGTACTTAATAAAAGTTCATTTGTGAATAAATACAAAAAAAAAATGTTGCGTTTTGGGAAAGACAGTCAAGAAGTAATAAAAGCTGAGGTAGATAACTTAATTCCGTACAATACGAAGAAATCAAATTCAATGATATGGAAACAATTTTTGGCCTTTTGTGAAGTAAGAAAATACAAAATTGGAGAACAAACATCTGTAGTAGAGCTCGCTAGAATTTCAGAAGTTTGGGGATTCAACATAGAGGACAAACTCAGAGGACTATAAGGAATCGGTTGTGATGGTAGAGAATCATTCTTTATTTTAATTTTTTTTTGTATATAGGTTAGGGCATTGGCAGGTTAGGTTACCTAAATGAATTACGACAAAGTTTTTTATTTCAGATTATGTGGAATTCAACTCCTAAACAGTTACAAGAAATGTGTTTTGCCAAATTCCAGCTTAAGTTCGAACCATTTTCAGATGTGGAATTTACAGCAGCAAGAGCTGCACTCTAGTGGCATACGGTCCTTGGGATATCTGATGGTGGAATGCTTCACAATTTGTCGGACCACCCCTGAACAAAACTGCCTCAGAAGTTCTAGCTGAAGGTTCCAACATCGCCATCGCACCAGCTCATATACTGGTTGAGAACATCATCAGCAACGTAGAATCAACCATACAGAAAATAAGTGACAAAGATACACAGGAGTCGATACGACAAGGCATCGCGTATACACTACGAAATTCGAAACCACCGAAGAGAAACATTTCCCACGAAGAATTTCTAGCACTGAAGTCTCTCCGGGAAAATAAAAATATGACCATTTTACCAGGTGACAAAGGCAACTCAACGATAGTTATGAACACCGAAGATTACAAGACCAAAATGAACGCATTGCTAGATGATCCAGCCTACAAAAAAAAATCGACAGACCCAACCATCTACCCGAAAAAGACAATCAGAAACATTGTCAGAAAGTCACCTATTGACCAGGAGACCAGAGAACAACTCATCCCGAGAGAGAAATCATCGAAATGTCCCAAACTTTATGGCCTTCCCAAGATCCATAAGCCAGGGACACATCTCAGGCCGATAGTCATAGGATCGCCAGTACATCAACTTGCGAGATATCTTGCTGAAGCACTGCAACCTCATGCAGAGAAGGTCAAATCATACGTACGATATTCGGATCACTTGATATTAATTTTGAAGTCCATCCATCCAACCAGATGACATCCTAGTAAGCTTCGACGTTACATCATTATTCACTTTGGCGACTCACTGCATCAAAACACCTATTCCATCTATGATAACCAACGATACGGACAAGTAGAGGGAGCACCAATGGGATCACCACTATCACCAGTCATCGCAAACCTTTTTATGGAAGGAGTAGGAACGAAAGCACCCACAACATCGTGCTTGAAACCAATACTCTGGCTACAATATGTTTATGACATTCTTGTGATTTGACCACATGGACATCAGGAACTATCGACATTCTTCAACCACCTTAATGAAATTCATCTGCAGATAAAATTCACTATGGAAGCAGAAGAAGGGAACAAACTGGCCTTCCTAGACGTTATGAACATGAAGAAGCCCGACGGCACCCTGGGTCACACAGAATATCGCAAGAAAAGTCACACCAATCGATACTCAAATGAAAATTCCCATCACCATCCACAACAAATTCAGTGGCGGAGATACTAATAACCCGATCAAGAAGATTGGCGGACAACGACCACATAAAAGAGGAGTTGGATAATATTGAAACGACCCTCCAGATGAATGGATACTCTAACAGAACTATCAAAGCAGCATCTAGAGTCAAAAAGGAACGACAAGAGGTCCAGGAACCACCGATAGGCAAAACATTCTTACCATACATAAATGGTAGAACGGATAGGATCAGTAGGGTTCTTCACCGACTCAATGTCCTTACAACGTTTAAAAAAGACCGTACAATAAGATCTACCCTCAGAAATCCCAAGAACCGTAACCACTAGAGTGCTACGAAGTTCATGAAATACCATGTGGAAATTGTGAAAAGACGTACTTAGTCCAAACAAACATCCGCAAAGAAGAATAGGAGATTCCTATACGAAACAAGGAGACCACTTCGTCACTACTCCAACATGTACTAACAACAGGACACAGCATAAACTTTAATGACACTCGGACATTGGCAAGCGATGAGAACTTCCACTGCAGAACAACGAGAGAAGCCGTCGAAATCGGAAAACGACACATAATATGAACAAAAGGGATGACCGTCAAAGACTACCAACCATATGGCGATCTATCTAGACCCACCGACAAATTAATCAACAACAAAACATCAACGGAGATGGAACATCGACGCTTCTAGCAGATACTTCACCCAGCAACACCCATGGCGAACTGGCAACGGCGTGTGCAACAGCGAACTCTTTCGGTCCCATACCAAAGAGAGTAAACGTTATCTGAATAGGAGATACTAATGAGCTCTAGCCAAACAGAATCTTGTAGCATTAATCAGTCATGGTGACGTACGTGGACATGAGTACAGGTGGCCCACGTAATATACAGAGTGGTCCAATATACATTCAAGAGCCTGTAACTCTCAGATTCCAGAGTGCGGTGTGCGCTAATCCGCCACTGTCCAAAGAGAATGGTGGCCATGACATGTGGATATACGTCACTATGACTCACAAATGATCTTTCATCTCTTTTTATCAGTGTCACCATTGTCTTATGGGAAATAGACTCTCCTAGTCAGATAACGTTTACTCTCTTTGGTCCCATACAAAACAGAACACGGAGAAAGGATACCGATCGTGCGCAATTAAGCAACACCGGTGGCGATCTGGCAACAACGCATCCAACAACGACGTCTTCCGACTCCACACGCAACATGGCACAAACGAAGGAAACCAATCGTGACGATCGTGCGCAATCGACTAACCACCTTTACAAATTGAGGAGCACAACAGGAAAACATCAGTTGGGTTCGAAAATTCTCCAGCGAAAATTTGGATTGGTACTGAAGTTGATGTCTTGATCACGAATCCGTAAGAATTTTGAGCCTATCTTGACCCCTCATATTATTTTTCGCAAAAATCGGTATATTCATCGCTTCTGGAGCGCAGTGTATGTCACACAGGTCAACCTTAGGAGATAATTTAGACTCACCCCCAGTATTTCTACCGATGGTGAGAATTGCAAAATTCATCTCCAATAATTACGGAAGTTACGGGGGCGTTTATGGGAATTGGGACAAATTCGGATTTCTCAGAACTGAAAATTTTCCGGAAAAAATATGGATTGGTACTGAAGTTGATGTCCTGATCACGAATCCCTAGGAATTTTTAACATATTTTGCCCCCTAATATTATCTTTAGCAAAAATCGGTATATAGAGAATGTTGGTATAAATGAGATGATGATCTGAGTGTATCTAGTTCATATGACGTCAGATTTCAACATACGTGGCTAATTCAGTATCCCAGAAATTCTAAAAAAAATAAATCAATGGGTTGATGAAGGTGATCAAAAATGACTTTATTCCTGAACAATAATCCATCCCTCGAATAACATTTTCAGTTCGTTTTTCGCTATTCAAACAATAGATATTTCATTTCAGTGATATATATTACGTTTATTTCTATTCTACCTTCAGGGCTGCAGAGTTAAACCGAAATACAATTTTATTACTATCTGCAAACAGGGTGCCTCAGAATCGGAAATGAAATTATTTCATTTGTTCGATTATATCGGTGCACACACAAATGGTGGACAAAACCACATTGATCAGTTGAAAAACTACTATATACGATGGCAAAATATCAAGAAAAATCATGTTCAATTGATTACACTATAAACATATCGTTAAACTATACTTCTGTGAGAATATCATTTTGTGACATTGGGTTTCCACTGGAAATATTGATAGATATTATGAACAAAGTGATAGAATTCTCACGTATATTCGGAATAAATTACAAATCTGACCTAGAATATTCAACTACATCAGTAGAAAAAAATTAAAGAACTACAATTCCCATTTTCTCAATGCTATTCGACTACCACTATGGAGGGGAAGCTATTAGAGATACCACTATTACGATAAGTCATCTCGAATATACATGAACCACAACATTTAACTACCATAAAGATTTAAATTCAAAAGACATCTGTAATATGTACTCACATAACTCACTCTGATACCCGGAGAATCGGATGTTTCAACGCTTTTTGTTGCAATCCAACCGACACTGCATGACAATTATGTTGTAGGACAGTATTCCTCTTTTCATCCTCAGCCATGGGATGCACTGTGAACTTCTAACATTCTTGCTGATCCTCGCGAAAGTTTTGAATTCATTTTTGAACGATTGGTGCATTGATTGATCAATCCATGACAATACAAAGGCTGAAATTTATACAGGCGAATCAAAGTATGGTGATAAATCGAAGGACCAAATATATGGAAGGACTGAAAGTTTTGTGAAAAAGGTATGAGCTTTGTTTCTGATAATAATAATAATACATTCATTTCCCTAGTTAAAAAGAACAATGCAGAAGCAAAAGCAAGTACCAGTGTACAATGACTACAAAAAGTCACAGAGAGTGTTACTTATAAGGAAGAGAAATATAAAAGGAATCTATTGCATGAGTAAATATATATTACAATCAACTATTGAGTATTGAAGTTCAGCTTTAAAATTCGTCAATGGTCTAGCAATTTTTCTCGATAAGACTACTTTTCAGTGCAGATTTGAAGATATTTATGTTTGGTGAGAGTTTAATTGCTCCGCCTAACTTACCAAATTATCCTGGTCCTGGATAGAGGTGACTTTTTTTGATAGAGAGAGCTACGATATGCATTGGTACTAGTGAATCTTTCGAACGAGTTGAGTATTCATGAGCTTGTCGGTAGGATGAGAACAGCGATCTGTTTTTATAAACGTAGATGCAGACTTCGTAGATGTATAGACCAGCAACCGTGAGTATTTTGAGCTCTTTAAAAGTATTTCTAGAATATTGATGCCATCCCAGATGCAACGATGCGAAGGGCATATTTTTGAAGCAGATGACCCCATAGCCCAGATGGCAGTTGATAGTTGCATAATACAGATTCACCAAGACCTCCTTACCACAGTGGTTTGCCATAAACCTCGGCGCAAAACAGTTTTTACGCAGTTTCTCACAGAGTGATTCAATGTGCGGTGTCCATTTAGTTTGTAATCTAAAGTCAGACCTAGCATTTTGCCAATTCTACACGATTCAATGTGCAGTTAATTAATCTCAAAAATATTAAGGGTTTCAGTAGAACTACTCAGGGTGAAATTTATCAGTGTAGTTACATTCAATTCCCAGTAGTTCTCATTTGCCCATGTAATTATCCTTTCGAATACAGTCTCTGTACTATCTGCTGGACTAACGTATTTCGATCCGTGATCAGGAAGTTTGTGTCATCCGCATGAGAGTAGCTAATTAAGTCGTTAGCATAAATTAGAAAAAAAAAGGTCCTAGTATGAAACCTTGAACACTTTGTTCGATAGTTGCTAGTTGACTTTGGGTGTTTTTAATAACTACTTTTTGCGTTCTGTTGCTCAAGTAGGACTTCATCAGCTCCAAGGCAATCCCTCTAATACCATATCGCTCCATTTTTAGCAATAGAAACTTATGATTTACACAATCAAAAGCTCTCGAAAAGTCGATGAACAACCCGCAAACATGAAACTTGCAATCTAGAGCAGATATTACGTGTTCATTGAATTAAGTGCTGTTTCGATGCTTTTGTTGCGAGTGAAACCATGTTGATTTGGTGAGAGAATTTTATTCATCGAGAAGAAAGAAAGTAGCTGTTTCTTTATGTTCATCTGAAAAAGTTTTGGTAAGCTGGAGAGTGATACTCTGTAATTTTCAAACAACTTACAGTCACCTTTTTTGAAAATTGGTTTTACTAAAGCCATTTCCAGCTTTTTTGGGGAGATTCCGTATTCAGAAGACAAATTTATGAGATATTTCAGCGGTTGATATTCATGGGCACATTTATCAAAAGTATATTGGAGATCTCGTCATGACCGCTTGCGCTGGAATTCTTCAATTCTTTCTTCAAAACAATAACATCCTCCTCAGTTACTGGGGGTATGAAAAAAGATCTTTGATAGGCAGATATATTATTTTTCATGAAACGTTCATCGATATCATTTTGTTTCTAAGCTCTAGAGAAGTGACAATTGAAATTGTTTCAACAGTTTATTGTACTCTATCGTGGCTGGAACTACATTCTTGCTGGTTGTTATTAGTGTAGTATCATCACACATATACTCATTTGGTGATATGAATTGGAATTGAGGAATATATTCGTGGTTATACATTCTCAAAATGATTTGGATACATTTTAATTCATATATCTTCTATATTCCTTTCTATAGGTATAGTTGTATATGCTTCGGTTTTCTTTGGTTTTTTCGAAAGCTAGAATTTTTGTGTTGTAAAAATTTTGGTTGTGGTAATATTAAATGTGTTTGTTCAAGGCTGTTTTCATGAATTTGTGGCCGTTGACTCTGGTGTTCAGTTTTGATGTCATGCCTATATATTCTTTGTCACAATCATTGCATGGAATGCTGTAAATAAGGTTTTAATTTTTCATTTTTGGTATTTGACTTTTGAGGGGAGTACAATATTTAGTGAGTGGATTATATGGTTCAAAACATACTTGGACATTCTGTTTTTCCAATATATATTTGATATTTTCATCATCAGAAAAAAATGAGTTGCCTAGCGAAACTGCAATGGAATGCTAGTACAGAATAATTTGCTGGGCATATCTCAATGATGGTAGCACATTGATAAACTATAATCTCAAATAGTTTGTGGGTGGGAAAAAAGTACAACTGCAATTGTTGCCTAGAAGCCCAAATAAGCAAATGAAAGGTACTGAGAGAAAGTAGAAATGTAATAATAACTATAATATTGGTTTGAATTTGTGGAATATTTTTCATTCCATATACTATGCATTGAAAAATGTAATTTGTCGTGGCGTTGAGAAATTCTGAATATACAGACGAATTGCCGATAATTTCAAATCAAGGAACGAAACAAGTGATGGGACAAGAATGCTGAAAAATCACATCAACCTTCAACAAAGTATAATGTGAATTCGATTACATTCACGCTTTTCCATCAGGCTATCATTCCATAAAAGTCCAATTTCCCCCCGACAGCCATTGTTTCTGCATGACGATATGGCACGGTTAGTTCTCGCCACGGCTCCGTGGACACCCTCCCTAGAGGACCGAGATTGAGGTGTAACCGTGTGGAAGTTATCACTGACGATAAGTCATACACCATGACTTCATCGTCTCCGGTTAATAAACACTACCCTATTTGAATGCCACTTTGTCTTTTGACGGGACGATCTCTCTGAAATCTGCATTAGATTGTTTGAGTGCATCGATGATCATTGCGAGTGGATATTCAAAAATAATCCGTTTCGAAGGACACAGCAGACACAAATCATAGATTGCTTAAATAATATCAGTTAATTAACAGCGATTTTCTGTTTTTTTTCTCTGAGAAAAAAAAATTGTAAAATTGTGGACGTCAAAATTATCTATAATTGACTATACCTATCCAACTCCCTTTGTGTCAACTGTATGTCTCTGTACTTGGAAAAATAAGATCTGGGGAGTAAGGAGGGTTCAAACCGTAATTCGTGGATTTTTGCCATGGCAATCGTTTGATACTTGTCACTGCCTGGGTATTGAGATTTGTTGATATTCTTATGGATCGATTGAGAAAAAGTTAGAGTTTTTTTCCTGGAGAGTTGGAAGAATCTGAAATACAAAAGTCAGGACTCATTGGATGGAAAGATGTCAGCAAGAGAGTTTTGGGATAGAAATTCTAAGCATACAAAAAGGAAGACCATTGATAGGTCGAAGTCGACTCAAAAGCCTTTCACCTATACTTGACGGAAGGGTATTATTGCTTCTCAGTGGGAGGACAAATCTAGCTACCGAAATGTCGAATTCTGCAAACCAGCCCATTATACTTCCAACTTAACACCGATATACGCAGCTACTTCCCCAATATTATCACGAAGAATTCGCTCATCAAGGAGTGGAAAATGTTCTGAATGAAGTGAGGTAACGTTTCTGGATAATTGATGGGAAAAGTGCTATGGAGTCAGTGTTTAAGAGATGTCAGAAATGCAGGATAAGTAAAGCTAAAGTCATGGTTCCAAAAACG
Organism: Gonioctena quinquepunctata; assembly: GCA_018342105.1. NCBI lineage: Eukaryota > Metazoa > Arthropoda > Insecta > Coleoptera > Chrysomelidae > Gonioctena > Gonioctena quinquepunctata. Next base: position 215,984 of record JAFIRS010001643.1, read on the forward strand.
AGTCAACTTCCTGTAACACGGCTGACACCGAATATCAGACCGTTCACTTTTACAGGATTTGACTACTTTGAGCCATTATTGGTTTCAGTGGGACGACGACGGGAGAAGAGATGGGGTGTTATTTTTTCCTGTCTCACGATCAGGGCAATTCATTTCGAGGTAACCCATTGACTTGGTGAAACAATTTTTTTTCTGCAAATGTAGCCGTTTTTCCGCAATGTTTGCCTTCATCTTGTCAAGTAATGATGCGTAGTATCCTTCTGTAAAACAGATGCTATTACTTTCCTAGCCGAAAAGAAATTTTTTTCCTTTTTCTGGAGCCGATTCCCCCTTCGAAGTCCACTGTTTTATCTGTATTTTTGTTTCTGAGGTATAATGCTGATTCCAAGTTTATTCTACAGTAATTAATCGGCGCCAAAACTCTGACGAGGCTGATTTTGGATGACAGTGTATACGAAATTTCCATAACAATCACCTCTGGGCTGAGGAAAATCCACATGGAATTTGCGAAGCTCATTTTTGATGATTATTCAATCGGTCCATATTTCCTCCCACAACGATTAACATGCGACTCTTACCTTAATTCCCTACAGGAAGAGTTACCTGTTCTTCTTGAAGCAATTCCTCTAGAGCTGAGACAACACTTCTGGTTCATGCATGATGGTGCACCAGTCCATTTTAGCATTATTGTACGCAATCACTTAGATTCATGTATATCCAAATCGTTGGATAGGTAGGGGAGGTACGGAATATTGGCCTGCTCGATCTCTGGATTCAAATCCTCTAGATTTTTGCATTTGTGATGTTTTTAAGTCATTAGTTCATTCCACTCCCGTCAAAAATATTGAAGACCTGAGAAATCGAATCATAGCCGGCTGTGAGACAATAAGAAATACACCAGGAATATTTGCGCGAATACGACAATCAATGAGGCGAAGTGTTGAATCTTGTATCACGTCTGAGGGAAGTCATTTCGATCATTTGTTGTAGATTTGCGCCTATTCATTCATTAGTGTTATTTTCTGTTATTGTTCTGGTTTAAGGTTATTGTATTAGATAGTTCTTGATAATGTATTAAAGAATAGAAAAATACGCGTTAAGATGTTTCATTTTTTGCATAAAAACGGCGCCTCTTGCAAAAAAAATGCAGGAGAGATTTTTTGTCACAAATTGAACAAAAAATTCAAAAATGATTTTTCATTCGAAATATCTCAGTGGTGTACCATTTTTTCTTTGAAAAAAATGTGATCATCACCAGTATGCGCGCCAATGATGAACATAAAATTCCTAATTCCATGTCAAAAAATGCGCAATAACTACCTCTTGAAACTCACCAAATTTCATTTGCAAATCTCGACCGGTTTCAGAGCAATAACACCCCGTATCTCGGAAAACGAAGTTATATTAAAAGTCTCATTATTTTTTCATTCATAATCATCTCCTGAAGTTTGTCGCACTTATTCACTAACACCCTGTATGTCATGGTATTATATAATTCCCTCTACTAACTCTTTTTTTCCTGAATACTTACGTTTCATGTGCATATTTTTCCGAAGGTAATTTCATAAGTGCCTAGGGGTTTTATCAAGGGTCATATCATAAGTGAATTTTGGAAATTTTCGAGAAAGCATGTTGCCTGGAAATTTTACTGTGTGCGATTTGAGGTCTTATTATCTGATAAGAAAGCCATAAATTGTACGAGTTAAATTTCCTAGAGGCAAAATGCTTGAGGAAACATTTAATACATTCTCTCTAGCACGAATGATATTTGATGGGAATATTTCCTGAATCACATTTGAAACTGAATAAAACCACCAGAATTCATGTTATATTCGAAGTTTCAATGTGTGAAGTTACAACAATTCTTGTTCCAAAATTGGAGGAACTATTTACAGATTCATTCATTCATAATGATTCGAAAGAACTGTTAAATGTGGAGTAACGAGAATAAGAGCGGAACGGAATTAGTTCCACCTGTCCCTGCAGTCAGTTATAAGGTTCGTTTGTATATCTGGAATTTAAAAAACAATGCATCTTCCTCCTTCTCACGTAACTTATGAGCCTTTTTCTTTTAAACTCTGTTGAATGCAACATTGCCGTTTGTTCGTTTGTGTTGCATGTAGGACACAATATATCTTTCTCCAACTCACGTAACTTGTTGTAACTGAGTCGCTCCCTTTTAAAATCTCATAAATTCAACTACATTTATGGATGAGCAGTGAACAATCTTTTGAAATGAGTTTAAAAATTTCGCTCTGCATTTTCAGCGATAGTTCATGTAGAGAAATGATAATTCGAAAATTTGATTGTTGATACGAATATGTGAAATCTTCTCTTCGTTGAGTATAATGTGTTCGACCTCCATGAATTCGTAAAATAGCTGTAACCATAAGTGGATTGTTATATTTTCATGACAGAAAGTTAATACTGGTGTAATTTGAAGACTCTTTGTTTAACTAATGAAGAGAAAAGGAACCGATTAAAAAAAAAATCTTTGAACTAGAATCGAACCCGAGCTTATATACATATATATATATATATATATATGTATATATATATATATATATATATATATATATATATAAATTGAGATAGTTTCCCGGATTTCTGTCGCCGTTATGTATTCTTGGTCCTCAACAGGTCTGATTTCACGACTTTTCGGCGAATTCACATTTGCCATCTTCAGGTGTTGTGCTCCTCAATTTGTAATGGTGGTTAGTCGATTGCGCACGATTACAAATTGAGTAGCACAAGTCGAAAACATCAGTCGAGTTCGAAACAATCGAATTTCTAGACATCACCTGAAGATGGTAAATGTGAATTTGCCGAAACGTCGTGAAATCAGTCCCTTCTGAGGACCAAGAACAAAGAACGCGGACAGAAACCCGAGAAACTATCCCAACATATCATAACCATCTTCCAGATGAATCATTTTAACCTATGTGTAAATTAATATCTCTTTTTGCATCAACATTGTTTTCTTCGTGTATTTTCCTCTCCATAGTCTGGCTCATATTCAATTCAGTTGAATTTGTAATCTTCAGGATGTATAATCTCAGCAATTTCTCCCCACGGATTCCTCGTTGGAACTTGCGAACGCACATTTTATGCAAATCTCCTGAAAGCGATTCAAAAATGGGTTAAGTAGGTCGAGGTCCAAAATGATAGTATTGATCCTTCCCCAGGGAGTCTCCCCAAGTTTCCCGGCTTCTTTCTCGTATTCTGTTTACTTTCACACACCGTTCAAATGGTCAGGATCTTTTGATGTTTGATGATGTTCTTCAACGGATTTGCGTTTTCTCTATATGGTAGAGGGTGCTACAATAAAGTAGCCTGCATTGATATTTGTTGTTGCGGTACGAAAAACTGAAACTGAAAACAACCATAAATTACCTAATCCGATTGATATAAAATAAAATCAGTATCTTCATAAGAACTACTTATTAAAAAAAATTACTGTCATCATTAAAACCTATAACAGGCATTTTTCAAATTCTGACCCTGGCATGGTTTTCCACTACAAAAATGGGGTGAAATATTTTGAGCAATGACAATATAATATATTGTTCTATAAGTAAAGAAAAGTAATAGTTTTCTATTGAGTTGAAATATCTTAATAGCAAACTCTCTTGTCTTACGCATTGAGCATGCTGTTCTTTCGTATTCTTAATGGAAAAGCATTGATTATTAGAATGAAAATCATCATAGATTATTATAGTTGCCCCTCCTATACTACATCCGTCAGATATACATATGTCAGATAGATAAATAAATTAAACATATCAAGTATGGAGTGTGACAATAAATGTAAATTTTAACTTGCAAACAACAAAACATCGTAACGAAGAGAAAACAAACAATTCTTTTTTTATTTGGTAAAATGCGTCAGGTAGAAGACGATTGTTATTATATTTCAAAGGTAGGTTCTGAAGCTACATCGAATCTATTACTATCAAAGTAAAAAGAAAAATACGAACAATATTACAATTCATTATTCAAACGGTTTGGTTGGGATTAGGGTCAATATTCTCTCGCCAACGTTTTGAACTTTTATAAATTCATCAGGGCTCTGTAACAATGAGTTTAACTTTACAATTCTTTGTGAGAAAATTTAAATATGGTAAAATAATTGAAAAATATATTAGGAAAATTATTTTTTTATTATTTTACCTTATTCAAATGAAATGTCCATGTCCAATAATAATCTTAGCAATGATAAAAAATTATTTTTCGGATTTTTTTTCAGCACTATTCTAAAACGAACAAATTATGTTTTGGTAGGACATCATAGTCCCAGTCTATTTTAGGCGACAAACACGTGTTTTGTTTTTTGGTGGCTCTCTCTGCTTGAAATATGTTTTATTTTTATTTTGGATTATACCCCTGTACTCAAAACAATTGACAGATTGTTTTTGATTACAAAAAAGGAATGCATTGCTACTGTTGATTGAAAAAAAAAAAATTACTTTCTGATGCATTGAATTGTTCAATATTACATTTCATTTAGATAAAGGGAAGCGAACCAGTTTTTAGGTCATTTACAAAGTTTTTATTGAATATCTCAAAAACAGTTCCATTAGTTTGGATCTGATTTTAGTCACACTATTTTGAAAATGTTGACTATTATATACGAAAGTTTTGTCAACTTTGTAGTTTGTTTTTCTAAGATATGCATTTTCAAAATTCACGGTATTACGATATATGGGGTTGTAACTATCGTTTGAACAACATTTAACGAACCTTTTGACAAATCCAATTCCATTATATTACTTTTCGAAATCAATTATGCAATACTATGAACAAAAACCAACAAAAAAATGGAACTCAGAAAACCAATTGTAGATAACGACTTCAAACATAAAAACTCAATTAGTATTAACGAAATTATTACAGTACTGTTCAAGAGTAATTGTTTTATGTTATATACAACAATATACAACACAACACTCTTGGAAAAACAATCATGAATAACGACTTGAAACCTAAAACTCAGTTATTATTATGAATGTTGAAAAGGGAAATATTCTCAATTGAATATTGAATAGAAACATTTTTCTGTGAAACAGACAAACACTACTTCCCTGGCTACAGCCACGCTGGACATTGGACTACATCTGATAGATATTCTGGAAGGAGCCTTACTCAAAAGAAAAAATCTAAAATTGAAAATTTGCATTATCATTCTCTTGAGTTAGGGTCCTTTCGGGATAACGATCAGATGTAGTTCAATGTCCAGCATGACTTTAGCCATAGAAATAGTTGTTTTCTGTTAGACATTCACAAAAAATCACTTCATTTTCATCGTGGATTTTTCAATTCACAGAAAAATCTTTCTATTCAATATTCAATTGAGAATGATTTCCATTCCAACATGAATACCCCACAAGAGGTTATCTTGAAGGATAAAAGATAGTGACCAAAGTTCATCTTTCAGTTGCAGATGATTTTATGAACATCCTGTTCATATTTTCAAACAAATGAATTATGAATGTTGTTATTGACAGGCAATTTGCACAATCTAAAAATTTTCCTATTATTTCCTATAAGTACTTGGGCGTTTCTTGATGACAAGCGTATCCGGGTACCAAAGTACGCTGCAAATATAGGAACTGCATCCTACTGATCTTGCTCCACTTTTGCAGGAACAGCAGTAGCCTAAATACAACACGCTCATTTGCATGTGCATGAGGATAAAGACACAAAATGTGCAGCCCAAATCTCAAGATACCCAAAAAATCACTGACAGACAAGTGAGTGAAGCTATTCAGATTGCACAATCAACCATCATCGCTCAAGATAAAAACAGAAATCGAAATACCCGACAAAATCACTGGGATAAATCGAAATATGGGGCGATTGTTGGTTCAAACATTAAAACTGTTCCCAAAAAAGGGTATGTACCTGTACCCCGCATAGCTACCGATATAAAATATAATGATCTCCTACGCATCTTAAAGAAAAATGCTCCCAATATTACTTTTGCTTGTGATGACTGGAAACGCAACGAACACATGTCTACCTACAAAGTGACCTTCTCAATGGAACACATCAATCAAGTATATGATCCCTTCATATGGCCACCAGGAGCCGTCATCCAAAGATTTAAGTTCAAAGAAAATTTTCAAAAGATGGTCCAAACGGAGACAAACCTATAGTTAGCGCCAATGGGAGAATTAATGTTTTACCAAATACTGTCCTATCAAGTGAAATAAGCTGTACAAATTCGGTGATTGTGTTCCATATCAACATACAGTGTTTGTCAAATAAATTAGAATAAATCGCCCTATTCTTGGATGATTTAAAATTCAATGTAGTCTGCGTTTCGGAGCACTGGCAGAATGGAACAAACTTAAAAACAATTAATATTCCAGGATTTATTCTTGTAAAGTATTTTTGTAGAAAATATCACAAAATGGGAGGGGAACCCCTTGAACTAAACACTTATAATGTTGATTTTTACTATGAATTCTGTGGCATTGAGCTCCGGGAACTGAAAACATCAGTACTCACCCTCTACAGATCCCCCTCCGGAGACTTCAGACTATTTTTGGAAACTTTGGAATGCATCTTGGAAAATTTTATGAAAGTAGGTCAAAATGTTGTGATCTTAGGTGACTTCAATATTCATTTTGAATTCATAAATAATCCAATGTTAAATGAACTTTTATGTGTGTTGAATTCTTTCAACCTTCGAGTTACTATCCATGAGAACACCAGAGTCTCAGCAGAAAAATCTAGTATTATAGATAATATTCTCACAAATTTTTACTCAGAAGTCATGAAAACTGGTATTCTAGAACCCTGCCTCTCCGATCATGCAGGACAATATATAATAATAAATAAAAAACTAAATTTCATCAGTTCTTATTCATATGATAGAGCTATCACAACTTTAGGTATAGAAAAACGGAGAAAAGAGTTAAACGAAATAGAGTATTTTCAACAAAAATGAATTTGATGCAAATTATCTTTCGAGATTTTCTGTCAATACATACCATTCTCTAATACAAGACAATTTTCCGAAGAGGAAGAAATCTTCAGAAAAAATTCGGTGCATAATGTGGTTCAACGAAGAGCTGAAAGCTCAAAGAAATATATTGTCAAGTGTCAAATTAATATCTGAAATAAGCAATAATCCAGATGATGTAAATGTGTACAAATTACTAAAAATAGAATATGACAAAAACATTAAAGAGACCAAAAAATCTGCATATAATCAACATATCTGTTCGGCCTAAAATAAATCTAAAGCTACATGGCAGGTTATAAACTTCGAGAGAAATAAAACCAAATCCTCTCCACAAACGAAGAAAAACATTAATTCGAATGATTTCAATGACCATTTTGTAGGAGTGGCTGAATGTATTATCAAACATCTACCTGTTATACCCAAAAATGATCTCTTAAATTTTTCAAAAACCTTTCCTGCGCCCTCTTCTTCTTTCTTTTTATATCCAGTAACTCCATGTGAAGTTATGGATGCCAAAAATTCTTTCAAAAATTCCTCATGTGTTGATGTTTATGACTTAAATAGTAGGATCATAAAAGAAACAGCACATATTATCATTGAACCATCAACCGAATTAATAAATCTCATTTTCAGTAGTGGACAATTTCCAGATATTTTCAAATATTCAAAGGTTATTCCTGTATACAAAAAAGAAGACACATCACTTATTGACAACTACCGTCCCATATCAAGCATATGTATATTTTCAAAGACGGTGGAATTTTTTTCAAAACTTAAACTAACAAAATATTTTAAAGACAAAAAATATTTCAGTGACACTCAGTTTGGCTTTCGAACTGGATGCTCAACTACAGCGGCGGTGTTGAATGTGGTGAGCGGGATAGTTGAGGGTCTTGAGCAGGGAAACCATACAGCTATTACGCTGTGTGACCTATCAAAGGCTTTTGACTGTGTCGATCATCACATTCTACTACAAAAGCTGCACTACTACGGCGTTAGGGGGGGTTGCTCTTTCTCTCCTGGAGACGTATCTAACAGATCGTTTCCAGGCTGTCTATTACAAAAATAATACATCAGACATCAAAGGAATAAACCATGGAGTGCCTCAGGGCTCTGTATTGGGACCGCTTTTATGCATTATTTATATAAACGATCTTCCCAATTTTATGTCACCGTACAAATGTGTTCTTTTTGCTGATGACACATCATTCATCTTCTCAAACCCGGACTACGATTTAGTGTTAGATCAATCCAGAGAAATTGAAAAAAAATCAGAAACATGGTTTATGGCACATAATCTCAAACTGAATAACGATAAATCTCAGAGATTAACCATTACTACACATCAAAACAGACAACACGAAGAGAAGGTCAAGTTACTTGGTATCACACTAGATCACAGGTTAAACTGGAATGCTCACACGGAGCAACTAAAGCACAAGCTATCTAGTGTATTGTTTCTCTTACGACAGATTAAGTATATTTTTTTTTTTATGTTCTGGTTCCCACGAAAAGGGATATCCTGTAATGTTCAGAGAACATCGTGGGAACCTGGGGAAAGGAGGTAGGAGTTGGTGTTCTTCTTAAATTTCTGAAGGTTGTATGCCTCGGGGAACACCTCCCTAGGCAATGAGTTCCAAAGCCTCGCTGTTCGTTGGATGAACGAGTCATGCTCAAAGAATAATATATTTTTCCCTGTTCGAGTCTATTATGAGCTATGCCATTCTTCTTTGGGGTAATTCATCTGCAGCAAGTACCATCTTTACTCTCCAAAAAAAAAGCAATCAAAATTTTGGCTGATGTAGGCCTGAGAGAATCTTGCCGACCATTATTTTTTAGATGAAAAATTATAACTCTCCCGTCCTTATACATTCACAAAGTTCTCATTGAAATTCATAAGAGAGCAGGTAGCCTCATTGTTCAGAGTGATATTCACAATTATAACACTAGAAATGCTGAAAATATCAGAATTCCTCGACATAGGCTCTCTATATCAGAGAAAACTTCTATGGATTATAAGCTATATAATGTGCTTCCTCATCATCTTAAAATATTAGATCTTACCAAATTCCAGCAAATTATCAAAACATACTTTTTAAATAACTGTTAACTGTCTGTCAGTGAATACGCTGAGAACATTCCAGAAACTTCTTTTGTTGATGGGTACAGACTTACCGAATTTTAAATTTTGAATTTTAGATTTTAAATTTTAAATTTTAAATTTTAAATTTTAAATTTTAAATTTTAAATTTTAAATTTTAAATTTTAAATTTTAAATTTTAAATTTTAAATTTTAAATTTTAAATTTTAAATTTTAAATTTTAAATTTTAAATTTTAAATTTTAAATTTTAAATTTTAAATTTTAAATTTTAAATTTTAAATTTTAAATTTTAAATTTTAAATTTTAAATTTTAAATTTTAAATTTTAAATTTTAAATTTTAAATTTTAAATTTTAAATTTTAAATTTAAGATTTTAAATTTTATATAAAAAAATTTAAAATGAAATTTTGTATTTTGAATTCTGAACTTCGTTTTGAAATGTGACAGTTGTGAATGTTGTTTGTGATTCTTCACATATTCTATTTCTTTCAGTTCTGTTAACTACAGTGTAAACCCTTGACCTGCTATGAATATGCATCTGTAAATAACATAGTTAAATAAAGTATTCTAGATAAAACCCACAGTCGGTACTTTTTATAGTATTCTCAAATCCGGTCGCTATGCGGCAGCGTAATAGTCTAGGTTTCAAGATTTCAGACACTGTATTCTACTAAACATTGAGAATTGTATTTGTCTCCATAAATACAGTACCAATAGACTTGTAATTATTTTCACATCTCAATGTCACTTCCACTACCAGTCGAATTGGTCGGAGGGCTTGACGTTTTGGTAACAATTGTTTATATTTCAGTAGGTTTTGAGAAAATGCCTTTTCAAAATAATCGTATGTATGTATGTATGTAATTCTTGCATTGATGTGTGCCAGCCTCGGTTCGCTCTCAGCCTTAGGGGAGAATATCATGAAATGAATCAGCAAACTGCGATAAATAGAAGACAAGTTCTTGATCTTGTTTCAATTGCAGTCGATCAATTGAAATTCAGGTGAAATTAATTGCTGCCATCATACAACTTTCTGGAACACCCTATTATCATATTATTTGGGTATATGGCTCATGCTGCAAACTTCATACTCGTGGAAATGAATATTATTCCGTGCTCGTTGTACAATATACCATTGTAGTGTACGCATTAGTTTTTCAAATCAATATCCAGAAGGCGACATTGTTGAGAATAAAAACTTCACAAAAAACAGCCAGTTCAGAATAGTTCTTCCACATGAAACCAACTTTATTCCAATTCCCCAGCCAGGATCTTTCATGTGTTCAATAACGCATACATTTTTCTTATACACCATTTATCAGAACCCCAGCCATTACGAAACTTGTTTGAATTCTACAGTACCTAGTTATATAATTTATTTTTATTTTCAGACTGTAAATGAAGATTCAAACCGCCTATGGCTGAATGTTTTGAAGAGAGTTGATATGGCTTTTATGTTATGTTTTTTTTTTTTTTTTTTTATGTTCTGGTTCCCACGAAAAGGGATATCCTGTAATGTTCAGAGAACATCGTGGGAACCTAGGGAAAGGAGGTAGGAGTTGGTGTTCTTCTTAAATTTCTGAAGGTTGTATGCCTCGGGGAACACCTCCTAGGCAATGAGTTCCAAAGCCTCGCTGTTCGTTGGATGAACGAGTCTTTGGAAAGTGATGTTCTGCAGGTCTCCAAAGTGACCACGAAGGGGTGTGATGACTGAACTTGACGGGTTAATCTCGAAGAGACTGCCAAAGCAGGAACGATTGTTGATATTTCAGAAGAGCATCGCCCATGAAAATATCTATAAAATAGAGCCAAATCGCCAACTTTTCTACGGTGTTCCAGACAAGTGAGCGAGTTTGTAAGCGAGGCATCACCGACGAGACGAATTGCCCTTTTTTGGACAGAATCCAATAGCCTCAGGATATGTTTAGGTGCCGCACTCCAAATATGGGAACAGTATTCCAGGACAGGTCGGATCTGTGCCTTATAGATCATAAGCAGCTGACTGGGGGTGAAATAGCTCTTGGCACGAAACAAAAAACCAAGTTTTTGGGATGCACTTTGGCAATGGACCTCACGTGATTTTCCCAGGAAAGGTTATTGCTGATAGTAATACCAAGCATCGATATGGATGGCTTCAGTGGTATGGTTACTCCTGACAAAGTTATGTTAGGCACAGTGAGATCGGCTTTTCTAGAGAAAAGACATGCTTGTGTTTTGTTTGCATTGAATTCTACCAAGTTATTAGATCCCCATTCGAGAATTGTTGCTAAGTCCATATTATATTATTAACATTTCTTCCTCGTTCATTTCTGGTTTCACGGGCTGATATAGGGGCCCTGGAAGAGAAAGCGGTATGGAGGTACTTTCATCGGCAAAGCTGTGTACTGGACATGAAGTTGCTTTCAACAGGTCGTTGATGTGAAGTAGAAATAGTGTTGGTGCGAGAATAGATCCTTGCGGAACACCAGCATTTATGAGTAGAGTGTCAGATGAAACTCCATCGACCACTACATGGAGAGACCTGTTTGAGAGAAAACTAGCAAGCAGAGAACACAGCTGAGGGGGCAAGCCATAAGACGGAAGCTTGGCGAGGAGTCCCTGGTGCCAAACTCGATCAAACGCCTTGGAGATATCTAATGCCACAGCTAAAGTTTCTCCATACTTTTCAATAGATAGCTGCCATATATGTGAGACGTAAGCGAGCAGGTCACCAGTTGATCTCTGATGGCGGAAGCCATATTGCCTATCGTTGACAATTCCTGAGTCTTCCAGATATTTCATGAGCTCGATGTTGATGGCTTTTTCCATGACCTTTGAAATAATAGATAGCAGTGCGATAGGTCTGTAGTTGCTAGGTAGGGCCTTTTTGCCTTTTTTAGGGACTGGCTGTACTCTTGCAATTTTCCAATTGGACGGAAATACCCCCAAATTGTAAGAGTGGTTGAACAACTTGCAAAGAACAGGTGTTAGTTCGGGGGCACATTTCTTGAGAACAATCGGCGGGATTCCGTCAGATCCACAGGCTTTGTTGGTGTTGAGACCCAGCAAAATCTTTCTGATAGTACGTTGGCGAAAGGTGATCTCGGGCATGTGACTGTCAATAGGTGTAATGTTCGGGGGTTGTTTTCCCGATGAATCCAGAGTGGAATTTCCAGCAAATAGGTGCGCAAAGATATTGGCTTTTTCCTGGGCAGTCGTTGCTAGTGTTCCATCTTCTTCGGTTAGAGGAGGAAATGAGCTGGAAGTGAATTTTCTTCCCACAGCTTTGGCGAAAGACCAAAATGAACGGGATCCGTTAGGACATTCAGCAAGTTTAGATCTTATTTTGGCATTGTGGGCATCTTTTGAGCATTCTATTGTCTCTTTGCATATGCCTCTAGCCTCGACATATGCTGCTCTGGTCTCAGGGCCCGGATTTTTTAGCCATCGATGGTATGCTGCCTGTTGGGAAGCCACAGCTCTAGAGCAGTTTCTGTTAAACCAGGTCTTATCGGATGATGTTCTTCTTTCGGTATTCGGTATGTAAGTTTGCATCCCCAACATAATGATTTCAGAAATTGTCTCAGCACATCGTGTTGGATCTACTGAAGAGAAACAAACTCTTTTCCATGGAAACGCTGAGAAAAACATACGAAGACCTTCCCAGTCGGCCGAATTGTAATGCCACATGAGACGGGGTGGTATTGTGCAGCTCGATGGTAAATGGAAAGAGCATGTTGTGGAGATGAGGGTGTGATCAGAGTTTCCAAGTGGGGCACAAACTTCTATTCTATACGGGTCAGGATTGGTGGTGAGGAAAAGATCTAGTGTATTGGCAGACTGGTTGTTGACATCAGGGATGCGGGTTGGTAGCTCGACCAGTTGTTCTAGACCATGAGTGATGGCGAAGGCCTCGGCTTGACGACCTGCATCATCTGTTTTGTTAGAGAATTTGAGCCAGGCAGCGTTATGTACATTAAAGTCTCCCATGATTATGGTTTCAGCTGTTGGATGGTTCTCCTGAATGTAGTCCAGTTTGAGTGATAAAAACTCAAAGAGGTCGTTATATGAAGGTTCATTAGGTGATAGGTGAAGGCAGCAGAGGAACTTAGTCAGTTTGGTATCAGATAGCTTGAATACCAGATAAAGTAATAATTTGTCCACAAAATCTCACTGAAAATAGGATTCTTCTGCCAGCTCTTTCACCATGATTAAATAGAGCCTTTAGAATATCATGGTCTCAATTGGACCGGTTTCTTCAAAGGCTCAGAAACACAATAAGAAATCACCTTTATGGTTTCGATTCAATTGAAGAATTCTCAGAGGCTGACTTCCAAAATGCAACATCTGAAACAAAGCTCCAATTTCGTATTTTACAGGATATTGTGATTCAGTGCCAGAAGGAACTCATTTGTCATTGTCATTGATGTATCTCACTAAAACGTTCGGTCTGGCCAAAATTCAATACCCTATATATTGCATCTTTCGAAATGGGTGTATCGCACTGAATAAGACGGGAAAATCACTGGGAGAGCATTTGTGATTAGATTAAACATATTAAACAAGGAATCCTTGAATTGAATTATGGCTGTACATCGAACACTACTCCAACTCGGGTTGTGCCCATATTAACTAGTTAATATCCATTATATCACCTACTGATTGATTGATAGATATAATCAAGGACTCCCAGAAATATGTCGATATATTTCAAGAATTCTGATGGAATGAAACCAACCTCAGCAATGGGAGAATGAAATGAAAACTTATTTATATGATGATCCTAGAACAGGATTGGATTTGATATTAATAACTTCTCATTTTATTGGATGGAGTATTTCGGGGATAAAGAAAAAGAAATAATTCTTGATTGAAAAAACTTTTTAACAAAAAATTAAACCGATGAAATACGGAACTGAAAAGTAAAAAATAAAATAAACCTTCTTAGTATCAATAACCAATCTCCTAAACTAATGTAAGGTAACTAATTCTGAGTCGGCGCCAAACAAACAAGCAAATGAATTAGGTAAGGCGTAAAATGCGCGGTGACATTCTGAAATTCATTGATGTTTGTTTGAAGGTTGTAGACGATGTGGTAACTTGATTACTATCGTTTCGGACGTCCATCGTCTTAATGTATTTAAAAGGTTTTCACGACGTTTCGAATGCTTGTATCTGCAATCGTCTTCAGGTGAATACTGACAAGTTTAGGTGCTACTTACCAATTTATATGACTGTCAGCGCAATGATGCGTGCAATTCCGCCATGTGCAGCGGTGCGTGTAATTTCGCGCGGTGTGGTGGTGCGTGAAGTTGTCATTGATCATCGTTGATTGTTCGTTCGTTCGTTCGTTGATTGTTCGTTTGGCGCTGACTCAAAATTAGTTACTCACATTAGTTTAGGAGCTTAGTTATTGAGACTAAGAAGGTTTATTTTATTTTTTAGTTTTCAGTTCCGTATTTCGTCGGTTTAATTTTTTGTTAAAAAGTTTTTATTTTTATTTTTTTTTGTGGCTGAAATATACTAATTATTACCCACTTGTTTTTTGATTTTCTCCAAAATACTTACTTACCCACCTCACTTCAACTATTACCAGTTAAATAATAGATTATCTACTTTTACTATTTGTTGTAATATGAATTATTTTTGTTGTTCTGATTAGTTTATGCCATTACTTTGTATATCATTCCATCCTCTCATAGAAAATAATGATTGTGACGGATGTGGAACAAAAATAATGACAGTAGCGATCTGTCATTGTCAACTACATATGTGTGTGCCAATGTTCACAAGTGAAAAATCAATTATCCCCTATTTTTTCACCCGTAAGGGTGGATAATTCCATCCGAAATCCAAATATGAGGTATACCCTATCTATTAAGAAAAGAATAATCCAAATCGAAGAAAGTTATGCCTGTTAGAATCGGTTAACGGACCAGAATTCAGAGGGTGAGTGATCAATATCCTTCATTTTGCTACCCTTAGGGGTGGATTTCATCTTTTAAATTCGAATGGGACCAACTTCAAAGTACACCCTATCCACTGAAAAAATTATCGGAATCGGACATCTCAGTAAAAAGTTATGCGTGATCATACATAAAAAAAATATAAAAAAATAAAATATACGCGTCGACTAGAGAACCTCCTCCTTTCTGGTTTCGCCGGTTGAATAGAGAGATTTTTGCAGAAATAGAAAGATCTACCATGAAGTTTTCCCGGACCCTAAAAAAAATATAAAAGTAAACATCAACACTTTTATTCAGAATAGTTCTATGTTTTTTTAACCGACAAAATAAAAAAGGAGGAGGTTCTCTAGTCGACGGAAATATTGTTTTTTTCATGTATGAGCACACATAACTCTCGACAGGGCATTTCGATTTCAATGAATCTTTTTCATAAGATAGGGTATACCTCGAAGTTGGTCCCATTTGAGTTTAAAAAAATGTAACCCCTAATGGTACAAAAAATCAACCTGTTCAAGCTTCACCTCCAAATATAATCAACTCGTAAGATAATCGAACGTTTCCACACTTTATGTACGCACTGTATATCCGAACCCCTACGCTATATTTTCGATTCATCTATAGCAAATGGGACTATACCCCAAGCGCTCAAAACAGCCTATGTTATACCTATATACAAAAATGGACTGAAAACCACAGACCTATTTCGCTTCTGAATAATTTGTGAGAAAAATAAAGCGTCGCCTCATGAAATACCGTGACCAAAACAAAATAATATCTGACGGGCAGTATGAGCTTAGAGAAAATCGAAGCACTCAAGACGCTATAGCATATGTGAATTCGCTGCTGTACAAAGCTATCGATAATAAAAAGACATGTCTAGGTATCTCAAAGCGTATCTCGAAAGCGTTTGACACGATCAGCCACGAGCAATTGCTGGAGAATCTTAAGCACATAGGCATACGAGGTACTCCCCTAGACCTCTTCCAGACAGACAGCATATGGTTAAGTTAGACGATGTGGTGAGTAGTCATAGAACGGTTTTCTGTGGTATTCTGCAGGGCATCGTTCTTGGACCAGTGCTATTCACCATATACCTGAACTCATTGCTCACCTCTAAAACGAAAGGATAAATCGTATCTTTCGCCGACGACATAGTTATAGTTTATGTCGCGGATTCATGGGAAGAAGTGGAATAAAAATAGGAACAAGATTTCAAAAAAAATAATGAATGGTTCAAATCTAATCTCTAACTGCGAACATAACTAAAACCAACATCCTACCATTCACTTCATACGAAAATAATCTGTCACCATACAGCTCTATAGTTTTTGATAGAAAAAATATAAACACGAAGCCAAAAAGAAAATACTATGGAGTGTCAATTGACTCGTTCTTGAAGTGGGGTGTTCATTTGGAAAAGCTAAAGAAAGAGATACGTTCACTATCATACAAATTCTACCAGTATCGCTAGGTACTTCCTCTCGAGAACCTCAAAACAATTTGTTTTACTGTCGCTGAGTCACTCTTGAGCTATGGTTTGATGGGGTGGGGAGGTGTTAGGAAAACCACACTAGTCATACCAAAAATAATTCTCAGAATTCTCTTCATTCATTTGACCAACTGTACATAGATCTCAAAATGCTAGATGTAAGACAAATATATGTATGCTGATGCACACATTTTCTAACAAATCCACTTACCTGAGAGAACCGGAACACATACACAATACGCGAAAATGCTTCCTTACCCAGAGCCAACAAGGCGTTGGGGCAGCGTTCACTTGTCTGAACCGCTCCTAGATTTTTTAACGTCCTCCCCGAATCTATTAGAAACATCAAATCTAAGCTTAGGTTCAGAAATAACATTAGAGACTGAATTATCCAGCAGAGAAGAATATTTTTCAATCCAGTTGTTGAATGAATGAAATCAGGTTTTGATAAAACTAAACCATGTAATACTCATTTATTACCTATTCTGTACTATAATAGTCATTTTATAGTTATAGGTATTTTGCAAATTATTCGTCTCCTTCATTACTCTCTCTTGTAACCTCATTACAGCCCTATCTCCGAGATTAACATATTCAATAAATTATATCATTATTCAATCCAACACTGTCGTGAACCTCAGAATCATGTGATAAACAAAGACAACTCTATCCATAGACAGTCCTCACGAGGACTGAATGGTGCTCTGTGTTCATCTACATAGGCCAGACATCCACAGCACAGTCACTACTATGTAAATTTGATATAGTGATCAATATGTAAACTTGTAATATTGGAAACTATGTGAATAAATAAAAAACTAAAATTCCATGTTAGAGGGTAGTGGATCCATAATTCTCGCTACTCAATGAAATGAGTACCTATAACAGACAAATCTTATCCAGAATTATGTATGAAAGACAAAAAAAGAATTCTGTGAACATGCTGTGGTTGTGCAGGACGGTGGAACATTCTTACCAAAGTTTGACTTGACAGAAATTTGAGAAGTGAGCCGCAAAGAGATTACAAAGCTCGAGGTCACCTTCAATCCCATTATTATAGATGTTGGTAGAAATATCAGTTTTTCTTCTGAATTTTCGTCAGGAATTCTTCAAGACTTTTTCAATTCGATCGGCACAAATTGATTTATGTTTTTGTAATTATATTCTTTGGCTTCTATGATTCGATATTTCAACTGTTTTTATGTCCTGGCTATAAAATATACTTCAAAAAGGTGGGTCGGAGCATTTGAGCATTTGGAATCCATACTACATATCGATTGGTCGATTGTTCCGTAACTATTAAATCGGGATTTAAATCAAGCAGCAAACCAACCATGCATAATCTACTGTGGAGAGCCTGGGGATTGAAATCGATTCCACACTCGTGTTTTGAACGCATATAAATATTGTCGGATTATAGAGAATTTCCACTCTCCAGTTATAGTTCAGGAGAAGTTTGTATGGTTGCACAGTTTCCCGGGAGCTCAATAAAGCAGGCCAGAATTTCAAAACACAGAGGTTTCTCCGGAAATAGAAATTGATTGATGAGGACGTTAATGGCGGTGATTCTACAGCATGGCTGTGATAAGATAATCATTGAGAAATTCAGACAATTCGTGATTTTTGGAACATGTGACAGGATGTCTCATAAAATCAAATCAAATCAAATATGCTTTAATATCGAAAGAATTAAATTCTCATTCACAAAGCTAGAAGGTAATTATAAAATAGTTATAAGCATTTAAAATATAAAAGAGTACAAACATTTAAAATACAAAAAGAGTACAAACTGTATAAATATAAACACACATATATACATATACATATATACATACAAGTACATGCATATATGTGAAAAGTCACAATAATAATAAATAAAGTCACAATAATGCCAGGTTCAATGAATAGTCGTAATCGCATACTAAAAAATTTTTGTATATAACATATACACGTTGTATATAAACAGACACATATTTAAAGCTAAATTAAAATTACAATTCGAAATCAAATACTTAAAATACATTGTCATAAAATTCTTTCAAATTATAATATGCTCTATCTAGCAGTAACTCCTTAACAGCCATCCTGAATCTATTATGTGCCACCAAAGAACGAATATGTGAAGGCAGGTGGTTAAACATTTTTTTAGCGTTATAAATTATTGACCCCTTTACCAAGGAGCTTCTGGGAATTGGTAGGGATACTGTAAAGTTATCACTCCTCGTCTTGTAAGTTGACAGAGATTGGATATTATTGTAAAATTTTTTGTGGATTAAACATACACTTTCCAGAATAAAGATACATGTCAATGTTGATATTTTTCGAGTAATAAACAAGGGTTTGCATGAATCTCTGGGTTCCGCTAGAACAAACACCGAGTTCAATAGAAATTGAGAGCTATTCCCCCAAAAACAAATTCCATATCTTAACAGTGAGTCAATCAGACCAAAATATGTTGCTCTCGCTGCAGATGTATTCAATTCTGATGATATGACCCTTACCGCAAAGCAACCTGATGACAATTTTTTGCATAAACTACTGATATGAGTATTGAAAGACAGACTGTTATCCATATGGAGTCCCAAAAACTTGGCTGATGGTTTGGTACTTATTCTCGAGTTCCCTAAGATTATGTCATTCAGAGTGCATCTGAAGGTTACAATGCATGTTTTTGAGACATTGAATGATAATTTATTGGAATCACACCAGTTTTTCACCAGGGATATGTCTGTAGCTATGTGTTTATTCAATTCATCACTGTTGTTGCCATGCCACAGTATTGTAGTATCATCTGCGAACATAGTGAATTTGCCCCTGATATTGATGCTTGCCAGATCATTGATGTACACCAAGAACAAAAGGGGGCCAAGCACTGATCCTTGTGGTACCCCACAACTCACCAGTTGAGATTTTGAACTTTCTCCGTTGAGCGAGACCATTTGTTTGCGTTCTGTTAAGTATGATTGAAACCATCTTAATGTTATATCTCTGAAACCATAAATTTCTAATTTTTGAAGAAGTATCTTATGATCAACACAGTCAAAAGCTTTTGTAAGGTCCCAAAAGATTGTTGCAACTGTATCACTTTCGTTGATTTTGAGATATATATTCTCTAGTAAGGCAAACATGGCATCATTTGTGCTCTTCGCTGTTTGAAAGCCAAATTGGTGAGAGCTCAACAAATTATGATAGAACAGAAATGAAGACATCCTTTTTTTAACTAATTTTTTTCAACTAACTTGGCCAAAGTTGGCAATAGTGAAATAGGCCTTAGATTAGAAATTATATCACAGTCTCCTCCTTTGAGCAAAGGATTTATTACCGCTATCTTGAGACATTTCGGGAATGTTCCCTTCAAAAATGATATATTAATTGACTCGGCTAAGGCAGACATAGCATTATGTGGAAGGTGGGTTAGAACATCAGCGGAGATCTCATCCCAACCAGAAGTATGTCTATTTTTTATATCTTTTAACATTTCTTTCAATTCCTCTGGGCTAGTGGGTGATAGAAAAAAGGAGTCTTTCACAGATATATCCTTTAAATAGGTGACTGGATCTTCTTGTGTTTTAATATCCCTAGATAGAGTATCGGCAATAGTGCAGTAATAATTATTGATTTCATCAGCCGCTAGAATGGTATTTAGGGTGGCTTACTATTTTTCCCTCTAAGATCATTAATAATTGCCCAACTTTCTTTTGACATATTGTTGGACTTACATATTCTTTTTCCAAAATATAGCTGTGTAGCTGCTTTTATAACATTTCTATAAATTTTCCTATAGTTATTAAAGTACAACATAAAGTCTTCATTTTCAAGCGAATATTTCCTTATACATATAATGAAGGGAACGCAAGTTTTTACATGAAACTCTTATACCCTTTGTTATCCACTGCTTTCTGACTTTAGTTTTTGATTTGATCAAGGGGAATGTAGTATTGAATATATCGCAAAGTTGTGCGTGAAAATCGGTCAGTGGGTCTTTATTCCTTAGGGTTTCCTCCCAGCATATAGTTGAACTCAGCTGTTCAAATGTTTCAAAATTCTTACAACTAAATATGCGTCGAAAATTTTTATGAGATTTTGGCTTTATGTAATTGGTTTGTATTTTACGAATGACAGCTTCATGATCAGACAGACCACTATTAGTGACCTCACAAGATAGACAGGTAATATTGGTACATATATAATCTAAAATGAATGAGGAGTATTTCGAGAAACGTGTCGGGGATTCCACATGCATTGTGAGGTTGAATGATTGAATTAGGTTCTGGATTAGACACGCTCTTGGGTTTTTACTGTCAAAGTCGATATTAAAGTCACTTGTCGATATAATATTCACATTTGGAGAGAGCTGAGAAAGAATACCATCTAGCTTTTCAAGGAAAATATTTTCGTTACTTTGCGGTGGACGATACACACATAAGATATATAACTCATTCTTTTTGCAATGAGCAATTGAAAACTCAAACTCTTTTTCAACAATCAAGTGATTGAGTTTATCAATTGCCTTGAAACAAAATTTATCAAGAATTGCTTCCTTGGCTAAGATCATAGTTCCACCATGAATAAAAAAATTTCTACAAAATTTGGTCAAAATGACATAATGTGGTATGAACAAAGGTTCGTCTTCTGTCAGCCAGTGCTCTGTCAATAATAATAAATCCGGAAAGTCATGACTTTCCAAGTAAATGTTAAGTACGTCACTTTTGTTACGCACCGATTGAATGTTCAAAAGCATCACTGGAAGTGATTTGTCTGATTCTATTGTAAAAAATTTGTTTGGCGTGTTGGCGAAGGGCTATCTCTTATTACTGGCTCCTGTAGCACCATCAAATTTGATTTTGTTTGATTTTGGGTCGTGATGTTCAGGCTGGTTGTTTTAGCAAACACCAAATTTTTTGTAAAGTCCTTCGTTCGGTTGATTTTTACCAGTTCACAGATGTTTTGTGTTGATTGTGTCTATTACCATTTACCTTGTTAAGTTCTAAGAACGTCACTTTGCCTTCAGCATAGTTGTTTAGCCTAGTCACATAATCATTTAGTCTGGTGTCAAATTTATAAATAAATGTATTGGTATTAGTTATATAGTCCTCTGTGATGTACGGTACCGATACAAGGGTTATATTTGTATGTGTACAATGTTTGAGTTTATCATATATGTTTTTGAAGGATGGGTATTTTCCACTTAGGAAATTGTTATATCCTGCTATAATTACTATGTTATCAGCCAAAGAGAAATCCTGGGATATATTCACAATATTGTCAATAATATTGTCATACCTTGCATTAGGTTTGATGGTAGTCTGAACTGTAGTAGTACCTCCAACTCGTTTTCCGATAGTTTTTCCCAAACCACGGCCATGTTGATCACATAATATCATCATTTTACTTTTGTCGCTTTTATCAACTTCACTATTACTTGATGCTTTGATGGTCACAACATTCTTCTTTTGTTCAGTTGTCTTCTTTTTTATCAATTCTGTATCATTTTTTGTTGAATTTTCATGACGTTTGTCTACTTGTTCCAACTGTTTTTAATTTGTTACCCTTCTCGTAATTTCTGTTGCATGTTTATCTCTTGTCTTCTTCGTTTCATTATTAAGACAGACAGTATGTTCAGATCTTAGCTGTTCGAGTTCTTCTCTATATGTTTTATTATCCAGGGTTAGTGTTTCAATTGATGTTATCATATTTTTATTAATACCATTTAATTCTTCTATATCATCGGATAATTTAATAACTTCTCTAGCAATTCTGTCATTCTCCAGAAGTAGATCCTGATTTTTCTTTATTATGTTTAAATTTTATTTTTTTAGTTTGTCTATAGTTCTCTTTTGTTCGTTTATGCTTCTAATATATCCCTCTTCTGTGTCAGCTATCACATCTTGTAGGTCAAGAGAAGATCTTCTTAGTCGGTGAATAAAAGAATATTTTTCTTTCGTTTCTTCCTGCAATTTAGCAATTGTTACCATCATGTCTGTCATAGTTTCCTCTTGCTTTATTTCAGAGTCTTTCAAGAGCTTACTTTTTAAATTGAGTTGTTCATTGATTTCCTTAATGATTGACTCCAGTTCATAATATTTTTTGTCTTCTTTAGCTTTATTAGTTGTGCATTTTTTGGAGCATAAGATCTTGTGGTCTTCTATTTTAACAGCATTCTTTTTCCTGTCTAGGCAGCTGAGATGAAATATATTGTGGCACTGTATGCAACACACATTAGATAATTCCTTAGTTTTACAGCATTTGAAATGGGTTGACATTATTAAAAATCCTTTTTCAATTTTGATGCGGACACGTCACTGGTCTAGTCTAATTCAGACTATAGATAAGAAAAGTTTCCACGAGATAAGTTTCTATTTTAAGATTTATTGATAATTGTCCTATTTTTCCTGGGCTAATATCGATGAATCAGAATGGATTATTTGTGTTCAATGTGTAAAATAATCACACTTTCTGTTGCTAGCACTTTTTGTTCTTTATACTTTCAGCTGCTGCACACTTTTTGCTGCTTGAAAAGCAAAAAGTTAACTGATGTTGGGCTGTTTTTGCTGGTTGTTTACTTGCAGATGGAATTGAAATGCATACAAATTTCACTTTTGTGTTTGGTTTAACTACAAATTGATGTAACAGTTGAACACAAACCTTTGTAACCTTCAACTAGGCCAAGTTACAACTTTTTGCTCGTATGAAATCCACTGAATACTTGCTGATTAATGTGGAGCACATTTCACACACTGCTTTCTTTACTCGTTAGGTGATAAAGGTCGGTACTCACGAAAGCGATCCTATAAAATATTGAGGAAAAAATCAGGGCATATATGCTTTCCAAAACAAGTAAATGCACAAGAAAATTGTTAATTATTTTTTACATTCTGTAAACCATTTTGATACATGGTTTCGAGTTCACGAATGAATGTTTCATTGTTGTAATAATTCTGATTCAGTCTATTGGCGTTTCTTTCAGTAACACCAAAATATCCAGCATTCCTTTCGTTTTACTACATGAATTCATTTGTGTCTTTAATTTGAATCCAATAGTACTTTGCTACTATTTTTATTTCATGAATGTATTGTTGAAGTTTATAGATTCTATTTTCGAAATACTCCGACCATATTCATAACATACCCATAGTTTGGTAGAGGAATTTGATTGGGAGATGGCAGTGTAGTGTTGAATCGTAGGAATAACATACAACGTTAGAGTTGAAGCGTATCGACCACATACATATAAAGTGTTCATTATCACCTTGTTTTCTTCATACAGTCCTATACTTGTTATCGGTTGTGGTATATTTTAATACTCAGGTTCAGGAGAGGAGATGGAAGAAGGAACCGTAGAAATAATTTTACTTACTTTATGATTGGTTCTTGTCATGGGAAACCTTTTCTTGTGGGAGCAGATGATGATTCTAACTATTTGATTCGTATGCTCTTCTTCTGAGAGATATTTCCATCCTCAACCGATGCTCCCATTTTTCTCATTGTTGACAATTGGTGCTCAAATCTGTAGAGAATTTCATAAACTAATGCCTTCCTAAATAAGTTGCACTATACAACGAATACTCCTCCTATCCATCAATTTCAAGGAATTCATGGAATCAAATAAGCCCCGGGTTAAACTGTCTCAAAGGAGAAAAATAGATTTTCACTTCAACTAGTGTTTCTGACGCAATTGACGAGTGCGTACATATGATAGAATTATTTAATTGAAGTGTCACCTAGGCATTCGCAATTAAGTAATAAAATAATTAATAAAAAAACATTTTAAAGACAAGCTTTCATTCAAATGCGCTGAAAAGTAAAAAATAATTGTTTTGAATGTGTGATGTAGGTTTCACCGTTATAGATTTTCAGTTCGAATACAAAAGCGACAAGCTTTTGAATCTATAACTCACGGAATAACCTACGTCGCTCATCCAAAGCAATTATTTTAAACTTTTTAGCGCATTTGAATAAAAGCTTGTCTTTAAAAATTTATTTTTATTTATTATTTTATTTGGTGCTTTTAAGACTTAATCTATGTATTTCTGTTAATGCATCGTCATTATGAGGCCTTTTTCCTGAAAGTTTTGATCTATCTAGTTCTTCAGTGAAGAGAACATCTAAAGATCAATTCGTCTGCCATCAATAATCTCTCTCCAAAAACCCCGACATACCAACTTTGAATAGAAACGGTCCGTCATCACAGAGATCGTCCGCCATCTTGGAGCCGCCATTTTGAATTTTGAATTTCGACAATAAATTCATAATCTCGTCGCCGAAAACCTCAACATACCAATTTTGAATAGAATCGGACCATAATCACAGAGATCGTCCGCCATCTTGAAGCCGCAATTTTGATTTCATGAATTTTGACAATAAATTTATAATCTTTGACCCCGAAAACCATCACATATCAATTTTGAATAGAATCGGACCATAATCACAGAGATCGTTGGCCATCTTGGAGCCACTATTTTGTTTTTTCACTAACGAAAATTCCATAATGCATCGTCACGGGAACTTCGAACACCTGCCAAATTTCACGTTAATCGGGCAACTAGAAGTGGGTAAAATTTAACTTGCAAGATTTGATTACAGACAGACAGCCACTGGGACAGGTGAAACTAAATAAAAATTTGTAGAAAAAAAAATTAAGGGACAGTTGATAATGATGTTTGATAAGGAAGGTTTATACATAAGCAAGATTTGTATCGCACATGATCATTAATTTGATTTCTTTTTCGTCCTAGTTTAAACAAATTACCGTAAGTGATGCATGATTATTAAATGAATGTAAGTTTTTTTAGAGAAATAATATTCTTGATCTTTTTCCACTTGTTAAAAATATCATAGAATTAATTATGGCATCTACCGAATTATTTAATAATAATAGCTTTTATTTTGATTCTGTCACAAGCATTGACTTACTTTTTTTTATAGATCGTAACCTAATTTACAAACCGATCATTTGACTACGAAGTAGTATTCAATGATATCAATATTAGAAAGAAGATTTTACTATTGTGATCTGGATCGACACCTTAAATGGGATACTCATATAAACCATGTAATAAAAAAAACAGATTCGTATAATACAAACTCAAAATCCTGTCAAAAATGTTCTCAATAAAATATTTGAAAATCGTATACCACGCACTGACGAAAATCACCTTACATATGGTATCCTAGCGTGGGGAGCTGCCTATGAAAAACATCTGTCGGACCTGAAAAACAGAAATATTTACTGAAAACAATCTACCGTAAACCGCTAACACTCAACAGACAATTTGTTCATAAAAACTGAAATTCATGACATACGACGACTTTTTCTGAAGAATATAAAAATAAACCCATTGAGATAAAACACAAATACCATAGAAGGTATAAAACCATGTCAGTTCATGTTTCTATACCTGACAAATTTTGTATGATGAAGTCCTACTTGTACCTAGCACCTAGAGGATATAATACAATACAGAGAAATGAAAATAACACACTCACCAGCTCAGTTCAGGAAAAACTTAGAAACTCTCTACTCCTCGTCATGAGCTACACAAGATATTCGACAATCGATCAAAATAACAATTAATAATAAAATAAATAATACCTACCTACTTCCTCTTCTCTGCCATTAATCCCAAATAATCACCAGTCCACTGATTCAATTAAAAATGTAGTAGTATCTATTTTATTCCGTAAGGCATAATAAATTTAGGCAAACCAATGAATCATATAAATATATTCATAAATATATAAATTGACGAATGACTAACCTGGATACCACTAATGTTACATTAATGTTCATTGAGAATTATGTATGTTGATCCGTAATGTATAAAATGATGAATCAACCCACTAATGTTGTACCTCTTAGTTGTTCTTCCCTTGTTAATCATTCAATTATTTTAGTTAGTTCATAACCACGCCCAGGCTAGTCCCTTTGTGGTTCTTTCATATTTATTTACCCCCCTCATTAAGTGAATAAATATATTATTATTATAATACTTAATTTATTCAGTATTTCAATTCTGTTTCCCTACTTGGTTATCCACAATGCAGTCTTTTTTTTTCTTAGGAAGAAAAAAACGAATGTCACTTTCGTACACATTTTGGAAAAAAATTGGTAAAACCTTGTAACTGTCATTAATTGTTTTGGAAAATATCTCTGCCTCATTCATATATATGAGTTCCTAATTAAAACTGGAATAGAAAATCAAATAACTACCTGAATAAAAAAGCAAATTTTCAATTTCAGATTTTTCTTTTGAGTTAGGGTCTTTTCAGAATATCTATCAGATGTAGTTCAATGTCCAGCGTGGCTTTAGCCGGGGAAGTAGTTATTTTCTGTTAGACATTCACAAAAAATAACTTCATTTTTATCGTGGAGTTTTCAATTCACGGAAAAATATTTCTATTCAAATTCCATTGAGAATGTTTCCCTTTTTAACATGAATACCCCACAAGAGGTTATCTTTACGATGGAAGATAGTGACTAAAGTTTATCTTTCAGTCGCAGATGATTCCACATCTGATTTTATGAACACCCTGTTCATATTTCCAACAAATCAATATCAATTTTAGTTGAGAATTTTCAAAATTACTTTCAACTGACCGATGATTTCTTGGAATTGGAAAACTGTACCTTAATCTGCTTTATAAAGGAATAGAAGTAACTCTGATTTATTGAGTGGTTGATGAAAATATTTTGAGAGATGGGAGAAATCATATTGTTTTGGATAGACTTTCAGCACCTTCTGAACCATTATCACATTTCTTTCGAGAACAAGTTATATTTTAGAAACATCGTTAGAATAATATACACTTCAATATAAAAGCAGCTGTTCAAATTGACAAGCATATCCAATCATAAAAAGCTCATCAGATATATATTGTAAAGTAATATTTTTTGTTGAGTAAGACGATTCTGGGATTTTTCCAGTTAACCGAAGAAATTGGCTGTTGAAAGCTAGTTAACACCATCGAAAAAAATGTAATGTACGGGATGGTACGATACCAAAATAAAGGAAAGTCTATTCTGCACTGAATTACTGACACTGGAGACATCCTCCGAGGAGAGCAAATAACCAAGCTGGCCTTGTAAACAGGAATCTATCTACCGAGACATTATCGATTCCACGACCAGTATTGTTAGCTCCAAAGGAATTCAACTTATATTCTGAATTCCATACCGAAGAGGCAACCAGCTTTTTCGAACATCGAAACTTCGTATACAGAAATCTTTGTATGACTGAGATAATATCGATTTTGCGATGAATGTTGATACTAGATGGAGATCGTGTATTAAATGGTTGGGAATTTCTATTTATCATAAAAAATTCCTCACTCGTTGGTGGGCACACTGAGGTTAAAACAAAAAGTTTTCTTGATTGAAAAAGATGCACTCAAGTTCCTTCAATTTTTATAGATTAGATGACTTGATAAGAATGTTAACTATTCAACCAACTGTAATTTCTTCTGATATTTGAAGAAGAAACGGATGTTAGAATAAAACTGGCCTTTGAAAAAATACTGCCACAGAATTCTCCTGTACAAACATGTTATGATCATTATTTTAGTATTATCCCACGTGAGTACTAGAATTTATCGAAAGTACAAGAATAATAATTGAGTTGTGATGTAAACCTCTTGAAATCTCAATTCAATATATTCAACTGATAAACATAAATTCAGTAACATTATTTGTAGTTACAAAGTTTTCCTAGATCAAACCTATGTTTTTCAGTAATTCTCTTGAATATTTCATAATGGGTTTTGATGAAAAAAAATCAGGACGATTAAGAATAAAGAACAATGTCTTACAATTTTGTTAATGAAATTTGTCTGATGATTTTGCAAATCTCAATAGAGTATATTGTATAGAATATATAAGCTCATTTTCATAACATTGTCTTGTATCCAGAAAAATGTCGAATTCTTGAGAACACTGCGTTTTTATGGAAAATATCTAAGTAATGTATTTTACGCTGGTAGGGAAATTATATTTGTCGAACAATTTTCGATTTCTTTTGCATACCGATGACTAATTAAAAATGTCCATTTCTTCGAGACGGAAGTTCACTAAAAACTTGTCAAATTACCATAATTGTCGTGCAAATTTTGAATTCATCAATCAAAAATAACACTTGTGTTTGATGAATAATTCGGAATTTTCTTTTTTCAATGGTTTATTGAATTTTTATTCCTTTCAGTCGAAGATTCACTGAACTATTGACTAGTCAAGAAAACAGGATTTGTAATAAAGTTAAATATAAACAACAATCATTTCATTAAAATTTTGTCGAATAATTGTCGAACTATACTTAACTTGATAAAAATTAAGAAAACATATTATTTGAAATATACACACTTTTTCCATTTTATACGACTGATTTGTGCATTTCTCTTTTATAGGCAAAATAAATTTGTTGTATAGTTATTCTAATCCCAATTGGAACGGCAATAAAAATAAGAGCACTACGAGGAGTGTTCATATGCACTGCCCGGCAAATGGGAAATTTATCTACTACCAGTGTTTTTGCTTTCAAAGCGTTCCTGGTGCAATCGTAAAAAAGTTTTGTCGTGTGGAAGAGAATTCCTTCTCGAAACTTTTTATGTCGGTCCAATTGGGATTAGAAATACTATACAACTTTAAACGATGAATAATTCGGAAAGAGATATTTTTTTTTTCAAAGCGGCGCACACTGTATGCCAATTGAATATTTTTCACAGCTCAAATCTCAATTGGCAAATGTTCAACATAAAAAAATAAATATGCTGCGAATTTAGAATGGCTTGGTCCATAAAACAGAATCGTGGAATATAATTCCCCCCATCAGTTAATTGAGCAGTCCTGCACAAAATGCGGGTCGTCCTAGTCAAAACATGGGTGAGGGGCCGTTTCGGATGGTAGTGCCCCAGAGAAAAATCAAATATTCCTGGCGCCAGACCGGGAAATGGTAGAAAGCTTCAACTGCAGACTTTATTAGATTTTTTTGTTGTGTTACTCCCTGCCGAATTTAGTCGTAATCTAGCGGATATATTTTGAACTTTGACATTTTTTTATTTTTGAAAGATGTCAGTTTGGAGAAATAATTTTTCTGACTGATCTGGATACAGTTCTCCAATGGCTTTCGAATGGCATATTGCAAGTCAAGTTCCATGCGATATAATTTCTGTCATTTTCAAATAGTGACACTTCCGTTTGACAGATGACAGTTAAAAACTAATTCGAGGCAGGAACTGTATCAAATTTCAGCTCGATTGGTCAAACGGTTCGGAAGTTTTTTTTTTTTGTTGTTAACGCTTTCTTAGTTGTTTGACCAACCCTCAGAAGTTAATGAAAACTTGTGCGAGTTAAGTTATCGTGGAAGATTATAGACAGACAAACAGAAAGACACACACAGACAGACTATGGAAATGGTCTCAATCGTATCGGGGGGCCTCAGACAATTTTCATTCGAAATTTAATTTATCTTAACGTTTTGGAATTATATTGAAAAAACTTTTGTTTTAACCCTTGCAGAGTCAAATTTAACAGATTCTTACAAGATGCTTATGAAATGAGAAATTCAGATATTAAGGTCATAATTCAGGTTTGAAGAGATTTTTTGATTGCATTACAACGGATCTTGAATTCTAAATTAGTTTTCTATCTTCCTTTGTGCCAATTTCGAATTATCTGAAGCGAAAATAAACTGCTTGGTTTCAATAAATAACTCAGAAATTATATTTTATGTTGGTGGAATAATTTTCTTTTCTTTCTTTTCTTTTCAAAATATCAGATTAGTTCAATGTCCAGCATGGCTCCAGCCGGCGAAGTAGTTGTTTTTCATTAGATATTACAAAAAAAAACTTCATTTTTATCGTAGACTTTTCAATATTCAGGAAAATCTTTCTATTCTATATTCAATTGGGAATGTTTCTCTTTTCAACACAAAAATTTACACCTATACAAGAATTTGTATTTAAAATAGTATTGGTGATGGGAAAATGAAATATCGCAAGAAGAAGAAGAAAAAAACAGAATTCGAATCCTAAGGGATTTGAACAACCTTCGAAATATTTGATTAGTTTTTATATTTGAAACTGTTTTTTTCATCATGTAGTATTTTTTAAAGGAACTTGTGAGACAATACATGAAGTATAAATTATACCAACGAAAATTATGGTTGTCAAAATTGTCTTCATTTTGATCTTCGAATAGATCCTAGTTGGATTTTATGCCTTATTTTCGTCAGATTCACCAGAATTGGTGAAAATAAGGTACCTTTGAAGTCATGAATTGATATGAAGACATTTTATCCAACAAGTCGAAGATATAAATAAATAAAAATAATACAATAATGCTTCTCAACCGATTTATCTCCTAAAATCAGTTTCAAAGAATAACAAAATTGGGGGGGACAATGTTTCTTGAAATTCCATCTTCACTGATAGGCATTATTTTCAATAAACATACGTTGAGGAATATTAGCGTGGCGCCATATGTATTGGAATGGTGTTTCAATTTATTTTTTTAATAGAATCAAAAAAGCTTATAAAAACGTATGAACTCCTCGAAATCCACGAGGCCAAAGCCACGGGCATAAGCTAGTTCTTTATATTAATTCAAAATATGTTTTTTCTACGACAACCTCGATAAATATTCATTTTATAACCGTAACAATCATAAACAAGCACATTTTGTACAGAATTTCATTTTTGCATCGGTTGCTAGGCAAGTTGCTAAGCAGCAAATGTGAAATGGAATATTTCGTGTTAGGTCTAGGTTCACTCTAAAATCACGACGACTGCGGCTTGTCAAATTATGACGTCCAGCGAAAAATTGATGAAATCTCAGCAGATCGTTTCTGTCAAAGTTTTAGTGGGTAACGAGTAATTTCATAGTTGTTTTCTATAAAAACTATTAATTAAAATGGAAACTGATAGTGATATTGACTTAGATTTGACACCTCCGAAGCAGCGAAGGTAACAACACTGAATTTATTACCGGAAACGTCGAAGTGTATGTATCAACGCGCTTATAACCTTTTTTGGAATGGAAGGTAGATCAAAAGACAAAATCGTTTTCCGAGAACGTTTTAGTGGCTTATTTTGGCGACTTAGCCAAAAAATTTAAAAGTTCCACTTTGTGGTCATACTTCTCAATGCTGAGAACGACTCTTAGTATCTATAATGATAAAGATATTGCCAAATATTTGAAACTGAAAGCATTCCTCAAGCGGCAGTCTAACTGCTACAAACCCAAAAAGTCAAAGATCTTTACAGCAAATGACATCGATAATTTCATTGAACAGGCTCCAGATGAAATATATCTGGCAACAAAAGTAAGTTTTATATCTCCATTTGATGAAAAATATGTTTAAGTAAACTAATTTACATTGTAGGTTGCATTAGTTATGGGAGTAATGGGTGCATGTGGAAGACATGAATTACATCAAATGAAAATTACTCATTTCAATGATCTTAGTTCAGCTGTTTTAGTAACAATACCAGACAGTAAAACCAAAATAGTACGAAATTTTACTGTAACTGGCAAATTCTACGAAATTTATAAAAAATACGCAAATCTTCGCCCTCAAAATGCTAATGGTCTATGGTTTTTCATGAATTATCAAAAAGGAAAGTGTACCATTCAGAGAATAGGTCTGAATAAGTTTGGAGCTATGGGAAAATACATTGCCAAGTATTTAAAATTGCCAAATTACGAATTATATACTGGGCACTGCTTCTGCCGATCCTCCGCAACAATTCTTGTTGATGCTGGAGGTGACATAACCACGTTAAAACGCCACGGTGGCTGGAAATCTACTACAGTCGCTGAGGGATATATTTTGATGAATCGAAGAAGAGTAAGCTTGACATAGCAAATAAAATTGCAAATGCAATACAGATCATACCATCAGGCATACCAACGAATTTAGAAATGGAAAATCGCGAGAAGCCGTCTACTTCAACGTCGACAAATTATCAATTTCGAAAAGAATTAAGTATTCAGCAATCAAGTTCCCCAAATATGATATTCAATAATTGCACATTCAGCTCCAATTAGATACATACATACATTTCTAGGCTTCTATTTCTGTGTACCTATTAGAAATAGCAATAAAGACAATATTTACATATTTCTTCAATTTATATTTCAATTCTGATAGATTGTCATAGAAAAAGTATAGTATGCAACTCGCAACAAAATGGCCATTTTGCACTCGTATGAATTGCAGCACTTGCCTTCGGCTCGTGCTGCAAATTTCATACTCGTGCAAAATGGGCATCATTTTGTGCTCATTGCATAATATACTATTTTGTACTGATTATAATGACTGAATGAAAAAAATATATGGCGCGTCCTCAGATCAATAATGTGTATTTATTGATCTGAGGGTGCGTCCCATTGGAATATCGATCAATATAGTTTATTCGTTTGTTACATTTTAGCTCTGGAATCTAATTTATACAAACTAAAGAACCTCATTTGAAAGGAGCATGCAGTATGTATTAATTGAAAAACATTAATGGAAATTTAAAGCGATTTTAAGTGTGTGTGTGTTTCTTTCAGCATATCATTGTATGACATCACAGTTTTTGAAAATAGAACATATAGATGATGTTAAAGGTAAAATATAGTAAGAAAAATATTATGCACATCTGATATTGTGATATACCTTTCCAACTACCTCCTAGAGTCATATTATGACTGAACCATTTCAGAATTTTGAGCCACCCTGTATAGTTATACAATGCTGTGTTACCAATTTTGAACATAGGTTCTCTGAGAGAGTTTACAGAACTCATTTTATTGTTTTGTGGATCAGTAACTTCTTTGCTACCATTGCTTACTCATCGCACGACAAAAAACTGCAATCGTAAACAACAGTTTTTCGGGAAATAGTCAGACGCTGACTAGTTGATTGAAGTTAAGCGAAGTATTATGCTGATTTCGCGCGGTCTGAATACATCAAACATTTATGACAAAGGATTGTGTTTTCGAGATCCTTTTTTCATGAAACTGTGTATGTGTATGTGCCTTGTGACTCTTTTGATTTCGTGGAGAGTGATTTGATTCCCTGGTAAACAGGTAAGGTAGTAGTTATGATTAAGCAATATATAACAGTGAATATTAATAGATATTATTATGCAAGAAAAATTGATAAAATTGATTTTTATGACTCCATCTCAGTTTTCAATCGAAATTGGGAAACTTATTTTTGTCTGCTGAACACGAATCTTTTATCGCTTTTGTCCCGAAGGTCAATTCTATCCCCTTTTTCACAATGAAATTGATTCCAAACATATTTTGTCATTTAATATACTTTTAATCTTCGAATGTGACGTGAATATACATTTTAAACCGTCAAAAATGGTTATTTTTGTCAAAATCTGCTTTCTATCAGATATTTGTATGTCTTCATTAGGAAAAAAATTACTTGGTGGTAAATGTTCAGATAGTCCGCTAGTGCTTCCTGAATATAGGTGAAAAGTTTTCTTACGTGTTTTTGCGGTATATACAGGGTGTTCCAAATTAAGTCGGCACCATTGCCAACTCCGTTATTATTGATGCTACGATTTCGATTAAAAAAGCAAACTGGTAGCATTTTTAGTGGCCGAAAACAAAAAAAATATTTCATAAAATGATATTTTTTTCAATAGAATACCCTATTATTTTTCATGCATTTCGATTCGTAATAACATTCTCAACATCAAAGCTCATATCACTTTTCTTCCTAAAGTGGAAAATGAGCGACTTATGTGGAAATATTTATTTCTTTCACTAGTACAAAAAATTTCTTTGTTTTGGCGAATAAAACCTCATGATTGTCCAAACACCCATTTTTTGTACTTATACGAATGACAATATTTTGTTACTAATAGCAAAATAAGACAGTAAAAAGAAAAAATTGCGCTGGGATGTGAACTCGTGAAACCCGTGATCATCATGTCGCACCACTCAATTGACACCACTTTATCAAACCCGTTTGTTATAAATGTTTCCTATTGATACAACTGTCTTATTTTCACCTTTGCGAAAAAAAGTCAGATGGGCTTTGTTGTTGAGAATGTTATTACGAATCGAAATGCATGAAAAAATATAGGGTGTTCCATTGAAAAAAATATCATTTTATGAAATATTATGACAACGCGACTGTCAATTTTTTTTGTTTTCCGCATTGAGAAGGCCAATAAAAATGCTACCAGTTTGCCAAT
This sequence comes from Gonioctena quinquepunctata, assembly GCA_018342105.1. Lineage (NCBI taxonomy): Eukaryota > Metazoa > Arthropoda > Insecta > Coleoptera > Chrysomelidae > Gonioctena > Gonioctena quinquepunctata. The sequence goes on from JAFIRS010001643.1 coordinate 250,679, forward strand.
TTAACCGAAATCGTAGCATCAATAATAACGGAGTTGGCAATGGTGCCGACTTAATTTGGAACACCCTGTGTAAAGTTAACGTACACATGCTCTATGAATGTAGAGAACTCTTTTCGAGTAATATTGCCCCCTGAACACGAATCCGGAAGAAAAATGCGGCGATCTCATACCATTTCCGAGTTAGAGCACTTTCAATATTTTTTTAACCCCATTTTCAAGCACAGTTTTCTCGCACAAAAATCACTCAAAATGACCCCTTTTATTTACCAGCATGAACAATTCACCCTAAATCACTTATTTTCGGCACAAATTCGTACCTACAAAATAATGTCATTTTTATCGAAAAAATCCTCCTTATACAGTTCCAAATAAACAAACTTGACAAATGTGCCAGATGAAATTTAGTAATTTTTCCTCATTTTGGCAAATATCTAGTTACATCACACATGCACTCTGAATATGGCAAAATACTTTTCTTACGTGTTTTTTCCTCCTGAACACGAATCCGGATAAAAATGCGGCGGTCTCATACCGTTTCCGAGTTACAGCACTTTGGAAAAAAACTAACCTCAGTTTCAAGCACCGTTTTCTCGCACCAAAATAACTCAAAATGCCTCCTTCTTTCTACCAGCATAAACAATACACCCTAAATCACTTATTTTCGGCAAAACTTTGCCCAAAATATCGTCGTTTTTATCGAAAAAATCGTTGGATAGGCAGGGGAGGTACGGAACATTGGCCTGCTCGATATCCAGATTTTAATCCTCTAGATTTTTGCATTTGGGGTTTTCTTGAGTCATTGGTTTATTCCACTCCCGTCGAAAATGTTGATGACCTGAGGAATCGAATTATAGCCGGCTGTGAGACAATAAGAAATACACCAGGAATATATGCGCGAATACGACAATCAATGAGGCGAAGAGTTGAATCTTGTATCACGTCTGAGGGAAGTCATTTCGAACATTTGTTGTAGCTTTGCGCCTATTTATGGGCGAATATACAAAAGTTGGGTAACTTTTCGGGATATTTTGTTTATGATAGTTTTTTAAATCTAGTTCCTACCAATTCGCGTTATAAGATAGCTAATCTAATGAATATATTGCTCATGATAGGGCCAGTCACTTTTTAAAGTAGATGCGGAGATATTTCGATTTTTCCAAATTTGACTTCCAGGGGACTGACGAGGGTGACAAAGTACTGATAAAACGCACAACTTCATAGGATATGTAAGAAATTTATTGAGATTTAGAAGAAATCTCTCAGAAACCAATAATGACACATATTTTGAGTCTCACTTTTAATCTTAATTCACTTGAGTAACAATTAAAAAAAAAATAGTTACGTAATACTGTGAGGAACAATTTTTTCCACCTTTAAAGAAGCTTCCTATTAACTTTATTTTACTTAACTTAACTACTTTGAGGTAGTTTAACTTAACAATATACATTTTCTAAGCAATCAACAAACAATTGAAACAAAAATATAACTCTCTCTGCCTTAAAGATGCCAATTAACGTAATAACAGTTACCAAGTAATCTATCTCAGACATGTCTAATATCGTCATGTTGCTCACAAATAATAACCTATGCCTTATAGGTAAGTAATAAAAATGAGATCTTTTTCTCAACAAAAAATAAAAATAATGCTTCTGAATAGTTTAACAGTACAATAATTACTTTTCAAAAACATCAATCTGCTCTCTAAATTGGTAAAACACTCTATTACCTTTTGTAATGATATTTGGTACAGGTAATTTTTTAATTTTCCTTTTCATTCAATTGGAATAGAGTGCCATTCTGTTCACAAATTTTGAGGAAAGTCACTCTCAATTCACCTTCTTCATCATCAACAGAAGAGCAGATTGCTGCATAGCTATATTCAGTATTCCTTGTTATATATTTTACCAATACATAATCACCGCTGCTATAAAAACTCCGTTGTGAATAACCGCTAACTCCTGGTGTTGATAGATCGCTATCCAATTTGGAACGGTAATCCATGTCATTCCCGTAAGTGGATTGTGGTATATCATCGTCTTCAGAGTCTGTAAATACGGTAGAAACATTTACACGTGTTCAGCCACCATCTCTGTCTGATAATGAATAGATCCTAGCTTGAAATGATCGCATGCGTCAGCGTCGCAGAACAACTTAGTGACTTCATTGAAAGATGATTGGGAATGTAAGCAGAGCCGGTCACCTGATGCACCAAGAGCGTCCCCTCAAAGGCGATCATTTGAGACGACTTGTCGTTAATCAAGGTATTCATCTCGATATCACAGCCTTCAATCACCGTCACTTTTATACCTGGACATCTCTCGCGGATAACAGAAGCAAACTCCGTCAAGTTAGTTATATCACCTCCTGAAGCAATCACTTGATCAGCTGTTCGCTTGGATGTGGCCCCTATACCATCGGGTGCCCCCTTCCCGTGTCCGGCTTCATGAAAGTTCCAGGAATATTGCACAATATTAGGGTACATGTCAACCACCCAAAATGGTCGGAGTCGGGTAAATAGGGAATAGCCCATTTTAAACGGAATGGTTTTCAAGAACTTCTCATGAAGATTTTCCATAGTGTCCTGTAGATATCTTTTCTGTTCTTTAATTTGTTTAAGAGTCACAAATTCTTTCTTGCCTGCTGCTTGACGGCTGTAAAAATCATTTTCTAAAAATTGCTGAACTAGACTTTGCACTTTAACTTTAACGTTTTTTATTTGGCTGATTATATCCTGCTTTTTTAAAAGTCACTGCTTTGTTTGGTATTCTCCATAATTTGTATTCATCTACCACATTTCCGGATATACCTTGTTTAAACTTTCTTTTATCTTCATGACTCTTTATTTTTATGTAGTTTTCCTCTAATTGAATTTTGATAACTTCTCCGAAAAGGGCCTTCTTCACTAATTCCTTATTTTTAGTTATATCTTCGCTCATTTCTTCAATTCTGGTTTTCGGAGTTTTTTCCACAGATTTTACAATTTTCTTCAACTGCCTTTTGACTCTTCTATAGTTTTGACGCCGATTGTTAAGTTCAGTTTTTAGTTCTGGAACCATTGCTTTCATCTCTTTTAATTGCTTATTTCTAAACTTTATCTGTCTTTCACTTCTCCTTTTTGCTTCATTTGCTCTTCGATCTTCGTTCACAATGGACCGTATTAGTTCACCAACCATTGGTTGTGCTTCATCGTCAGTAGTTGAAGGAGTATTCTGGCGTACAAAATTATTAGTATTATTTTTCAAAAGTTGTTTTTGTTGCCTGTACTTTGATGAATATTTTTTCCATTCTTTTCTAGTTAATCGTTGCTCTCGTGGCGTCCTGCCTTTGATGTTTTCTCTTTGTCCCTTTTCTTCCTTTTTTAAGTATTGCAACCTTTGTTTCTCTTTGTATTCAGCTAATTTGATGGGGTCGTTTTTTATTCTAGCTAAGCGAGCCTTTTCGGCTTCTCTTTTCTTTTTCAATATATCTTCTCTATCCTTAGACATGTTTTGTTTTTTTAGGAGCCATGATGTTTTAAATTGAAATAAGTAAAAAGAAAAGCTTAGACACGCTCAAAAACTCAGTACCCTGGAAACACGTCAGTCCTTTGGCGCAATATCAGACAACGGACTGACGCCAACGGACTGACGAAACAAACATGAATTTGAGGTTATCTTCAGAACTAACGTTTATTTTGATGTTTTTGGATATCAAGAAGCTACATTTCAACAAATCAAAGTTAACTATGTATGAATTGAAATATTACACCGATTTACAAGGAAATAGCGACTCGCCATAGGACTGAAATTTTGTCTGGATCGGCACGTATTCACACGACAAACACAACTCTAGCACTGGCACAGTAATGGCGGCCAAACAACACAATGACGCGGTCTGCAGCTAACTTTAGTACCAACCTTGAAATTTAACGCGTATTTGAATTTGAGTCGCCGGTATTTAGCGGGAAATTCAAATTCGAACAACACACAACAAACTGACGAATAAAACTGAACACAAAGTTCCTTATTATTTCTACAACAACGGTGAGAATAATAAATTATGAAAGTTGTGATTATATAATATTAAATACATTACAGATTATAGTGAAATATTAAGTTTTATTGTATTGAAGGTAATATTTAATACACAGCTATTTGATTGCGCGCTTTTGAGGTTGTGACACGCCAAACTACTGACTTTTTGATAATATATTGTGAAGTTTTACAATTTTGTATTGAAAATGAATAGCTGAAATTGGGTGACCAAATAAACGGCTTTCAATTGTTTTAAAATTAATCATAAAATATAAACAAAATACATCGTTTTATTGACTTATGACATTGAGTTACCCATTTTTGTAGAAACATCCATATTTATAGTGTTATTTTCTGTTATTGTTCTGGTTTAACGTTATTGTATTAGATAGTTCTTGATAATGTATTGAAGAAATGAAAAATACGCGTTAAGATGTTTATTTTTTTGCATAAAAACGGCGCCCATACAAACAAAGCAGGCTAGTTTCCTTGTCAAAAATTGAACGGAAAATTAAAAAATAGCGACACATTTTTTTCTTTAAAAAAATTGAGATCATTACCCGTACGCGCGCCAATGATGAACATAAAATTCTTAATTGCATATAAAAAAATGCCCAATAACTACCTCTTGAAACTCACCAAATTTCATTTGCATATCTAAACCGATTTCAGAGCAATAAATAAATAACCAGTTATTAAGAAAAATTTTAACACCCCGTATTTCAGAAAATGGACGCCCTGTATATCTCAGGCAGCCTGCAATGTGTACATTTACCACACAATCAGTTCAAAATTCTACCCTATTCAAATGTCGAGTTAAATGTTTATTGCATTGCCGAAGTTTTCATCTGAGCAGGTCACCTGATATTAGGCGGGAGGCCCTACCCAAAATGTTGTCGAATTTTACAAAAAACGAAACATGATTTTTAACCACTGTAATTCGTTATAAAATGGCATTATACACTCATCATTCACGGGCGTGTAAGAGGTTGGATTACACCTTGTATACAAACTCCAACATAATTCCATAGAATCACTGATATTGCTCTCATTTATCAACTTTTTCATTTTCCTCCAACAAACTCAATATACAGAAACTACAATAATATTGGCACTGCAAACATTGTCTTTCTCACACTGAACCATTTTTAGTGTAGTTTCCTACTAGTTCTTAACCTATTTACTACCAATGTGAAGTTTTTATTTCAGAGTTCCATTTCACTGCAACATGTAAGATTGAGGTTTATAAAATACTCCTGCCCGCTGGATGTAAATTGATGAATAAATACTCCACTCCAACGGAACACTCTGTTCTTCCCCCAATATTTCCGAAATAAGCACATATATACTTTTTTGAAACATTTTGTGTTGATATATTGTTCCTTCCATTAATGGATCCCATGTATATTGTAGATCAGAGTTATTCTGTACTTTTCTTTAATTTAAAAATTTGTCTGCAATGCCAAAATTTTCATTTTACTTTTATATATTCACAGACGATAAATTTCTCCTTTGTATTTATATTTGGCAAACTTTGTTCAGTGGTCGGAGATCAGCACCTGACCCTTGACTGAAACCGTCAATCCACATAGTCTCGTTAACAAGTGCTTTTTAGGTCAAATTTTTTACGCATTCTTCGAAAATTATTATTGAGGTGTCATTCGATTCGGAATGGTATGTAGATATTTTTTGAGAAAATGCTAAGGCCGCTCGCAAAAATTGCAGTAGTTATAAACAATTAAGTGAAAAAAAAAGGTGGTTTGGTTTTTTGCCAATATCTCAGAAACTATTCGAGATAATTCAAATTTGAAAAAAGATGCAAAAAAAAAGGAAATTTCCCAAGGAAAAATCAGTACTCACGGAACTGTAGGACCAATGTTTATAACTTTCCCAGAGGGTTGGAAATACGCCCGAAAACGGGTACTCCGGCTTGCACAAGCCACGTTCCCTTCGGACCTTCAATGAATAAATATTATTTGAACTTATTAAATATGAAAATTAATAATTGAAAAAATTCAGGCGCCTGCAGGATAGATCCATGAACAATAATCCGTGGTCCAAAAATTTGTATCGCGATTTTTCAATAAGTTATCCATTAGTTAATTAACAATTTTTTGTAGCACGAACATTAACATTGCAAGGCATAATTGTTGAACATTAATTAGAATTTATCCTTCCGGTTTTTAAAGGTTAAAAGAAAAAATTTAAAAATTGTTAATTTTTGTTTTGTTATTAACAATTTACTAAAGTGATGAATTATAAAGCTTCATTAAACATTGAAAAAATTTATTTTTTTTCATAATATTATTATCGATCCGTTTTCTTATGATCAGAAACCACTTCAAAATGATTTTTAATAATTTTTATCTCCTATTGTTTGAAAAATTGTTATAAACAAATGCGTTGTTTATGGGATAATTTTATAACATAATCTTTGATGATAAAAATGACTTTTAAAAAAAACCGTTTCTTAAAAAAAAATAATTATTGCTTGAAAAAGCATTTGTTAAACAACAATTTTTTTACCACTTTTTATGAAAATTAAGGAACCATTTTTTTTTAATAATTATTTATCTTGGTCTTCGATATTAAAAAAAAACTATCATTATTTAAATTTTCATTGTTTATTTAATAAACAGTTTGTTATAAACAAATAAATTATCTCTTTGTTTTTTTTTTCTTTTTCTACTAAAAAAAAAAAAAACCTTTGTAGAAAAAAAAATATTTTTTAGTGAACTTTAAATTTTCTGTTCACTTTCATTTTTGGCTCAATTTGTGGTTTACTTAATAAATAATAAATGAGTCCCAAATTTTTTTCTTGTATCTCCATTAGTTGAAAAGTTATAATAAAATTAAACATAAAAAACCTGGTCAGAGTGGTGGAATGAAAGAGAAAGAAAATTTAAAATTCAATAAAAAATATTAATATTTTTTTTAAATAATACATGGTTGTTTTTGTTTTTTTAAGTAGGAAAAAAAAATACAAAGAGATAATTTATTTGTTTATAACAAATTGTTTATTGAATAAACGATGAAAATTTAAATAATAATCGTTTTTTTTTAATATCGAAGACCAAGATGAATAATGATTCAAAAAAATAATTGGTTCCTCAATTTTCATAACAAGTGGTGAAAAAAATTGTTATTCAACAAATGCGTTGTTAAGCAATACATTTTTTTTTTAACAAACGGTTTTTTTTGAAAAATCGTAATTATCATCAAAGATTATGTTATAAAAAAATTTTTTTTAATTATCTAAAAACGCATTTGTTTATAAAAATTTTTTGAATAATAGGAAATAAAAATTATTGAAAATTATTTTTAAGTAGCTTCTGATTATAAGAAAACGGATCGATAATAATATTATAAAAAAAAAAGTTTTTGTCAATGTTTAATGATGCTTTATAATTTTTCACCTTAGTAAATTGTTAATAACAAAAGGAAAATTTAGAATTTTTCAATTATTCCAACGGAAATATATTCTTAGACCTTTGAAAAATAGCTCCACGAAAGGAAAACATTCTCAGATTAATAGTTTAACAATTATCGCACTTGCAATGTTAATGTTCGTGCTACAAAAAATTGTTAATTAACTAATGGATAACTTACTGAAAAATCGCGATAAAAATTTTTGAACCACGGATTATTGTTCATTGATCTATCCTGTAGGCGCCTGAATTTTTTCAATTATTAATTTTCATATTTAATAAGTTCAAATAATATTTATTCATTGAAGGTCCGAAGGGAACGTGGCTTGTGCAAGCCGGAGTACCCGTTTTCGGGCGTATTTTCAACCCTCTGGGAAAGTTATAAACATTGGTCCTACAGTTCCGTGAGTACTGATTTTTCCTTGGGAAATTTCCTCCTCTTTTTGCATCTTTTTTCAAATTTGAATTATTTTGAATAGTTTCTGAGATATTGGCAAAAAACCAAACCACATTTTTTTTCACTTAATTGTTTATAACTTTTGCAATTTTTGCGAGCGGCCTTAGCATTTTCCCAAAAAATATCTTCATACCATTCCGAATCGAATGACACCTCAATAATAATTTTCGGAGAATGCGAAAAAATTTTGACCTAAAATGCACTTGTTAACCAGACTAACAGCGACGTTAGGATAAAGGTAAATTTGATCTTGATGGCCACTGATAGTACATGAGATCCCTCACCTTCATAATCCATTCCCACAACAACTAACATTGAATTCTAGAGAAAAGCAATATCCTCGAAATGCAGTGGAATCTGTGGCCTCGATAGCTCAGATGGTTAGATGGACTAGAAATCTAAAGGTCGCAGGTTCGAATCCTGCTCAAGCTTTTTTTTTATTTAAAAATTTGTCTGCAATGCCACAATTTTGATTTTAGTTATTCTGTACTGTTTCCAAATGTCGGTTCATTCTGCATTTCAAGCTGGGATAAATGTGGACTTGATTGACATGTGTATATGAAATGTCCATCGGCCAATAAAACTGTATTCACACCAATTTAAAGGATGATTCAATACTATTTCTTATTCTTTCTGCAGCTGACCATAATGCATTTTTATTACTTCGTTTATAGAAACAAGCCGATGGAAATCCACAGCACAATTAAATTTATAAACAGTGCAAAATAACTTTGATATATACCTACATACACATGCGAAATTTAAAGGCGATTGAAAGTGGGTCACATTCAGATTGCAAGATTTGATCTTAGGCAATTGCTGGTTGTTTGTAGAGGAGTTAATGTAAATTGAAGCTTGTAGTAATACTCATGTGGTATATGAAACTATTTTGTTGATACTAGTTTTTGCAGGTAGGTCCCGAAGGAGCTGGAAGGACATATATGGGTGAGTTTTCACATTTCATGTCCGCACTTTTGCATGATATTATGTATTCACTCGTCTCTTTCTCTGACGAGTTTCTTCGGAATACTTTTTTTGCGCAGATATGGACCGTTGAAGTTGAGAGTTTTATCGAACAGTATGTCCGGATGAACACGTGAATATGTTATTATTATACAGATTGGAAATGCATTCACCACAAAAAAGTGCTTTTGAGTTATCATTATAGATTTCTCAGATTAACATTATAGATTCCCAAGTTTTTTTTTCTGCGCATTTGACCAAATCATCAAAGAATTGGAGAAGAGGTCTATTTTCTCCATATTGGAAAGTATATTATAGGACTTCTCAGCTGTTACTGATTTGAAACAATGATTTGTTTCTGGGTACAGTATGGGAGGAGATATTGAATATTACAATTTTTACCTAGTTGATTTCTTTTCCTTCGAAAAAATCATCAACATTTCTTATTTTGCAAAAATCTCGCAAACTCTACAAAGTAGACTCCACAAACCCTATATCGTCAAGCCCTTGGAAAATGCCAGGCAGTGATGTGATGAAATATGGGGTGTTGCATTAGAAAAAGTTGAGTTATTGCCATTTATCATGTCCATCGAGTCCCAATTCTCTTGCATCTCAGAATATGCGCTAAAGCGGAAGGAATAGACTGGGAAAACGTTAGTGGAGTTATCTTGAATGGTTCTGAAATTATGAATTTTTCTGTGGTTCTATGCACTACGCTATTTTGACACATAAATTGACATCAGTCAAAAACTATTGCAGACAAGTCCAATAAACCCGGGTGCGTTATATCGACAATCAAGTGGCGAATCCAAAAATGTAACGAGAAGGGGGGTTGCCATTTAAATAACAGAACTCAATTGTGTATCTCATTTCGGATCATTCTGTATATTAATAGAAACATTTTAAGAGTGTGCCTCATTGTCGGACCTATCGTTTAAAAAAAATCAAGTCGATAGCTTGAATAGAAAAAAAGTTATGGAGCTTGCACGCAGTCCTTGGTCACCCTGTATTTGTCTATATATATATATATATATATATATATATATATATATATATTGTTATGATAAAGTTGATTGGTGTTTTTACCCCGCGTTGGAAGTCAAATTGTTATAGTCCCACTTTACTGATATTGCCAAATTGTTATGAAATAATAATTGCCAGCTAACGTTACTGTTTTCTCGCCACGTTGTTGCCAATTATTATTATTTTACTTACCACGACTAATCTCAGTCGGTACGCCTTCGCCTCAGAAGTCGGTACTGGCAATAGAGCCACTGCCCCTCTTGATGTCACTCGAAATATTTTCAGTTCAGTGTTTATAAGTAAAATATTAGCATATCATTGTGGAAAATAAACCAACAATTCTCAAAAACAATTATTTCTTTTATTCAGGAAAACTTATATTAACCTGGCCTGCGATAGATAACTTATAACTATGAGCAATTGACAAATTTTCATAAAATAATGAAAACAGTGATGGATATGTAAATATAACCTCAATTTTTTCTTTTGAGTTATTTTGTGAAGTGATTCAGTTTGTGATGTGCACTAAAAGAGTTTATACCTGGAACTGGAATGTCGCTGATGCAATACCTGGCATAATCTGAATTCCTGTTTCATCCACTCCTCTCAGGAACTCACCATTTCAAAAGGAACCATCCAAAATCCACGAAATCAGCTTGGACAAGTTTTCATGGGGAGAACCAAGAAGGTAATCTTCTTTTATCCTTGTTTATTTTGTGTCGAGATTATTCAGAGGTTGTATTGGTTTTTTATTGTTGAAAAACTACCTTCTCATTAATAAAATCCCAAATTTCTTCCTTTCCAATTTTTGTACCTGGCTTCTCTTCAAATTTTTTTTCAATCTCCCCCCGCTTTGTTTTTTCATTCCCTGGATACCATTTCTGTTTTGACCATTTTATTTCAATTTTCAAACTCGCGCACATCCTTGTCGCACTTTCATTAATTTGGTGTTATTTGAGAAAACTTATGAATTAATATATATTACATTTCTTATAAACTAAATACAATATTTAATAATATCTTTGACGTTTCTCAGTTCCTACTTTTCCACAATTTCAAATCTTTTATCTTACCATCTCTGTTCCCTGATTGGCTATTGTCATCAAGAAGTTTCTTGTTCTCCCATTGGCTATTTTTAGTTGGATACAATTTCATATACTGTATGTTTCAAGCTTATAAGTTTGATGATCACATTTAATTCAGAATGATTTTGTAAATCTGGACTTTTTGTTGTATTTCAAACAATTATAGGTTGTAATCATTTTGACAATGTATGAAAATGATTGCATCATAGTATTTGCATATTTTTACCTATCAATATTATACAGAGGCTTCATAAAGGAAATAGAATCTCAAAAAAATGTAAAACAATTTCTCATGAACTACTAACTATTAAATATTTATTATTTTTGTGGTTTTTTTAAGAAATTATTTCTTGTACATCTTTAAAATATATTACTGGTCCTTCCTAACATAACAATATATAACATATATACGGCAGAAAGTACGCATCATATGGGAAATTCTTTTATTGATACATTTTGACAAATATCGATACTTGCAACTGCTTCTGTATCAGAAGAAACCCCAGAAGACGTTGTACAGTGCCGTTCGTCTATTCGTGTTTGGCCGGAAATTTAGAAATTTCAAAAATTATGTCTCATAACATACTTATTCGAAAAAATATAGAAAAATGTTGTTCGAAATAGTTGTTCAGAATGACATTTTATAGCTATGTACATATTTTGAGAAAAATCTGAGTTGAAAAAATAAAAATATTTTTTTTGTCATAAAAAAATCAATTTGGGAAAATTCATTTCTGAAAAAGAAACTCATTAGTAAAGCCAACAGTAATATTTTAAATAATATTTTGTAAAGATTTGCAAGTTATTTCTATTTTATTCGGAGAAAATTTGAAATCTGTGAATTTGCCATGTGTTCAGCTGCTTCATAAGAGGTCACTGAAATATCTCCAGGACATTACAATCCTGATACTGTTTATTATTGATAAATGCTCTTGTATCTACACAATTTTAATAAAAAAAAAACATTCGAACAAAAAATAAATTGATTTTTGTCCAATTGTTATTTTATCGTCTTTCTTGTATAGTTTTTTCATTGTAAAAGTTATTTTACATTTTGTTGTGCGTTAACAAAAATTAGAGATTCCCCAAGAAAAGCTAAGTTTGCAAGAACAAATTGAGCTCGTCTTGATATGTGGCGAGAGTTTTCATAGTTCCAGAGAAGCAGGGGATATATTCATTGCTAGATATCCAAATAAGAATATCCATGGATCTACTGTGTTTTGTATTTTAAACAAATTGGAAGCTACACGCAGTATAGAAAATCGTTACAAAATTCCACATAGTAAGCCCGTCACTAATGAAGAAAGTCCCTTTAATGTTTTGTTATCGGTAACAGAAAATCCACAGATGGCACTATCAGAGAGGCAGGAACAAACTGGTATATCTGAAGAATCCATTACTTAAAAGAATTTTGAAGAATAATAAAGTTCGTGGATACAAACCAAAATTCATCCACACCTTCCTTACTCGATAGAGATTTCGATGCCCGCTTAGATTTTTTATTTTGGTTCCAAGGCATGATTGAAGGATGCCAAAATTTCCCTACAGAAGTTTTAGTTACTGATGAGGCGACTTTTACATCAAACGGTACTGTCAGTTCCCAGAACTGTAGATGGTAGGCTGACGAGAACCCAAATTGGACGATAGAGGCTAAAAGTCAATTTTCCTTCAAAAGTAATGTTAAGTGCGGCATATTAAATACGCAGATGTTGAGCTTTACTTTTTTAGGGAGAACTTTGATTCACGAAATTATTTATTAATAACGGGTTTTTTTATTTCTTACATGGATTACCGCTGGAAAGAAGACATTATATTTTTCTCCAACAAGACGGAGCGTTATTACATAGTACCCTTGAAGTCAGAGCGTGGCTCAATGAACACTTCCCTCATAAGTGGATAGGAAGATATTCAGAAAACCCGTGACCTGCAAGATCCCCCGATTTGACGCCCTTGGATTTTTTATATATGGATTCTTCAATAGTAAGGTTTATCAACATCGGTCATTTCATAATATCGACCATTTAGAAGAAGTAATATGACAATGTATTAATAACAATACACCACAAATGTGTCCAGAGAAATGAAATCCCGAACAACTACATGTATTGAACGCATTGAACTCAATACTAGTTACGTAGTATTGAGTTCAATGATTGAACATCAGGGTAGACATGTCGAGTAATGGACAATTACAAAGTTTTGAGGATGTAAGAAATTGTTTGGTTTATAATTATTTCAGTTTATAATTTTTTTTTGAATTGTTTCAAAATTAAAAATTCAAATTAAAATTGTGTAGATACATGCTCCTTTATGAATAATAAATAGTATCGGGATTATAATGTCCTGGAGATATTTCAGTGGCCTCTTATGAAGCTCAGCTGACATGACAAATGAACAAATTTACTCCAAATAAAATATAAATAGCTTGCGAATCTTTACAAAATGTTATTTTAAATATTATTGGCTTTACTAATGAGTTTTTTTGGCAGAAATGATTTTTTCCAAATTTATTTTTTTCTGTCAATTTTTTTTTTCAACTCAGATTTTTTTCAAAACATGTACATAGCTATGGAATGTCATTCTGAACAAAGTGTGTTTTGAGACATAATTTTTAATTTTTTTAAATTTCCCGCCGAACACGAGAAGGATAATGGCACTGTACAACGTCTTCTGGGGTTTCTTTTGATGCAGGAGCGATTGCACGTATCGATATTTGTCAAAATTTATTAATAAAATAAATTCCCATATGATGCGTACTTTCTGCCGGTCACTATACATATATACATATATATATATATATATATATATATATATATATATATATATATATATATATATATAATATATATATATATATATATATATATATATATATATATATATATATACATTGACCACACAATCAGTTCAACATTCTACATTATTCAATGTCGAGATAAATCTTTATTGCATTCGGCAATTGTCAAAGTTTTCCTCTGAGTAGATCGCCTGAAATTAGGCGGGTGGTGCTACCCATAATTTTGTCGAATTTTACGAAGAACAAAACATGTTTTCAAAATGAAGAGGGAAATAATTTCAAAATCGTCTCCACATCATTTATATATCTAAATAATCAATAGAGAGGAGGACATATTTCGGTATCAGACGGAACCGTCTCCAGCTGATGTTTAAAGATTCTAAAAAGATAATATATCGATAGAATAATAATGATACAATTTTTTTTCCATCGATATATTCTCTTTTTAGAATTTTTTAACATTAGCTGAAGATGGTTCCGTCTGGTACAGAAACATGTCCCCCTCTCTCTTGATTATTCAGAGTAAATGAATGTTGTGGAGACGATTTGGAGATTATTTCCCTCTTCATCAGCACTCCACTTTGAGATATAATGGATGTCTACCAAAGATTGTTTTCAAAATGTTTATTCAGATTTTATATATATATATATATATATATATATATATATATATAAAAGTGTATTTTAAAAAAGAGTACTTTTTTTTTCCCCTTTTTTCTTTCCTATATATATATATATATATATTTATACGATTCTAGACACGCCTTTCTTTAAAAAAATATTAAAAATTTTTTTTTCAGAAAATGGGTTCTATTCAATTCAGGAGTATATGTCACCTGTCAGTGATATGCGTAGTTGTAGTAATACCTGAAATAGTAGGAGTGCCTACTAGTTTATATGTTTATATATATATATATATAAAATAATTTTATTTCAATATATATTATGTGCAGTAGTATACATAATATGTTATTGATTTTATGTGGAGTTAAGACCTATTACAGGACCTTACAAATAAATGTTCATTTTCCTGGACCTGCTACAAATATACATTGTATTTACCTAGTTAAATAAAGTTATCTATCTATCTATCTATCTATCTATCTATCTATATATATATATATATATATATATATATATATATATATTTAAGTAATTTATTTTACACAGTTGATTGAGCAAACTAATTGATCTATTGTTCAAATTGAAGTCCTTCCTGAGCCTGGCAGTATCCAAGACGGTCAATAAATCCTCGTTGGACCTTAGTGATAGTTCGTTGAGTAATATTGTTACATTCATTTGTAATCCTAGTTTTCAATTCCTCGATATTATCCGGTCTAGTTTCGTACACGACATTCTTTAGATGGCCCCACAGAAAAATCGAATGGAGTAAGGTCCGGAGATCTTGGGGGCCATTCAATAGAACCACGCCTTCCTATCCACCTGTTGGCAAAAACTTGGTCAATATACCTTCTTACATCAGCTGCGTAATGCGGCATTGCACCATTCTGCTGGTACCATGAGTTCTCATTTGGTATAGCAGGGTTATCTGCGTTAGGAAATAAGATCACCAGACTGGGTATAACATAACCCTGTAGGAGTTGAAGGTACCTTGGACCATTCGAAATAGTAGGGTCCAATAATCCTGTTTTGTACAATCGCCGCCCAAACATTTATTTTCTGAGAATACTGTGTGTGATGTTCTCTCATCCATTTTGGAGTCTCCTTAGCCCAGTATCTGCAATTATGCCGATTCACTGTTCCTGTTAGTGTGAAGGTAGCTTCATCAGAGAAAGCAAATTTTTTTATTAGCAAATGGTCAGCATTGCACATACCTAACGTTTGGCAGAACTGCATCCGTCAGTCTGGATCGTCCTCGGAAAGTTCTTGGTGCAGAGTCATCTTATAGGGATGCCACTTTTCCAATTTTAAAAGGAGTTGTAACTGGGATATCTTGATTCCGACTAATAATGCTTCTTAGGCTGTTGTGTGGATTTTCCTCCATTGATAATAAAACATTCAATTTGACCTCCTCATTGATTTTAGGACGCCCAGCTTTAGGGATATCATCAACACTACCAGTGTCCCGAAACTTTCTCTCAACTTTGCTCACTGCTGATTGAGTTATGGGCCTATCCGGGTATTTAGTATTAAACAGTCCAACTACTTCTTGTTGCGTTCGTACTCATCAGCGTATCCAATCATCATCAAAGTTTCGACTCTCTGAGTAACAGAAAGGCGCATTTTATTCTGAATTTTTTCGAAAAGCAGGTTATCAATGAAATATGAAGTGTCAAACTGTGGCATACGCCAACCACACGGCTAAATCAGCAAGGTAACAAAAACAGTAAAATGTCTTTTTACGATAATAAAAGAGTGATTTTTTTAGGGCTTCGAAAATACGAAGACACCAGTGGCGTGCTGAAAGAGAACTTTACAAAGCTAGGAAGGACCTCATTTTGAACCTTTAATTGATTAGTTTGTTCAATTCACAATATAAAGTAAGTTAACTCAAAATCAATAAAACATTAATTTTCTCGGCAATTTCCTCATGTAACATGACAAAACTTTTGGTTTAACGTGTGCAGAGAAATATGCTCTTTCAAATGGCACTATCAAAAATAGCGGTTGCAATTTGAAAAAAAATTCCATGACGTCATAGCCGAAACATCAATGACGTCATTAATGCGACTAAAACGTCAAAAGATGCGCATCGTGAAATAGAAGTTGACGTGTCCGAGGATTTTTTCGATAATGAATTTATTCCTTACTTTATGTACACACTGTATTTATATTTATAATTTCTTCAATTGGGCAGGACAAACAAATGAAGTCACATGCATCTTCCGTACAGAAGGAGATTATCACTTACTCACTATCAATGACTCGAGGGTAGATACGATGCATCGGAGATTTAGTTAGTTATCATTTGACGTTGTACGGGTACGTTCTAAGGAATAAATGTGTTTAAATTCGATCGTCGGGTTCTATTTCTAATAAGGACAGCGCTGAGACATCGAATCTAACGGTTTGGTTTGGTTTGGGTTTTTTTCATGTTTGTAAGCAAATAAAAGTTCGAATCAAATGAGAAAAGTATCCGGAAATTAAAAAAAAAAGGTTCGCGTTTCTTCGAACAGTGGAAGTTGTGATTGTTGTTCGTCAAAAAGAGGGACAAAAAGACTGAAGTGTGAGCTGGAGATGTTGAAACAGCTACCGATGAAGCCCGTGTTACACGCAGGAGTTTCCGATACCAGTGTTTGGCACATCTCGAGTTGATTCAGTGGTCGAGTAGTGGATTAGAAGAGATGAAAATTTGGCAGAAACATATATTGTGGCGACGATTCCATTATACGATTGATTTCGAGAAGAGTGAAGGGTAATGCAAGGCAATGGTTTGACGAAAATTCGAAATTCTATGCGAGTAGGAATGAAATTAAAAACTCCATGAAGCAACAATTCCGTAAGTCCGTTCCTTTTTCTGAATTACTCGAGGATGCTGCATACTATAACACAAGGCCTAAGCAAAATCTTGGTGATTATTGCTTTCAAAAACTATCTAACCTAACCTCAATTTAAATCCCCTATAAAGTTAGCAAAGCCACTTGCTAAGAAATCGATAAAACCTAGCCCAATTCTCCCAATAATTGTTGAATACAAATAATTTGTCGAGCTTTTAGTTTTTTTTTCATTTGATATAAAGTTAGCCACTAAATTCACGAGTAAAATTTGAATTTCAAAAATATTTTTATTAAAATGTGATGAATAATTGTCGAAATTCATTGAACATAACAAAAATTCACTAAAATATATTTTATCGAATATACGCCTTTTTATGGATATTTCCTGGTGTTTGTAAAAATGTCGAGTTCTTGGCAACATCACATTCATATAAACCATACATCTGATTTGTGCATTTTACATGAAAAGGAGAAATATAAGTGTCTTACAATTTCGAATTCAAATTTTCAGCGGTTTTTTCTGTAAATTCATATTTTTTCCAATAATGCTCATTGTATATCACTCGAAAAATTTGTCCTACAACCAATAATTCATTTGTCAATTGTCGAATGACTAAAACATAACTATCCTGATTATTTTGAATTTCGCAAAAAAAAAGGTTGAGAACGATGAATTAATTGGAAATTGCCTTTTTTTAAACACAGCCTGTGTCTCGGTTGAATATTGTTCTCTCTAGCCTTAAATTCACCCAACAGTTGTCGAATTACCGAAATATGATTGTCGTGCAAATTTAAAATTTTCTAAATCAAAAAAAGATTGAGAATTAATTGGAAATTCTCTTTTTTTGAAATACACCCAGTATCCCGATTGAATATCGTTTCTCCAGCCTAAAATTCACTTAAGTAATAGTCGAATGACCAAAACTTAATTGACCTGCAATTTTTCAGTTTCCTGGAGCAGAAGAACGGCGCCCATTTTTTTTCCAATATATTCCAATAAATCCATTTTGTATAATAAACATTTTTATGATATTTCAGCAGTGCTCACTGTTATCAGATGAACATTTTTTCTTACAGCCAAAAACTCTCCCAACAATTGTCGAATGACCGAAACCTAATTGTAGTGTAAATTTTGAATTTCCTGAAGCAACATAATGATGGAGAACCATGAATTAATTGGAAATCCTCTTTTTTGAGATACAACCCGTATCTCGGTTGAATATTGTTTTTTTCAGACTGAAACTCACTAAGCAGTTGTCGAATGACCAAAACATAATTGTCATGAAAATCTTGAATTTCCTGAAGCAGAAAAAGTTTGAGAGGGATTAATGAATTGAAAATTCCTTTTTTTTAAATTTCAAATTTGAATTTTCAGCAGATGATTAATTCAAAGAAAATGTTTTTCAACAATGCTTATTTTATATCACATGAATAATTTGTATTATAAACGATTATTCATGTATCAATTGTCAAATGACCAAAACATAACTATCGTGCGTATTTTGAATTTCCTGAAGCAAAAAAAAATTCTTGCAAACGATGAATTGATTGAAAATTCCCTTTTTTTGAAATACACTTTGTGTCTTGGTTGAATATTGTTTTCTCCAGCCTAAAATCCACTAATTAAATTGGAAGATCCCTTTTTTGAAATAACCCTTTATCTCGGTTGCATCTTGTTTTTCCAGCCTAAAACGCACATAACAATTGTCGAATAACCATAACATAATTGTGGTGTAAATCTTGAATTTCGTAAGGCAAAGAAAAAGTTGGAAAACAATGAATTAATTAGAAATACACCCAGTATCCCGGTTGAATATATTTTTTTTCAGCCTAAACCTCACTTAGCCATTGTCGAATGACCAAAACATAATTGTCGTTCAGTTTTTGAGTTTCCTGAAGCAGAAGAACGGTGCACATTTTTTTCAAGGGGTTGCTGTGCTCTCTTGATATCAAGTTAGCATTGCCACTACTTTAAATTGACGAACGTGATAGTCGAATATCAAATATATTTTTATCAAAATTTGTAGAAATTTATTCAACATGATAAACATACAGTAAAATCCATTTTGTAGATCATATAAGCATTTAAATGATATTTCAGCAGTGCTCACTGTGTATCAGATGAACATTTTTTCTTATAGCCAAAAACTCTCCCAACAATTTTGAATTTCCCGAAGCAATACAACTTGTATCTCGGTTAAATATTGTTTTTCTACACTAAAATTCACTAACCAATTGTTGAATGACCAAAACATAATTGTCGTGCAAGTTTTGAATTTCCTGAAGCAAAAAACAGTTTAAGAGGGTTGAATTAATTGGAAATTCATTTTTTTAAATACCCTGTATTCCGGTTGAATCTTAATTTTTCCAGCGTAAAATTCAAGTTACAATTGTCGAATGACCGAAACATAATTGTCGTACAAATTTTAATTTTCCTGAAGCAGAAAAAAAAGGTTGAGAATTAATTGAAAATTCCCTTTTTTTTAATACAGCCTGTATCTCGGTTGTATATTGTTTTTTCTCGCCTAACATTTACTTAGCAATTGTCGAATGAACAAAACATATCTGTCGTGCAGTTTTCGAAATTCCTAAAACAGAAGGGCGGCGCACTTTTTTTTTCTAAGTGGTGGCTGTGCTAACTTGATGTCAAGTTCACTGCCACTTGAATAAATTGACCAACGTGGTCGAATATCAAATATATTTTCATTAACGTCTGAATGTTTTTTGATAATCAAGTTAGCACAGCCACCGCTTATAAAAAAAATGTGCGCCGTTCTTCTGCTTCAGGAAATTCAAAAACTGCCCGACACTCATGTTTTGATCATTCGACAATTGTTAAGAGAATTTTAATTTGGAAAAAACAATTAATTTATCGTTCTTAACCTTTTTTTTTTGGTTCGGGAACTTCAAAATTTGCATTAAAATTAGGTTTTGGTCATCCGACAATTGTTAAGTGAGTTTTTGGCTGTGGTTTAGCTTTTGCGTGTGAGAGTTATGAGAAAAAACTTTTGACAAGGGACAGAACATGTTTGCTAGTTCTTTCTTGATATTTAATTCATTTTGTTTCTCCATAAGAATCGTGCAAATATATAAAGTATATGCATAAATAAAAAAAAATATGGAACGAATAGATGTATTTCTTTTAAATGGCCCTATGTTCCAAATCTATTCAATATAGATGTGGTTTCATGTTTGCAAAAAGAAATAGAATGATGTTCAAGAAAGTCAGCTAAAATCCTTTTTCAGTTGTGATATCGCGGTATGGCTTTGGATTTGGAATACTCGTCTGGTGACTGGAAAATATTTTCGAAACTCTTCTATGAATTGTGGAATGTTTCTGTATGACATCTGGTCGGGTTGAAGACGTTGAATGAAAGATCGTTTTGAGAACAAATTCCTTTGCAAATAAAATGGAGAAGTAAAAAGCCAAACATTTTCCTCAATAGGAAAAAAAACAGATTTTTCTATCAACTTTCTGCATTGCATGAAAAATATGGGTGTATCACTTTTAGAATCGTTTATTTTCACGCAGCTTCGGATAACAGAACATACAAATAAGTGACCACTTAAAATTATTCCTTACCGAATAAAAAAACAGAACAAATATCTCTCACAGTATTCCTGGTTCGATTTATGAAGTTTTCATAATCTATAGAAAAAATAATTTTCATCAAGTTATGGAATTTTATGGATAACACGTTTATCGTTTCGAAGAAATTGTGTGGCCAAATAAAAATAATCCGGGAATATGATGTATAATAGACAGAACATATATATCTAAACATATAAAATTACATGTTCTGACTTATTCATCAACACCCAGACCAAACCGCTGGAACCAAAAAGAGTTATGGGGGCATACAGCAGTATACATCTATACAAAAGTATGTATATATGAAAATATATTGAAAAAAATGTATAGACGTATTTTTGTGTATCAATTTTTCTAATATATTTTCAAAAAAAATGAGATCAATAGAGGTTTATCATAATGTCCATTACTAACAGTAACAGTGTAGAGTATATATATATATATATATATATATATATATATATATATATATATATATATATATATATATATATATATATATATATAAATTGGTATTGCTTCACTTCTGCTGAATGAGGCAAGTGCATTCTTCGAACTCACCATTGAAAATGCTTTAGAGGACTCTTCCTCCAGGGAATATGCTCCGCAACATCATGATGGATTTGCAAAATTCAGATAGTAAAACTACCAAGGGGGTATTCCATAGGAGTATGTTCCCTGGAGACCTAGCCCGTGCATATGAATGAAATTGGTAGGTTAGAAATGCAATTGAATCCCAATCCATTGAGAATATTCTCCAAAATTGTTCGAGTCAAAAGTATTGATCCCCTACCAATACATGGTGAGACCGAAGACTGCCACGACGAATTTTCCATGAAGTCAACGCACTTACTGAGAATAATTTTTTTTTGTTATTGTTCGTCTATAACCTACTAACAGTCAAAAACAATGTAGATTTTCGCAAAAAACTGTACTCATATAAAATATGAAAAAATAAAAAAATATTATCCATTGAAAAAAAAAGAAAAGAAAGAAAAAAGGGAAAACATGAAAATAAAAAAAAATGATACATACAGCAGTAAACATCTATACATAGGTGTGTATAAATAAAATATATTGAAGATATTTGATAAACGAAAATACAAAAAATAAAAACATATCATAATGTCCATACTAACATGAATGTATGTATATAAATAACAATGTATATCTATTAATATTGATATAAAGTATATGTATATGTAGATGTACGTATGTATATCTATTGATATTGATATAAAGTAAATGTATATGTAGATGTACGTATATATATATATATATATATATATATATATATATATAATGATTTTGTTCAGAAAATTGGTGTTGCTTCCCTGAGTGAATTAATTCTTCACTTATGCTGAATGAGGCAAGTGCATTCTACGAACTCACCATTAGAAATGCTTGAGAGGACTCTTCCTCCAAGAAAGATGCTCCGCAATATCATGGTGGATTTTAAAAATCCAGATAGAAAGAAAAACTGCCAAGAGGGCATTTCAAAGGAGTTTGTTTCCTGGAGACAGATCCCGTGCAGATGAATGAAATTGGTGGTTTTCAAATGCAAAAAAATCCAAATCCTTTGAGAATAGTCTTGAAAATTGTTCAAAGTAAAAGTAATCACCCATCCGAATACATGGTGAGAACGGAGATTGCCACAACACATTTTTCATGAAGTAACGCACTTACAAAGGATATAAAATAAATATTATTGATCGACTCTAACCTACTAACAATCAACAACAATGTAGATTTACACAAAAAATGGAATAAATGAAACGAAAAAAAATAAAAATTATAAAAAAAAAAAAAAAAATTTTAAAAAATGTATAATGGGTATGTAGTTATAGCAGTATACCTACATGTATGAAAAATTATGTATTGATAAAAAAAAATTATAACAAAAATACAAAAAATTCATTCAATAGAGATTTATCATAATGTCCACTACTAACATAAATGTAAGTGAAAAAATAATAATGTATATATGTTGATATTGATGTGAAGTATGTATATATATATATTGATGTAAAGTATATATATATATGAAAGGGAAGAATATCGAGGGGACTGGTAAACAAAACGGAAGAAATTTAATCGACAATGCTTCAGAGGACTCTTCCTCCAGGGAATATGCTCCGCAACTTTATGATGCATTTTCAAAATCCAGATAGAAGGAAAAAACTGCCAAGAGGGTATTCCAAAGGAGTCTGTTCTCTGGAGATAGAGCCCGTTCATATGAATGACATAAAATCAATTCAATAAAATCCCAATCCATACAGAATATTCTTCAAAATTGTTCAAATCAAAAGTCAGATTTCACATGAAGTCAACGAAAGATTCAAAAAAATATGTTCTTCTGCGTCAATAAAACAGTGTAGATATTTACCAAAAACTGTACTCACATAGTATCGGAAAAATATATCAAAGAAATAAAGAAAAACAGAATACAAATGATAATGGGTGTATAAATCAGAAAACAAAATCAAATTATATATATTTAAATATATGGAACGGAAGAAATTCAATGGACACAGCCCTCAAAGAGCTTATGCCCACGTGTTCTCGGGGTCATTATTTCATACGCTTTTCCCCACACAATTTCTTCGAAACGAGATACGTTTTTTTTCTCAGTCATAATGTTGGTTCATGAAATTCCATAACTTCATGGAAATTACTTTTTCCATTGTAATTTGTATGTTTTTCGATCCATTCTTCCATCCGTAGATGCGATAAGAGTATACAGTGATATGAAAATAAACGATTCTAAAAGTGATATCCGCATATTTTTCATGCAGTGCAGGAAGTTAATGAAAATATCTTGATATTGTTTCTTATTTGAGGAATATTTTTGGCTCTTTACCTCTCCATTTTATTTGCAAACACAAAGGAATTTGTTCTCAAAAACTCTATGATCCGCCATTTTGTTTCGGACGCCATCTTGGATTTGGATTTTTTTCGTGGTGTACTATATTCTACTAGTCAAACCCTTCCATTTGACATTCATATTGAGGGGGTTGATTGACTGTCTGAACTCTATGATCCGCCATTTTTTTTTGCACACAATTGTATTGTCATCAGAACTAAAGGTGTGTACCAAATTTCAGATCAATCGGTCAACAGGAACCTTTCAATTACTAGATTTGCCCCATTTCAATTAAGTACTAGATTTTCCCCAAACAAGACACAAACAAGGCAAGCTAAATAAAATCGTCTTAAAAACGCTGTTATGGGATATGTCGCAACGATACACGTAGTTGAATGTTTTCCGAGAACTTTTATTATTTTATTAGTTCTCCAAAGACTAGGCTCGAATATCGTCGAAAACGAATTAAATCAACCAAACAGAAAGATCTAAAAATTTGTCCTAAGTGTGCTTAGGCAATGTGATTTCTGGGTGGAAAGGTGATGGTCGATCCCAACTGATGGATCATGTTAAGAAAGATACATATATTTGTTTACTTCACTTCGTCGTAGAAGTGATCCAACAACAGAACATCCTGATCCCCCATCAGTTGTGTAGAAAAAACATAATTTCATTAGGTAATTTTGATGAATGTTTTTTACGGGTGAAAGTAGCATAGACCTATTAGTAATTTGTATTTATCCATTATTTATCTTTATTTTGTGTTTGTGCGTTTGCTGATATTATGTACTTTTCTCTGATATTATTCAAATATGAAAACGCAAGATGAAATTGAAATTTTTGACTGATATGTCAAGTTTTTATTGAAGTATTTTCACAGTGCATTGAGGGTTGCTTAGCGACCAAGGTAAAAATAAAAACAACAAATTACATGGCCAATTTGGTGCAGAATGCAAACAAAATAAATTGTGAAAAAAATAAAATAAATATAATTCGGGCGTGAACATGCCCCCCAGCCTTGAAAGATAAAAGTCTTTAAAAAAATCTTCACTCAAGATCTGTTGATTGGTAACGGACAAATGGAGGATACTGCTCTCCGTAATATGCCCAGGGAAGTCTGGACAGAAACCACTCTTATTACGCCATCTTCGCCGGGATGCGTATCGATGACTCGTCCTAACTTCCAGGTAAATGGTGGGAGGTTATTGTCCTTGATTAGGACAAAAATGCCCTTGGTTACTTGGGGTCCCATTTTCTTCCATTTCTGGCGTTGTTGGAGCTCTCCGATGTACTTCTTGGACCATCTAGCCCAAATATCGCTGCAACCTTTGAAAACGATCTAACCGATTCTCCTTGAGGTCACGTAGATCAGGTATAGCTGTCAGGGGTCGACCGATCAAAAGAGAAGGGGTGATGGGATTCAGGTCAGAAGGGTCAGAGGAGAGAGGACGAGAGTTTAAAATTGCTTCAGTCTGTAATAAAACCGTTTGAAAATCTTCGTACACAGGATTTGCACCACCAATTACCCTTTTTAAATGAGCCTTCATAGATTTTACCCCAGCTTCCCATAAACCACCAAAGTGTGGTGAATTTGCAGGACTAAACTTCCAATCAATTCCTTCATTGGCAAGAGAAGAAGCTATAGATTCACTTTTGTTTTTGAGAAAGGTGGTTAGAATTTCAATCTCATTTTTTGCCCCAATGAAATTTGTGCCATTGTCGGAAAACAATTTGCTTGGTTTTCCTCTTCGAGCACTGAAACGGCGCAATGTAGCTATAAAAGCATCCTTTGTTAGGTCAGTGACGACTTCTAAATGGACGGCCTTGGTTGTGAAGCAAATGAATAAACACACCCAAGCCTTGTAAGTCTTACCTCCGCGACCTCGACGCTCCTTGAGAATAAAAGGACCTGCATAATCCACCCCACTTATAGAAAATGGAGGCGAAGGACTCAATCTCTCCCTTGGGATTTCACCCATGAGAGGATGAATTGTAGTTGCCTTAAATCGACAACATTTCACACACTGGTGAACAACTTTTCGAGCTGCATTTCTACCAGAAATGACCCAAAACCGTTCTCTTACAGAAGCCAATAGTTGCTGGGGTCCAGCATGAAATAGCATTTGATGCTCTTCACGAAATATTAAAGTTGTGAGGTGGTCTTTGGCAGGAAGTAAAATGGGATGTCGCTTATCATAATCAAAATTTGAACGACTAAGCCTACCATCTACTCTAATTATTTTATTTTCATCCAAAAATGGATTTAGGTTGAGAATTTTGCTATTGGACTCTAAGGGTTTATTTTGCTTGAATGAGAACAGCTCTGAAGGGAAATGCCTTGACTATACAATTTGTATCAGAAATTGAAGAGCAAGTTGTATTTCTCTCGATTGCAAAGATCCAAGCGTTCTAAGTTCCCTTGGACTTGAAAGGTTATGTTTAAATATCAAACAATATGCTGTACATCTTTTCAAGCGTATTAAACTCGAAAAATTAGTGATTGGAAAATCATTGTAAAGAGTAGTGAGAATGCTTGTTTGAGTGCATGATTTGAATTCAGGCAAATTGGAATTTGAAGGTAATTCTGAAATTGGCCATTCGGAAGAATCTTTTGAGAGCCACTGTGGTCCGTGCCACCAAAGGTCATGCGAAATTAGACACCCTGGATTAACTCCCCGAGAAAGTAAATCGGCGGGATTGTCCTCCCCACGAACATGTCTCCAGGTGCAACTATCAGTTTTGGACTGAATTTAAACAACTCGATTTGCCACGAAGGTTTTAAGCATACTTGGAGACGTGTTTAACCATCCTAGCACCACAGTTGAGTCAGACCAGCAACAAATTTGATCAATTTGCAAGGTTAGGGATTTGACAACCTTATCTAATAAACGTGCCAATGTCAATGCACCGCAAAGCTCAAGTTTTGGAGTGGTCAACAATTTTAGGGGTGCTACCTTAGCCTTTGCACATAACAAGTTGACAGAGATTTCTCCATTGAAGTTGATACTGCGAATAAATATACATGAACCATAGGCATCGTTTGAGGCATCACAGAATGCATGCATTTCAATGCGAATTGGATCGATGCATTTGACATGCCTGGGAATTTGAATTTTATTTTTCTGACCCAGTTCATCTCTAAACTTCAACCACTGAGTATGTATACACAAAGGTACTGACTCATCCCAAGATAGTTTTTCCTGCCATAACTTCTGTAGAATTATTTTTGCGACAATTGTACATGCGCTCAAAATACCCAAGGGATCATATAATTGTGCAATACTTGATAATATTGCTATCTTGGTGATATTCTTCATTGATTTAATTTCAGGACTGTGAAATGAAAGAAAATAATTTTTTGATGACCATAACAAAACCAAAGTTTTCATGCTCTCATGGGAGCCGAGTTGTAACACGTGTAAAGGGGATGTCGAGGTTTCAACATGCTGTAGAACGGGCGGGTCGTTTGAAACCCATTTTCGTAAATCAAAACAGCCAAGAGATAGAATATCAAAGACCTGTTTTACTATGACAGCAAGTTGATCTAATGAGTCATGAGACGTCAAAAGATCATCTACATACATATCTCTTAAAATGACCTCAGAAGCTTCTGAAAAAGAATGCTTGTTCTGATGTGCCAATTCTTGAATGCATCGAATCGCTAAAAAACTAGCTGATGATGTCCCATAACTTACAGTATTGAGTTGAAATACATCAAGTGGTTCGGTAGGAGAACTTCTCCACAATATTTACTGAAGCGACCGCTGACTAGATTCAACCATAATTTGTCCGTACATTTTGCAAATGTCGGCAGATGCTACATACCTACATTGTCTGAACCGGAGTAGTATTGACAGCAAATCATTTTGAATTTGAGGACCGACCATTTGTATGTCATTAACTGACCATCCCGAGGTAGTAGGACATGAACCGTCAAATACAACCCTAAGCTTTGTAGTTAAACTATCCTCCTTGAGGACTCCATGATGCGGAAGAAAGTATTCGATTTCCTGAGGATCTGAAAAATCATTTTTTGTCATATGACCTAAATGCTCATACTCATTTAAAAATGAAACATACATTTCCCGAAGTTTCTCATTTGATTGCAATTTGCGCTCTGAATTGTAAAAACGTTTTAATGCTTGGGATTTTGAATCCCCTAGCTTGTTTACCGATTCCTTCAACGGTATGGATACAATAAAACGTCCTTCAGGATTCCTTTTGTGAGTGGAGGTGAAATGTTTTCCACAATCTAATTCTTCGCTAGAAATTATTCTATCAACAGGGCATTCTTCAATTTCCCAAAATCGGGATAATTGTTTTTGAACATCAATGTTCTTGGCAAGATTACAGTGGGACTGATTATTATAATTGAGAGTGAGTGGTCCAGCCACAATCCACCCAAATTTAGTTTCTTGCAAAATAGCTTGTGAACTTGATTTGTCCAACAGCTAATACATGCCAGAACAGATCAGCTCCTATTAGTAAATCAATTTTCTTTGGAATATTGAAGTTTGGGTCGGCTAAATGAATATTTTGAGGAATTTTCAAAGATGGAATATCTATGTAATGGTTGGGAATTTTGTCACAGATGCTATCAACAACTAGGCATGACAATGTAGCTGAAAACCCATTGTTGGTTGACTGAATTTGAATATCACATTTTTCCTTTATACTTGAAGATGCTTGTGTAATACCTATGATGGTCATGTTGATTTCTATCTTTTGAACGCCTATCAATCGTTGAAAACTGCTTGAAATGAAATTTGATTGAGATGCGGAATCTAATAGAGCAGTGCAACTTTGAATGTTTCCCGCCCTTGTTTTAACATTAACACGAATGGTAGACAAAAGAACTTGTGATAAAACCGGCATTATACTAGTGCACGACAATTGAGAGTGAGCCTGTGATACGTGGGCATCTGAAGAAGTCTCTCTGTCTATGTGCAAAAGAGAATTATGCTTGCCTGGACATTTTTTGCAATTTGAGTAATTGCACGTTTCGACTTGATGTCCTGCATTTAGACAGTTGATGCACAACTTCAAGTTCTTTACCTTTTCTATACGAGCATTGACAGAAAGCTTTAAAAATTTCGAACATGAATATATTTTATGGGAACCATGACACATGTGACATGAACGAGTTTGGGAATGCAAGATTTTCTGGGAATAGTTTTTGGTATTTTTGGATTTGAAAATTTTGCTAGCATAAGACTGCCGTGCTTCTAATTTCTCCAAAGTTCCAGCCTTGTCACGAAGAAAACAAAAAAATCTAATGTTGGAACGTCCTCATTGCATTTGAATGTTTCCCAATCTCGCAGAGTTGTGGAATCTATCTTACTTGTGAGCATAAAGATAAGAAGTGTGTCCCAGTGTTCTGTAGGCTGACCCAACATTTTTAAACATCGTAAATGTTTTGATACATGATCACTTAAGTTTCTGAGATGCTCGGCTGATTCCTTTGAAAATTCCTTTATATCCAAAAGAGCCTTTGTATGATTGTGAATTGATAAAGACTTATTATCGAACCTTTCACAAAGTGAATCCCAAGCTACCTTGTAATTGGATGAGGAAATTTCTAGAGAGGAAATGATTTTGGCAGCTTCTTTTTCTAATGAAGCTCTTAGATAATGAAATCGTTGTATATCATTTATACTTGAATTCTTATTCATTAAGGAATCAAAAGTGTCATGAAACTCCAACCACCCTTCATAATCTCCTGAAAATGTTGGAAGCTTAATGATGGGAAGCTTTACATTGAGTAATGAGCTATCATTTGAGGTTAGACCACCCTGTATCGGTGAATGTGGTGATGGAAAACTAGGATTCCACCATTTTTCGACAAATTCTGTGGCTTCTGAAATGGCAACAAACAATGAATTTTCGAACTTTTCAGATTCCTGCAACTCCGATTCAGGATCATCTGATAAGTAGTTGATGGCACACTGAACCTCATGAAATTCGTTAAGAAGGTATTCTGTGCGTGACATCCGACTTTTCAATTCTGAAATATTTATTTTGGAAGTGTCAGTTTCCGTTTCGTAATTTTGAAGAAATTTATTGGAAGATGAAAGTCGTGAATCAATGCTCATGCGTCTGAAATGTAACCTTTTCAATTCTTCCTTCTTTCTAAGTTCTTCAAGCTTTTTGTACTCTTCAGCCATTGTAAAACTGAACTTAGAAAATGCAAGGTACTAAATGAACAGATAAACGTGAATGACTGCAAATATGTGTAGTGCAAACCTGTATGAATAATGAGATCGAATTCTGAAGGTGAATTCTGACCACAATGCAATGAAATATTCTAATGAACTCGCGTGCAATTTTAAACCAAGTAAGGAAAGGTAAAACTGGAATAGACTCACAGAATCTCGGCGATAAACCCCTTTCTTCTGCTTCGGACCTCTCTTTCAACTGGCGAACTGGAGCGATGTTGTCACTGATATTCCATGAGTGATTACTGGTAATTAACACTTTATGCGACTAGAAGGACCAATGTTTGTGCGTTTGCTGATATTATGTACTTTTCTCTGATATTATTCAAATATGAAAACGCAAGATGAAATTGAAATTTTTGACTGATATGTCAAGTTTTTATTGAAGTATTTTCACAGTGTATTGAGGGTTGCTTAGCGACCAAGGTAAAAATAAAAACAACAAATTACATGACCAATTTGGTGCAGAATGCAAACAAAATAAATTGTGAAAAAAATAAAATAAATATAATTCGGGCGTGAACATTTTGCTTTTTATTGATATATGTATTAATTAATTTAAATCTAACATTAATGTCATGTTATCCTACCCTTTCTACAAGTTCTGTTTTTTCCCACCTTTTGTCGAAGTTGGATACAATTATGTACTTCAACTGTTAGTATATACTAATAAAGCACCATAAATTAATTTTTCATTGAATTGCACTGATTATAAGGGTAATAACCCGTGTTGCCCAGCCATATTTACTAAAAGTGTCCGAAATTTTCATATTACCCGCTTGCGCGTAACCAGTCGTGAAAAGGCCTACTGGGATTTCATGTTGACATTACCTCAAACTTCTAATTGAAAAGTTGGTTTCTGTCATTGTTTTCGGCAAGTAATATCTTATCAAAAACATTTAGCCTTTAGCCCTATAGCTATTCAAAAGACTTATTTTTAAAGCTGCTTCATTGAGCAAAAAATTAGCCCCCTGTTGACAACACTCCCAATATTTTAAAATATTTGTCATCTAAGGGCATTATTGGGCCAAAACAAAATTTGTTAAAATAGCAATGCCCATACTGCTTTTCGGTTATGGAAAAAATTACATGTTGACTCGACATCTAATAAAATACATATTATATCTTTCAGCTATCAAACAAATTTTCAGAATAAAATAACTCTTGAGAAGTAACCATCTTTAATTTTCGTTCTTATATTATACTACTTCTAATTTGATAATATTTTTGTATAAACTTGTTATGGTAACATGTATGTCGTGTAGTTTAAACTTTTCAAATAACTTTATTTCATATCTCATTTTATTTTACGTGGTGTAGTATAAACTTTTGCTTCCTCACTTGTGATCACTCTGGCAACAATGCTTAATACTTAGGTCTCCCATTTGAATGAGTAAACAGATAATGAACGATAACCTCATAAAGATACAAACATGATGTGAATTAGGTTCTAACCTTTAAAAGCAATGCTCGGTCATTCTTTGAAATCTGTGTTCTGCGTTCGAAAAGGCCTTTTACCCATTGTCGGGATTGTGACGAGGAAAATGTCGAGTTGTCAGGAACTGAAAGATATTTTCCTGCAATCAGTGGAATCTGTGAAACCAGGCAACCTCATTACAAATGAAGTGAAACTAGTAGATCACCATCTAGCGGTGAGAGAACAAACTTACTTCCTAAGCAAGCCGTGTTTCGTGGTAGGTTTCGGCAAAGCTGTTCTCGAAATGGCTATGGAAATCGAGAGAGCTTTGGGAAACAAACTACAGAGGGGCATAGTGGCTGTTCCAGTGGGAATATTCGAAAAGTACAAAAACGTATCTCGATCCAAAATTCATTATATTGAAGGGGCCAAGAATAACCTACCTGACGAGAATGCATTGAAAGCTGCGAATATGATCAAGGAGTTGGTGCAAAGTTTGACAGCAGAAGATTTACTCATTGTGCTCATTTCTGGTAAGAACTGATTGGATGTTGTATGGTAAAAATAGGTATTATTATGGATTTATCAAGAACCATAAGACCTTATATATACCGGGTGATAATGGGACTGGGGCCATGCCTATATCCCCTTCGCTTATAAACCGATTTGAATGAAATTTTGTACATAGATATGAGTCACAATTTCGGATTGACAAACATATGGAAACAAAATGGCTGACTACCGGTATCGCCAGATAGCCACTAACTTCGATTTTTCAAATGGAACACCCTGTATGTTGGATGTTTTTCGGATTCTACGGATCAAATTACATACGACAGTGTTGCCAAATTTCTATTTAACAATTGAAAAAATACTAATTTACATCAGTAACTCATAGTAATAGTCATTTCATCGCTAAGATCAATAACAAATGCTACAGCAGGAATTGAAATCTTCTGAACGCATTTTTGATGAAAAAATTGTTCTTTTCAAATAGTATCTACCGAGGGCCATTCGATAGAGAATTTAATTACCAATTCAACGATATACATTATGTACCACTTTCTTTTTGTTCAAAACGTAGAGAGCCATCTAACAAATTGAAATAAATCTGAAAAAATTGGTAGGTAACATGGCATCCATCCATTCTTTCAAACTTTACTTCATAATGGTTACAATGAATTACCAAAAATAATCGACTTGATAATATGTAATGATCATAGACCCATTACAGAAAAGATAACTTCAATATAATCAAACTGTTTGAATAAAACTAACGACTGAAACAGTGAAACATTCAACGTACAAATCATTACTCACAATACCATTATCCTGTTTTCAATAGAAGAGTTTCACAACCATCGAAAAGTGATTTTATTTTCTAATGACCAAGGATATGTTCGAAGTGTTGCCCGTTTTTGTAACCTCATCACATTTATCAGTTCGTGAGCAGGAATTTCCTGAAATGCGCGCTCAACTCTATCTCTCAAGTCATCCAATGAAATTGGTCTCCTCGAGTATACTTTGGATTTTATGTGACCTCATGAATAAAAATCAATGGGGGTTGAATCGGGTGATCTGACTGGCCATTTGATTGAACCATCTGTTCCAATACATATCTGCCCATAGGTATCACTAAGATATTGCTGAACAATATAAGCATTATGTGGTCCTGCACCATCCTGCTGAAAAATCATATTTTTCCTGATGTTCTCAGGTAAATCGTTGATATTATATTGAATATCGTTCTCTTGTAGATACCTTTGGCCCATCGAAAAAAATTGGTCCAATGATTCTTGTCCCTATGATTCCTACCCAGACGTTGAATCCAAATCTCTCTTGAAAATGACCTTCTTTCAGCAACCTAGAATTTTCTTGAGCCCAATACCTTGTATTATTCCTATTGAACATACCAGTATTCGTGAAACTAGACTCATCTGTAACCAGTATCTTCGAGACAAGACCATCGTTCAGATCATGATGACGCAAAAGCCAATTACAATAAGTTAGGGTCCGTTCTGGGTCATTTTCATATAGATGCTGATGCGATATTTATTTTTTTCTCAATACTTTTCTGGCACTTTCCTTGCTGACCCCAGATTCAATTTGCAATTCTCGGACTGAGGCAGATGGAGAAAAATGAACATATGCTAAAACATTAGTTTCCGCTTCTTCACTGACGATGAATTGGGTGTGGTTCTGATCAGCTGATTCTTTCCTTGGCATCATTTCCAATTTCCTGAAATAGGTCCTCGATGGGTGCCGTCTTAACGGATAACGAATAGCGTATATCATACTAGCATTGACAGCGTTCTTATGACATTCTCCGTATATCAATATCATATCGATTTGTTCGTTTCGAGAATAATTATTATTATTTCCCATTAAAAAAAAACTTTTTACAAACGAAAGGAGATTACAAGAAAAATTGGTATTTCACTTTTGACATGACATTAATCACCTACTGTTTTCCATGATTCCACGGCTACCTTTCATTTCATCAAACCTAAACGGATAACTCATTGGAATTTGTAGGCATCGTATAAAATATTGTACAAATTTAATAATTGTAGGATTTGTTATTGATCTTATCGATGGAATGACTATAACTATGAGTTACTGATGTAAATTAGTATAGATTTTAACCTGATCAAATCCTACTGGGTTGAAAAAAATGATAAATAATTTTTTTTCGATTATAAAACAAAAATTTAGCAACACTATCGTATGTAATTTGAGCCGTAGAATCCGAAAAACATGAAAAATACAGGGTGTTCTATTTGAAAAATCGAAGTTACTGGCTATTCTGGCAAAACCGGAAATCGCCCATTTTGTTTTCATAAGTCTGTCAATCCGAAATTGTATTTTGTATCTATGAACAAAATTTCATCCAAATCGGTTGATAAGTGAAGGAGATATAGGCATGGCCCTAGTCCCATTGTCACCTGGTATGACAACTTGAAACCCATTTTTCTGGGGTCGGGTATAATAACTATCATCCCCAGAATCGTTACGTTATTTATGACGTTGAGACACTTCTTCAAACTATTTTTAAACTCAACTTTTACACTCGGGCGCCAGATTTTATGATGTTTCATTCCACTTACTAGGGGTAGCAACATATGGAGATACGGATGTGCAGGAGTTTGGTCTTTTGACCTAATTGAAATCTCTGAAGGTCTGTAGGTTTCAATTACAGCCCTTAGGACTGGAATCCGGTTGCACAGACAGTCAGACAGATCTGTCTCTATCTTAATTTGAATACTGTTCTCAAATGTAACCACAATATAACAATTTGATTTTGAATTCGAAGAATTCAATCTTTACAATTTGAATATATCACAAAAGGTTTTGTAATCTTCAACAATATATATTATACTCTGAATTGAACAGATAAACGTGAATTGAACAGTTTATAAGTTCCAACCATGAACATAAACTGGATCACATCTAACAAAATATAATTACACAATCCCGTTGTGATATCTTACTTTGTCACCGCAGAGACCGATTTTCCTATTTTTACAATCAGTTCAGAAAGTGATTTTTCTGGTGGGGGTGAGAATTAAATCCGTCCACTTTAATTTTACTACTTTATAAATTCGTTTTAAAACAAAAAAAAAACTTCACGGCCCACTCGTAATAATTACTTCGAGCTTCATGGAAAGACAACAGAACCACTTTGATATGTCGACCCATCCTTTGTCAGAGCCCAAACTACGGTGTTATCACACTCCTTATCTACCCCTAGCTGAGTACCAACTTAGCAGAAAGCAGTTATATGGCTGGGATTCTGCGTACGAGAGATCAACGTGTATTACTTACTAGATTCATAATTACTTTAAAATAGAAAATTCGAGTATCTTCTGAAACCACCTTCAGGAACAATATCCCAAATTGAAAATCCCAAATATCTGTATATGAGTCTTATTGTCATTCTGCAAGTATCTTGAGAAAAAAAAATTACTTGAGATCTAATTCATTAGCGCGCTAACTGCTCTCGTTCGGCCTTGCATCACAACTTGAGCAGCTAGAAAAACTGACATATTGAGACCTTCGACGGCACCTGAGACCGCAACTCGAGGTTCTATGAGCTCGAATGGTTCATCGATCTCGTGCTATAGGATATTGAAATTCCACAGAAGCAAAATAGATGCAAAATGTCAAATTCCCTATTTATTTCAATCGAGTACAAGGGCGCTCTGAATTCTGTCAAACTCTAAATACCTGCCAGAGTCAGAAATGAAACAAATGCCGATGGCAATCTTCCTGAGTACAGTTGGATTGTCAATTGATATAAATTAAATGAAGTTACGACTCTATCGCAGTGATAGGAACTATTAATATATATTCTTGGTTGAACATGAATACCCCATGACATAAATTAATCCGAAATAACAACTTAATACATAACTTGATTCATCGTGAAAGTCACGGGACTGGAATATTTTACACTTGTGCGATTCTGCATGGCTGAATCGTACTTTTCATGAAATATTTACAATGCACGAAATAAAATCAATTAGGCGTTTCGCCAACCTGATAAACTCAAACGGTTTTCAAACACAGTGGAGGAAGAATATATACAACAGGGCAACATTGTTATAGAGGTGTCTTAATGTCTGAATCAAATCAACAGGTTATCAAAGATTTAAACACAATGTTTTACTTACGGTTACCTCACTATTTGAACAAAGTTTATGCATGAATGCTTATGGTTTACGGAAAACTATTTTCTTTGACTCGCGACTCGCAGAACGATTTCAATCACTTGTTCTGGATAATAAAAACCTTGTTCTTGGAACGAAAGCCAAAAGGGCTCGCTCCCTGACGGGAAGTGAGAGAGCTTGTGCTCGATACGAAAGTAAAGAGAACGATCCTAATTAAATTTCGGCTTTTTTATCTACCGGATTTGAAATAAATATCGGACAAAAACTATATATAGAAAGACCCTCTTTTTGTCTGATTGACATAAGAACTGGCCAAAAAGTAGCTAATTTTTTTGTCCCCTTATGTAAAAGCATTCTTCGTTTTCACTAATATAAGTTCACCTTTCAAGTTTAATTCAATAAAAACAGTAATAAAAGTCTTTTAAGTCTTTTTGTACGGTGCAGAACGGCATTAGGACTTTCTTTTGCTAGGTTTTGCGATCATTCCAGTATCATAGCTCCCAGGTGTTAGTTAAAAAAAACCACACACCTGATCACCAAATGTCATAGCTCTCGTTAGTTTTGTTAACTTAGCTATGCCTTAACCATACTGGGCGTTATCAGTCTATTGACCAATAACGGAACAATTTCTCAGAGCGGCTTGAGATCTTGTTTCCCCCTGTATGTAATGAAGCGTGGGACTTAATTTGACAGTACAATGACCAATATCAGATTGTTTCGGAATAATAATACAATTAAGACTTGTAATAATATATATATATGTATTTTACTTAAATATAAAAACAACTATTGATACACCTGGTATAATTTACTGAGAAAATGTATAGAAAGTCAGAAATGAAATTGAATAAACAATAAACTAAAATGAGAAACAAATATAGGTTGACAATTAAAATAACTGTTCTTCAGTTATTTTAAACAATTGATAATAATTTTACCTTTTGTTGAATCAATAATTTCTTCTACCATGAAATCAATAATGAAATATTTTCTTATAACACTATACATATATACCTTGCCAAATAAACAGTTTGATTTCTTACTCTCCACTGAAGTAAGGCACAATATTTAAATTAAGACTTAATTATTCCGTTTTATTTCCGAATTATATTACGCGTACACTTGTTGCAATATGATTATTTAGCTTCTTGATACATATTAATTCCTTTCATTTAATTATTACTGAGATGATTTCTGATGCGTTACACTATCACTATGATTCTGCATATAGTTGATTAATTTGCTACTTCGGATAAACTGAACGGAGTCTACGCTTACTTAACGTAGGAAGATGAGACTTCATCTTCTCTAATTGAAATTAAACTTTACTTCTAGTCGCTTCATAATGAAGCAGAACTAGCTCTGACTCGTTCGACTACTGGATTCCGAATGAAGAGAGGAGAGAGTTCTAGTATGGAGAATCTTATATATATATATAGCGTTGGTATTCAAACGATGCCGCCCTAAAACAATAAAATTATATTTAATGAGTCGGCAAGTCACCTTTGAGTTGACACGCCGCTATAGTATATTACATTAATAGGTCATTACTTTTTATAGTTTACGTAACCCCTTAGATCCTTCCCGATATCACCACGCCTATTATCGCTTCCAAAAGACCGCGGGTCATTTATCTGTCCCGACGTACTATTAGTTATGAATGTCTGAAAATATGGTTGGAATTTCGATTGAGGGGCCGACACAAAGGATAGAGGAAGTATCGACTTTATGAGTTGTCATATAAATTTTACTATTAATGCGACCGTCTTTGATTTCGAACGAAAATTGATTTATTTTATTGGCATTCTTCAGTTTCAGTTTACATATGGCTATATTTAAAATACTTGATAAGGAGTGCTCATAACACCAGTAGCTCTGTATATGTACACTCAGTTTCTAAACGGGCATTATTTTGTTGCCAGACGATATTTAATATTGAATCCCAAATAGGTATGGACGTACCAAAGTTACTTCAAACTTTTGAATAGCCGTTCTTAGTAACGGAGCTTGGAAAAAAAATGCTTTGTTACAGCCTATATATATATATATATATATAATATATATAAAAAAAAAAATTTGAGGTGTTTGGACGCAAATGAACTCAACAGAGAAATTATTGAATAAACCTTCAATATCATTTTGAAAATCTCCTTGATTTTAGTAATGGTATCTTTCTGGGTGCTTTCAAGTTATTCAGAGTATTACATCACATTTATACAAAAAGGGCTCAAATCTCCAGTAGAAAATTACCGTCTAAAATCAATAATATCAATATATGCAAAAATAATAAAACAAAGGAAAATAATAAAACAACGTATTTATGGTCATTTCGAAAAACATATTAATTTTTTCGCTTAATCTCAATTTGATTTTCAGGAGACTCTGCCTTACGATTCAAGCTGTATTTGAGGTCATGAGCGATTTGGTTGAGACTTGTAGTGCAACCAATAGAGAAAAAATAGAGGCTTTTTTTCACACTTGAATAAAGTAGGTACTACTTAACTACCACTGTGAGGATTCAAGACTTCTTTGGGACGTAGTTTTCGGATTACGTTTACAACTTTCTATAGCTTCCAAGATCTATATTGTAATTTATATTTTTCGGAAAGTTCTTTAAACTTATCTCTGCATTTTCCGAAAAGGTTTCAACATCATTGGCCAGTCTCCATTCCATAAATCGTTTCAACTCAGCTTCATACCCGCTTCTTGATTTTGTTGGCAGCAGTTCGGAACTCATGGGGCCTTGCTCTTTGCAAAATGTCCCCAGAATCCGACATTTTCTTCAACAAACTTTAGAAACAACAATTTATTGAAGTATCCAATCAACAAAACAATAGAGCCGTGACGGTTGCTATGGAACTCAGCCAACTTGAAACATTGCAGAATTTTTGACGTTGTTAGGAGAGAACCAAAACATAAAAACTTTTTAACAAAAAATTAAAACGACGAAATACGGAACTGAAAAGTTTAAAATTAAATAAACCTTTTTTACTTTTTTGTAGCTGAAATCTACTAATTACTTCCTACTTGTTTTTGATTACTTCCAAAATACTTACTTACCCACCTTACTTCAACTATTACCAGTTAAATAATATGTTTTTTTTTATTGGTGTCCCATTTTACCCCTTTGAAGCACGCCTCAGCGTGTTTAAATCGAACTTTAAAAAACGCGCGTTTTTTAAAGTTACCATGGCAACATCAACAAATTGAGAAACGTGAAGTCTAAATGACAAATTTTTTATTATTGATCTGACAGGAGTACCTTGTAACGTCAAATATAATATTACTAACAACTCGTTCATTCATATGTGATACCTCTTGCTCCTCCATCCATTTGATGAACCTTTCATATTCTTTTTTATATATATCACTGGAATTTCGCGGTATCAACCACGATATAGCCTCACTATTCAAAAAATTTATATTAGAATAATTCACTTTTGAGCTCTGGTGACAACAAATATTGATCTTTGATAACAAATTGCAAATGAATATCTGTTTTTCTCATTTCCATGACAACGAAAGGTAAACTGATGTCACATCACGTATTCAACCATTTTGCATTATTAGTTCTTATTTCTATTTTTTGTAGTTATCGAAAAATCGCGCGTGTTTTAAAGCCCTTTTCATCCACTTATACTTTAATATACTATACATACATTTTACTATTTGTTGTAATATAAATTATTTTTGTTTATTTCATTACTTTGTATATAACTTCATCCTCTCATAGAATATCATGATTGTGACGGATGTAGAAGAACAAAAATAATGACAATAGCGATCTGTCATTCTCAACTACATATGTGTGCCAATGTTCACAAGTGAAAAATCAATTATCCTCTATTTATCTACCCGTAAGGGTGGATAATTCCATTCGAAATCCAAATATGATCAACTATGAGGTATACCCTATCTGATAAAAAAAGAATCATCCAAATCAAAGAACCCAGTACCTGATAGAATCGGTTAACGGACCAGAATTCAGAGGGTAAGTGATCAATATCCTTCATTTTGTACCCTTAGGGGTGGATTCCGTCTTTTAAATTTAAATGGGACCAACTTCGAAGTACACCCTATCCATTGAAAAAATCGGAATCGGATGTCTCAGTAAAAAGTAATGCGTGGTCAGACATTAAAAAAAATACGCTTCGACTAGAAAAAACCTCCTCCTATTTGGTTTCGTCGGTTGAAAATCACAGTGAACGAGAGATGCGTGCGCAAAGATGACATATCCGTGCGCAAAGTATTTTGCACACGGCGTGTGCTTTCGAAGCCAGTTTTCCGTGCGCAAAACCTCATTTTCTGAGGCAGTCGTATAAAAAAGTTATTGTCGTGTATCCAGAATGTCTTTCTATAGGTATATCACTTTTATTTACATCCAACTAGGGAAAACTAATTTTTGGTGAGTCCCCTCTTTCTGATTATTCATTTCACTGTGAAATTGCTTTTTTTTCTATTTCTGAACATCTTTAAATGACAAAAACTCATTGTTACAGAGCTCTGTAGATAAATTTAATAAAATTCGAAACGTTGGCAAGGAAACAATTGAATATCTTCCACTGTAAAATGCTCAAATTATTGCGGCTGAATATTTCTAATTGCTTTTTTTCTATTTCTAAACATCTTCAAATGACAAAAACTCATTGTTACAGAGCCCTGAAGATGAATTCAATAAAATTCGAAACGTTGGCAAGAAAACAATAGTTTTTCTTCAACCGAACTGATCATATTATTATTATAGTTTTTATAATAAATGATGGTAAAGAATCCTTATTACACGGATATATACTTTCATATGTATTTATCGAATATACTTACTAGAATATATTTCGAGCATAAAACCTATTTTATTGCAATTATTCCAGTTCATTCTCCTTCATTTTATTACAGAGGAGGTCTTTTGACTGCCGACTTGATTAAAGACAGGTTCATTTATCATGCCCTCAAAGTGCTTTCGTAGTAGCTTATTAAAAAGCTTGCGTGATGAGAAGGTGGGCTGACAGAGAAGCTGCCCTGAGCACTGTGCACTGTTGATTATATTCCAATTGGAAATTCATTCAGCCATATTACAGGGAATAGTCTGCTTCTGCAATAATGATAAATGCAAAAAAAAACACTTGAAAAAGCTATAGTAAAGCGAAACACGTGTCGTGGGTTTTGTAAATCAATTTTTGTGAAAATCGTAGTGAAGTGTGTTTTTTAGTTTACTTCAATATGCAAAATTGTCGGAAAAGGTGAATGGATCAGTTACTGAAAATTCATTCTACGACCGATTTTTTTTTAATGGCCCTCAAGATACACCAGCATTTATGGCACAAATAAACTAGTTTAGAGTTTTGTACACATTTATTGCAAATTTGCGTCACAAACCAATTTTTTTACATTTCCCGTTTTCCAAGAAAAGGGCGTGGGCTAGCTTTTGATTCAAGCTGCACCACACTCTGTATTTTTGAAAATATGCAATATATAGGGATCGGACGGGTGCCAGAATTTCTTACGCATTTATTACAGATCATTAACGTGTAGAAAATTCCAAAATGTTGCCTGCAAATGAGAAAATATTCTACATTCATTTCAGGATGTTGCAGAATCGCTTTGACAAAATATTAAATTTTATTAAAAAAGACATACTTACGCAAAAAGAATAATCTTCAAAAGAAAGATCGTATAATATAGGATAGTTTCTTACACTCTTTATTAGCTTTTCTATAACATTTTCAAAACCTAGTACCCAAGGGGAATCCCAACGTTCGCTAAAGGACTGCGCAGGCAACGTTCCTGCCTCAGTGCTGGGCTATACTATCCCTTTTAACCGGTGCGTTTTGGCGGGACCGGTTTCGCTGCAATAAAAACAAGAATCAGATATAAAAATTATGTGTGCTTTAGAAGCTGCTGGTAAGCTAAAGCAACCTGTAACAAGACGGTTTTGGGTACATCCGTATTTTTGTCATAGGGAATCAAGTGACAGATTTTCAAAGTTTTACGAAATCGGATAAGTGCAGAAGAGAGACTCACCATAACCTTGCGGTGAGTAACATACCTAGTAGGTACCTACTATCAAATTTTTTAAAGTGGCAAAACGAGAAAACAAACTTTTATATGTGAGTATGCATTTATTGAACAGGTACATAGAAAAACGGAACATATTATTATGCCACTTTAAGGGCCGCTATTATAATGCCAGTTTAGTTTTAACTCCGGATGGATTTACCAATGGTATGTGGATGACTTTCGGTAAATGTTTGTTTAAGGTTCACATTCTCCCCATTAGCAGATTCATGTGGAGTTTGAACTAGTGGTATAATAATGGCCCTAAAGATCAGTTAAATTGGAAGAATCAGAATAATGGATATGTTCGGCAGGGGATGAAAGTGAAGAGCCCGGAGAAGGTGATGAAACAGTTGGATGAACGACAATGGAGCTTTGACTCGTATTAAGATGAATTTGTTGATAAGGCATTTGATGCTGAGGGTGAAAAGTCGAATATTGTTGATAGGAGGGAGTTGGTGGTTGCAGGTAGGAGGAAGTTGGTGGTTGCAGATCGAAAGAAGTTGAGGATTGAGCTATTGAATGTGTTGGGTTTCTTTTATTTCGTCTATCGCGAAAAACTTGCAAAACATGGTATCGAAAGTCCAGTTTTTCATCATCATCTAATTTTTTTACGTCCGGCAGTATAGACAGCACGAAAGCTTTATCGGAATCATCAGCGAGTTGGAAGACTGTCATTTCAGCAGTTTTACCTCGACGTTTTTTGAATGCTTCAGGAGGAGGTTGATCGGTTTCGGAGGTCCCCTCTATTTCGGGATTCTATTTTTCATCATCTTCTTCCTGTCTTTCAGTTTCGAACTCGAAATTTCCGCTCGTTCTGCAATGTATAATTTTTATAGCTAGGTGAATTGAAAGACTGAAATGTAAGTAGTTACATACCTTCTTTTTGACATAGACTGCAGCAGAAAACTAAGAGCATCTGCATAAACATATTTTTTCCTTTTTGCTGCGGGATCTCCACTTTTTCCTTGATTGATATATTCAGCAAAATTATCACGAATATGTCGCCACTTATTTTTCAGATCTTTCACTGAAACAAAAAAATATGTTAAATGGTGGTATTATCATATAAAACAATAAATATTACAAAAATTAACCAAACATTCAGAATTCCTCAAAATTACTATTTCAGCTATTTTGTTCCAGATATTTGGCAACTGGTAACAATTTTGTGGCATAACAGTATGAATTTTATAGGTCCAAAAGTACAATTGCGATTATCGTGCAGGAAACATGTGAAGTCATATGGAATAGTTTGAAAGAAAATGAAATGCCTACGGAACAACAGTGGTTAGATATAGCTGAAGAATTTTATGTCAAAACCTATTTTCCAAACTGCGTAGGTGCCATTGATGACAAACACGTGAGGTGCAGATATCCACTTAACTCCGTATCCCAGTATTTTAATTACCAGAAATATTTTTCCGTAATACTGATGGCTATTGCAGATGCCAATCTTTGCTTTGTAGCAATCGATGTAGGAGCTTATGGAAAAGAAGGCGATTCAACTATTTTCAGAGACAGTCCGTTAGGCCGACAAGTATATTCTGGTCAGCTTAATTTGCCACCACCTTGGTGTTTACCGAACAAGGCCAACTATCCTCAGCCGTTTGTACTAGTTGGCGATGAAGCTTTCAGAATCCGTAGGAAACCTTTCAAGGCCTTATCCACAACGTCAACTTAATCCTCCTGAAAGAGTGTTTAACTACAGATTGTCGGCGTTCAGTAGAATGCGCCTTTGGACTACTTGCTAATAAATGGAGAGTGTTTCATTCACTTATTCTTGTTCAACCCAATTCTATTGACATCATAAAAGCATGCTGTGTATTACACAATTTTGTATGGAGGAGAGATGGCATTAAATTTGACGATATGCAAACTCATCCTTTTGTCGATGTCACGGATTCTGGTCCAAGTGCTAGGGCAGACGGATTAGAAACCAGGGAGTTTTCTGCCAATTACTTCATGGCATCCGGAGCCGTACCATTCCAACGCCATCATATGTTCTAATACACATGTAATCTAAATCAACTGGCGTTTCGTCAATGTTTAGTTAATTTTTTTAATTAATTATAACTTACACTGCGATTGCTTATCTGCGTCAGTTTTCGAACATACCGGCACCTACATTGAACCAGCATTTTTCCTCCGCACCTCTGTCACTGTATTCTTCGGTGCCTTTCTCCCAATTCGGAGGCTTTTCTTCAACAGTTTAAATAAATTTGTCGGTATCGAACATAGCAAAAACTAAAACGCACTTTCAATGAAGACGCGATCGTATGAAATAATGTGATGACACCATCCCGTGAAACCGGTCCCGACAAAACGCACCGGTTAAAAGGGATAGTATAGCCCAGCACTTACGACGCTGCCCTGCCGCAATAATGACGAAAATCGCGCCTACTGGTCTAAACACATGCATATGCCGCCGTGTCTACATATAGGTCAGCCGCGGCATCGGAAGTTCCGCGCCGGTGTGGGGGTTCCTTAAACTAGTTTTTGAAGTAGATATTTTGAAAATTTCAGTATGAATATTGATAACGACGAGAACAATAAACACTTCACAATATTAGCGGCAGCATCACGTGCTCGCTACCTACTGCAGAAGAGAGGATAAACGGGCCCAACAGTATTGTGACGTCACGCTCTCTCCAAGTTCATGGAGGCGTTTTGAATCTCGACGTTTTCAAAACGCTGTAGCATTCTCAAAAATTGTTTTAGAAACGTTGGAAAAAAATTAATAACAAATTCGTATGCGTAGATTCCAAATATTTAATAAAATAATTTCATGTCCCAACCTAATTGGCAACAGAAATTGTCTTTGCTTCCATCTCCATACCACACAATCATCAATTCTCCAGGAACTGCTTTCAGTGTACCCAGTGAATCTATGCTTG
Organism: Gonioctena quinquepunctata; assembly: GCA_018342105.1. Taxonomy (NCBI): domain Eukaryota; kingdom Metazoa; phylum Arthropoda; class Insecta; order Coleoptera; family Chrysomelidae; genus Gonioctena; species Gonioctena quinquepunctata. The sequence goes on from JAFIRS010001643.1 coordinate 295,608, forward strand.
GTCTATGCGAACGCAACAATTTCTTGTGAAGTGAATAGTATCTTGTTGCCATTCCTGGAAATAAAAAAATAGTTTCTTCATATATGGTTTTTTATATGGAGTTCAGATTCAATGGAAAGTTTTGCACATATTTCTTTAGCGAATAATTTCAACAACGAACATGACGCGCGAAATATTTAGTGGAAAACGTACTATATAATCATAAATATAACCCAGAAGGGGTCTGACACTTTTAGAATAGTTTTTCTTCAATTAATATTATTACTCGAGTTCCCAAGCTGGAATGTTTCTGATTTTCAATAATTGGATATAACAGATATAAAACCCTTATCTATGCCTTTTTCGTGCCTATTTGCCTGCCTGACTGCCGGTGGCTGGAATATAAAACAAATACGCATGCGCGCGAGACTATTTTGTTTCAGGCATGAAAATAAATAGGACTGGTTCTATTTTTTCCCCTGAATCAAGGGGATTTCGAGGACATTTGTGGAAATGTCAGGTTCGTCAACATAGTAATTATCTGTTTGACTTGGCATAAGCAACAAATAAATGAAATACATTGAATAGTTTTCGTTTGTTTAGTGTTACGGAAAAGAAGGGAAAATCCAGTACCAGGCAAGGAAAAATACAATTCAGAGTTGCTTTTGTGGGTTAAGAAGTAGTAAATACTTCGAAATATAATTATTTTGAACTTCTCATTTGTTCCTAATAATGAGGTTAACTTGACGCTCAGGAGAAGCGCTCCGCAACAGAAAAGTTCGCAGATTATACCCCAACATCCATTGAGACGAGGGAACTACAATTTTTTTTTGAATGTTGGAAAAATATTGGCTTTTGCTACTTTTGACGCTACCCCCTCGGTACATGATGACATATAGACATACCATTCGAATATAGAATATATTTTTTCATATGTCAATAATTGCAGGTACTTTTGACCCTGTACACAAATGAGATGAAATCCTTCCCGAATCTGTAGGATAACTATGCAAAAGTTGCATTTAATCGGTTGTATAGGATTCAGCTGACTCACCCTGTATATACACTGGCAGAAAATTACCATCATAAAATATGTTCTGCCTCTTTAGGATGACCATACAGAAAGTTTCATTCGAATAGATTGAATAATAATCCCTGCACATAAATCATAGCATGATCCTTTTCTGGGTCTCTAGGATCGACTGTGCAAAAATTTGAATTCGAATCGGTCGAATATGGAATCGAAGTCGGTTAATAACAATTTCTTGTTTAGCTCAAACTATCTGATTCCGCCCCCATCAAGCCTGGGACGTTTGCAATGCAGCCTACAAGTAGTCTTTCCCAACAGAAAAATAGGTTTGATTACATGATATTATTGATAACTACCATATTCCAACCCAGTCTGTAACGCTGGTGATATGAATTTTTTATGTGTTAACTCAACTTCCATAAATGTGGAAGCTTTCGAATACTTGAATGTATTAATGGACTCAATAAAAAATCGTCAATTCATTTCTCAATCTCCATTTTGCTTGATGTACTCCCTTGAAGTCTCGAGGGCGTCTGTGAGATGTTGATTCGTCAAATACTTCAATATGTTCTGACGTTTACGGTATCGATTTCTAAGTATTTGTGGAGGGGTGCTTCTCAATAAAATATTCCTTTCAAGCAACTGACACTTTATATGTTTATAGATCTCAACAAATACAATGATCTCTGTGTGGAGTGTTGTGTTGTCTTGGTGAAAGATAGTTTCCATATGCGTCAAATGCGGACATTTTAACCAATTCCAATGAATTTTATATATTTTTCCACTTATTTAAGATGTTCTCAACCACGATTGAATTTGGTGGAACATAAATACCTGGTGTTCCATTTGCACCTGCTTTGATTTCGGTATATATTTTTGCTCAAAGAAGACTTTCTTCCCTGCACGGAGACTTTGAACACCAAACTTCTCAATTGTCAAAATCGAGAGCGCTACCTATTTACTAGTCGAGTCAACGTACTCGGCCTAGGAATTTCTTGAATGGACGCTGGACATGTGTGCTTAATTGATATAGTAGAACACTGAAAATATTTATGTTTTATAGGAGGAGGATCTGCACTTCTTCCACTGCCCATTCCACCGATAACTCTTGAGGAAAAACATGGTGTTATAAAGGAACTGGCCAAAAGAGGTGGGTAATAATAAACACCAATATATTTTTATTATATTTTACTATTACACACATAAAACCAATTTCTTCATTGGAGTCTGAATTCTTGAACTGAAATAACGCTTTCCTATTCTGAAATAATGTTTTTGGTACAAAATCATTGAATATCTCTAATGTAGAAAATTATCTATTTAAAATATTTACTAACTTCTACCAAATATTCTTTTCTCAAGTAATTAACAGTACCTATTCATGAAAGAAAACTAAAATTCTTGAAAGACATAACTCAATATTCCTTTATTGAAGAAATCTCTTTCTTCATTGGAGATACATTTTTTAAATTCTGAATTTTTGAATGGAGATAACGCCATCTTCTTCCAAAGTAATGTATTTGATACAAAGTTATTCAATATCTCCAATAGAAAATTATTTATTTGAAATATTTATTTAGTTTTATCAAATATTTTTCATTCCAGTAAGTAATTACAGAATTCAGGAAAGAAGACTACAATTATTGAAAGACATAGGTAATTCAACATTTTTTATTGCAAGACACTATATAAAGTATTTCTCCGTTGAAGAAATGTGCCAAATATTTATATCAGGAGAACTGAATTTCTAAATAAATTTTCTTGGATCAACAATTATACATTTTCGACTATCATTGCATTTTCCACTTGAATACACTTCTATACTCAGAGTGCTTATCACTGTGAAGTTCTCGAATAAAGAGGTATTTTTTTATTACAAGTAAATCTGTAAGTTTCAATTGAAACAAAAATTTTCTTATCTTATCACAGTGGAGTTTTCAAATAAAGAGCAATTATTTTAGAGAAAGTAATTTTGATATCTCAAATCAAGCAAATTATATTTTTCTTATTCAGCAATATGGTAGTTTCAATTAAAAAAAAAATCATTAACTCGTCACGATGAGGTTCTCATATGAAGAGGGCTGTACGTCAACTCAATAATATGTTTTTATTCGTCCAATCTTACCAATCTTCTGGTATGAAATGAGCTATAGCTAATAATAAGAATTTGTGCAATTTGATTCAAGAGAAGTACTTTCCAAATGAAGATTATGATTGTCTTGAATACCTAAGTAACATGTGTTTCTTATTTGGAGTAAAGGTGGTTTACTCATAGAAAGAAAATATATTTTTTATAATTCAAGCAATCTATACGCTTGATGAGAGAGTATTGAATTGGAAATTGAAAATCCTAAGATCGAGCAATAATTTATTCCAGTATATATATATATATATATGTTCATATATATATATATATATATATATATATATATATAAAGCCACACTCTTGTTTCAAAGCATATTTCATTAGAGGAAGAAATTCTTTTTATGTGTGTATCCTTATTTACATTACAATATATGCATTTCTATTTTATCTGAGTGTGGTGATGATACATCATTTTGATTTCCATTGGGAATATGTCCTTGTGGTTAATACTCAAAATATTATTATCGTTATTCGGTCAACATGGAAATATTTCAGGAACTATATTCAGCTGAATTTTGAAAATAAGCAAATCAAGTGTACCAAAAATATAATAAAATATGTTCTCAACATTATATGAAGATCTTTGATCCATATTACATATTCTTTGTTCAGCCTTCTATTAATTGAAACTAATTTAAACTCAAAGGTATTACTTGAATATATCTTAATTCAATTACTGTGATAATTGGCATTGTCCATGTTTGGATCATGTGGACACACGTCGTATACAATTCATACCTGAAATTGATTCAGGAAATCCTTATGCAAGGAAACAAATGAAATTTTGAATATAATTTATCATCGAAATATACACATCCAGTGTTAGAAAATGCTTAAATAAGATTAAAATTATGTTTTTGATGGTACCATCTCGTTTTTCATGTATTTATTATATTCTAATATATATATATATATATATATATATATATATATATATATATACAGTGTGTTTCACTTCTCATGGAAACACCTCCGTATCTTCCGTAATTTTCGACGTAGAATCATAAAATTCTCAGGATCGATAGATTCACTAGAACCGAACTCACTGCACAGAAGGAGTCAGCCTACGTGATATACACTGCACGCCAGCAGCGATGGAACCACCCATTTTTCCGGAAAATTATATTAGGGGGCAAAATTGGCCCGAAATTCCTTCGGATTCGTGTTCAGGATCCCCAAATAACTACTAATATACCAGTCTCCTGAAAAATGTTCAGTCCTGAAAAATTATAATTTGTTTCACTTCTCATGGAAACACCCCCGTATCTTCCATAATTTTAGACGCAGAACCATGAAATTTTCAGGATCGATAGCTACACTAGAAATGAACTCACTGCACAAAACGGGTCATCCTATGTGATATACACTGCACGCCAGCAGCGATGGAACCACCCATTTTTCCGGAAAATTATATTAGGGGGCAAAATGGGCCCGAAATTCCTTCGGATTCGTATTCGGGATCCCCAAATTACCATTAATACACCAGTCTCCTGAAAATTTTTCAGTCCTGAAAAATTCTAATTTGTTTCACTTCTCATGGAAACGCCCCCGTATCTTCCGTTATTATCGAACTATAATGACGAAATTCTTTGAATTAATGAATATCCCAGAAATGCAACTATTGACTCAATGGATTGTAAGTAGTGATATACACTGCACGCCAGTCGTGAACAATCAATTTTTTCGAAAAAAAATATATTGTTGAAATTTCCAGGATCGATGGAAATTTTCAAAATATACCTATAGATTTTGTCAAACTAAGGAACGAAAGCAGCTCCCAATTAGTCTTATAAGGATACCCATACAAAAAAATTACTCGATGACTTTTTTGTGCAGCTAATAATGAGTTATGAATTAGTGGCAATATTGAATGCATAAGTATAACTCAGTTATTTTTCTCGTGTTTCCCGTGATCAACAAGAATGTTTCACCGCGAATTGGAATTATATTTTTTTGAAACTTTGGACTTTCACTGTGGAGAAATTGCATTTCAAATTAAATACGAATGATTCGTGAATAATATAATTTTTACTTTATCAGCAGAATAATTGAATTTCAAATCATACAATATTCACACATTCTCAAATCATAGTTCCTTCTATCAATCCCCCCTCTGATAAGATACATTTTTCCAGTCTCTTTCTGATATTTCTCCCAACTTTCCTCAGTTCCTCTCGTGTTACCTCTTGGCATGCTTCAGTAATCCTCGCACGGAGATCATCACGAGTGAGCGGTCTATTTTTATAAACCTTGTTTTTTAATGTTCCCCATAAATAAAAATCCATCGAGGTTAAATCAGGCGACCGCGGAGGCCATTCTACAAGGGGGCTATTGGGTCCGATCTATCTCATAGGTAAATTCCTATTAAGCCACTCCCTCGTTATCCTATAATTGTGCCCCGGTGAATCATCCAATTGAAAAATCACGTTATTTCTTATAACCACAGGAAGTTCCCGCAATGCCTCTGAAAATTCATTCTCCAGGAAATTGACAAATAGTTCTCCATTCAGATTTCGATCGAAAAAATAGGGTCTTAGGATTCTATCATTCAATATCCCACACCATACATTGACTTCATGAGATATTTGATTTTTACAATTTACAACCCAATGTGGATTTTCTTCAGCCCAGAATCTTATATTCTGGGAAGATACCACTCCATTGGTGGTAAAAGTCGCTTCATCGCTATATAAAATGTTCTTTAGGAAATTACCGTTATTTAGGTAGTTTCCTTGTGCCCATAAAAAAAACTCCATCCGTCTGTTTTCGTCTCCTGGATGTAGGGTGTGAAGAAATTTGGGTTTGAAAGCATGCATTTTATGTCTTCTACCAAACACCTCCAAATTTCAATGTGGCTTATATTTAGCTGGAGTGATACATTTCTCAAACTTATATGAGGATCAGCTCGATAAGCCGGCAAAATGACATCATCTTCAATATGGTGCCTACCTAGTTTTCTATCCTTCGTAACTTGGCCGGTGCTTTTGAAGAGGTTAAATATTTTGAAAACTGTTCCTGGGCCAATTGAAGGTTTGTGCGGATGTCTTCTGTTGAATTCAGAGGCTGCTCCACGGCAAGACCTCGTACCTTCACCAACCAACAACACGATTTCAACTTTCTCTTCAACAGATCTACGAACCATCTTCAAAAACGAAAAAAGCGGGAACAACACAAAAACAACAGGAACAACAGTAATAATTAGAAATAATTCGTGGAAACTAGACTGGTGGTAATATTAAATTCAACGTCAAATACAAGTTGTCAGTAAATATCAATAAGGAATTGTTTTCCATGGCAATGTCAAGGCACACTCTGCTTTTGATTGACTTCAATCCTTTCAATTCGATGAAAAAATGATTTGTTCGTTCATTCATATGTAGATAACGATGGAGAAATAATATGAGATTTCGTATTTTGCGGTGAATTGTGAAGATAAAATAACATTTCATGAAGTAAAAGTATGATGTGCGATCAAAATCTAAACAAAGAAATATTTCATTTCTTTGACAATTAATTTTCCGATGCGTTTGAAGAGTTTCTATGAATGTGGGGAAATATATGATTTTGTGGATGGTTCTGATTGATTCACATTGAAAAACAAAGTATACAAGAACAACCCGAAACATATCAAGATAATACATGGGGAAACTGAGAAGAGAACTATTAGAAGGAGACTAAAAATGTATAATATTAGAGGGTGGATTGGAGAAGATTTCGTCATTCAAAATGCAATAATCCAACCAATCCTTCCTGTTACGTGTGCCGCAAAAAATGAATTCATTATAATCTTATGCATTACTGAAAATAGACATTTTTCACGAACCATGCGTAATTAATTTGGAATTTGATAATTCTGGAATCCAAGTTCAAAGTTATAAAAACATATTCTGGTCCGCGCAGAAGAATTGAATGATACATTAAAATTATTGTTATTGATATTCATGGAAAACCATTGTACAATTCTTAATATTATAAACAGTAAGTGCGGAATGCGGAGGTATAGCACAACTCATCTGTGAGGAGAGACATGTGATAAGAAAATTAAGTTGATGAATACCAAATCCATATCGAATCTAGTGTTCATTTGAAATGAGATGCATTTGGTGCACATACTAATTTCAATGGCAGTCTGTTACTCCGTTTGTTCCATTCGATCGGAAGTGCATTGTATGATGTTTGGAAAAGTGGGTAGTTCCGCCGCAACTGAGGGGCATATCAATTAGGACAAGGCCACTTATTTGATAGGTGCACTTTCAGCATATCTATCAATCTAGAGAGTTTCATAATTCTCGAAAAGAAAGATACGGGGGCGTTTCCATGAGAAGTGAAACAAATTAGAATTTTTCAGGAGACTGGTGTATTAGTAGTAATTTGGGGATCCTGAACACGTATCCGAAGGAATTTCGGGCCATTTTGCCCCCTAATATAACTTTCCGGGAAAATGGGTGGTTCCATCGCTGCTGGCGTGCAGTGAATATCACATAGGATGACTCCTTTTGTGCAGTGAGTTCATTTCTAGTGTATCTATCGATCCTGAAAATTTCATGGTTCTACGTCGAAAATTACGGAAGATACGGGGGTGTTTCCATGAGAAGTGAAACAAATTAGAATTTTTCAAGACTGAAATTTTTTCAGGAGACTGGTGTATTAGTAGTAATTTGGGGATCCTGAACACGAATCCGAAGGAATTTCGGGCCAATTTTGCCCCCTAATATAATTTTCCGGAAAAATGGGTGGTTCCATCGCTGCTGGCGTGCAGTGTATATCACGTAGGATGACTCCTTTTGTGCAGTGAGTTCAGTTCTAGTGTATCTATCGATCCTGATAATTTTATGGTTCTTCGTCGCAAATTACGGAAGATACGGGGGTGTTTCCATGAGAAGTGAAACACACTGTATATATATATATATATATATATATATATATATATATATATATTTGTAGGAAGTAATCCATTCTCTAAGTGGAGTCCATTGTTTTTCGAAGAAGGGGGTACTTAATGTCTTCTCCACGATTGGGATAGTTTTTCAATATTGTAATTTGCAATTAAGGAAATTCGACAACTATCAAAACCATTCTTCAAATGGTGATCCAAGAGTTTAGCAGTGGAGCTTTTCTATTATTATCAGAATGTTTCCAACAATCCATTTAATTTGCACAACCTATGAAAGTATGAAAATAAAAATCCACAAATAAAACTTTAGAATTCAAATAGAAAAAAAATAATCTACAAGCAAGAACATCCTGTTTGCTAATCTTGAGTCACAAGTAACATGACAGGGACATGTCCAGTTATTTTTTTTTGGAAATAATTAAAAAAAAACAGATTTGAGAACAGAAAGAGGGTGAATATAAATAATGTTAGGTGTAGATATAGAAATTGGGAATAAAATTGTATCATATGTTAGAATTAGAAAATGTGTTTCAAGAAATTGTGCAAGAAGTGAAAGTCAAAAAATAATTTTGGGAGAAGCGCTAACAAAAATTTTTCATCATCGAAAATCATCGCAAATAAGCAGACAACAAATGTAACAACAATTTCAACCTCAAATCCAAATCAAGAAACTGCCTGGCAAATATTCGACTAAAGAGACACTTCTCCAATCCAAATCAGATCATGTTTCCAATAGATGACATCGCCAGCAACAAGGGGGCCAACATCAGCTTACTTCATTTCCAATAGCCATTGAACACCTACTCCAGGATTTTCGTGAGTGCACGAACTGAATTTACAAAAGGTATTTCATCAATAAAAACTAAACACACTGAAACGTTTCGCAATGGACACTTTTTATGGTTCTTTTTAATAACACCGATTCACAGAGGTGAACTTTCTTCCGTTCTCACGATCATAATATAAATATAACCTCTAAATATTTACTTCCAATAGTCGCTGATTGCGCATGAGCAAGCATTTGATGTTTCGAATTTTGATTGTTTCAATTACATTAACATTACTTGAAATCTGAATACAAATTTCTGAATCTTTAATAATAGTCGGGATCGGAATATCTTTGTTTTGTGTAGGGATCCCAAATTTAGGACCTACACTCATCTTTCTCTCTACTTCTTGAGGTAAGGCTATACTAGTAAAAAAAATTGTAAAATTGTTTTTAACCGCTTTCTTAGTTGTTTGACCAACCCTCAGAAGTTAATGAAAACTTGTATGAGTTAAGATCACGGGGACTTTACCTTTTATAGTGGGATCCGAAACCACCCTTGGGACCTTGAAAAAATTTTTCACCAGCTGCGGGAATCGAACCCGCGCCAGGTGGAAACAGTTGACACAAGACCGACGCTGGTGCCACTGAGCCACAGTGAAATTATAGATGTTTTTATTTCTATAAATTTGTGTTTTAGGGAATTAGGTTTTCTCAGATTGATGTTTTTGATTTTTACGAAAACGGTTGCTTGTAGCGACTTTTGACAAGCATACATTTTCCACGTAAAAATGATAGAGGGATCGATTTTTCTTCTAGAAAATGTGATACAGACATGCACAAAAAAGTTGTGACACCCCAAAAAAGTCATAAACCTGTAGGTAGCGCCTCCTACAATTAAGGGCCAAACTAAGAAACGTGGATTTCTCATATTGAAAAATCCCCAAATACCAATTTTTGTCCAAATATCGACATTATTTTAAAAATTATTCACGAAAAACCAAAATAAAAATAAATTTTTAACACCCTGTATATAAAAAATGAAATTTTCACCTTATAAATAACTGAGGAATCGTCCTGTAAAATATCGGACACTTATTACATAACATGTATGTATACAGGTTAAGTGTAAGAGTAGCTTAAGCTAAAGTTCGCCTCTGTGTACCCAACAATTCAGACTGGAGAACATCGAGTTAGTCTGGATTCCATCCCACATAGGCATTCCTGGTAATGAGAAGGCAGACATGGCTGCAAAAGATGCCAGTGTAGACCCATCCTCTGAAATCATTACAAAAATTCCATACACAGATATGAAGCCCACGATGAAGGCGTATATACAAAATAACTGGCGTGAGAGATGGCATGAACAGAAAAATAATAAATTACTGGAAATCAACCCAAATATGAATCCTATACAATACCTGGGACTATGTAGAAAATATCAAGTGATTCTCACCAGGCTCCGCACTGGTCATACGAAATTAACACATCAACACCTGTTTAAACAAGAATTGGCCAGAAGATGTGAAACCTGCCAAACAAATATTAATGTGAAACACATACTTCAGGACTGTCCATTATACCAACGACAAAGAGATGTTATCGGTCTACCCAGTGAGCTACGAACAATCCTCAACCCACAGAACATAGATAGACTAGTTACCTTTCTGAAATGTATAAATGTATTTTGTGATATACAGTGCGCGTCAAAATTATGGAACAAATTCGATATTTCGCAAGCCATGTACTTTTGACAAAAATCCTGAAATAGGTCGATTTTTATTTTAAAATGCCGATTTTTTTATGTATATCCTGAAGAGGTTATGTCACTGGTTTTGACATGGTGACGTAATCGGTAATTTTTTTAAATTGGAATAGATGTCTTGTGATACTTCATCTGAAAGACCTTCCAATACTGCATTCAATGATAATAATTAATTAGATTTTTTGTTGTACAGGGTGAACAAAAATTAATATTTTATTTCAATAAGATAATAACTTTATATCCAACAAAATAGAACAGTTAAATAAGATGTTCGAAATGCCATCCACCAGTCTCTTGACAATGAGCAAATCTACGGACACATTCCTCTTGCACATTGCGAATAACTTCCGGAGTAATTCTGTTAATTTCGATCCTAATTCGATTTTTCAACTCTTGTAGATTTTGCGGCCTATCTACATAGACCTTCGATTCCAAATAACCCCACAAGAAAAAATCCAGGGGCGTGAGATCTGGAGATCTTAGGGGCCACTCTATCGTTCCGCGTCTACCAATCCACCTCCTAGGAAAACAGTTATTCAAAAACTCGCGAACATCACGTGCATAGTGCGGGGGTGCACCATCTTGTTGCAACCAAATACTTTCATTTGGTGAGCTAGGATTGTTGGCGTTTTGAAAAATATATTTGTATTATTATTACATTATGATTATGAAATTCTTGTATTGTCATCGGTCTTTGATATGTGTGACAAATTTCAGATTATTCGGAAGATTGGAAGTGGGTGAATATTTACTTCCAAGATTTTATTACATTGTGAGTTTAGTTACAAGTGAAGATAATAAAAGCATGTTAAAAAATGCGAAATTTTACTTTTTTGAGCCAAGGCTCACTTATACTGCCCTGGCAGACTAATGAGTCAGTGCTCTACTACACCAATGGATCCTTTCCAAATATTAATAGTTAGCTATTTCCTAGTCTAAAATGGAAACAAAATGCCATAATAGGCAAGTTAGTGTCAAATAAATGTCAGTTGAAATATCAACAATTATTCTTCACCTAGAAATTTAAGTTGAGAAAGGTTCACTAAGAAGAGGTATGCTGACTTATTGACAACCCATACCGAAATTAACTATCAGTTTACAGTATGGATTCGAGATAGAACCAGAACTCAGAAAGAGGTATGCGACTATTTCAATGCGGAGTATCCAAATAGACTAAAATCGTTCAAACGAGTCATTGGGTATAAGAAAACTTAAGAAAATTGGTCATGTCAAAACATATTCCGAATGCTGGACATTCCTAAAAAGGAATACACCAACTGAAACTTGATGCTTCTATAGGATCAAGAGATAATCCTATCAATATTCCGAAAAATGCAGAAACTTGTGTAATATCCTCAAATTTCGTATTACTATTCTAAAAGCAGGAAAGTTACCATCCGATACAAGTACGCTACATCAACAACTCAATGGTGTCGATCGTGTGAGTTCTGAAATAATGCAGGATTTGTAACTGCAATCCACGTTTTATAAAACAAATTCTGTTTTCCGATGAGGCTATATTTTGCCTAAATGGTTCAGTGAATCGTCAGAATTGCAGATATTGGAGTAGGGATAATCCTTACTGTATGATGGACGGGCATACTCAATACCCTCAGAAAGTCAATGTTTGGGAAGGGATAATAAACGACAGGATTATTGGCCCGTATTTTTTCGAAAAAAATCTCACAGGGGAGCGTTACTTGGAATTTTTAAGAAATGAACTCATACCTAGCCTTGCCGATATTTTTCCAAACGCCAACAATCCTAACTCACCAAATGAAAGTATTTGGTTGCAACAAGATGGTGCTCCCCCGCACTATGCACGTGATGTTCGCAAGTTTTTGAATAACTGTTTTTCTAGGAGGTGGATTGGTAGACGCGGACCGATAGAGTGGCCCCCAAGATCTCCAGATCTTACGGCGCTGGATTTTTTCTTGTGGGGTTATTTGAAATTGAAGGTCTATGTAGATAGGCCGCAAAATCTACAAGAGTTGAAAAATCGAATTAGGATCGAAATTAACAGAATTACTCCGGAAGTTATTCGCAATGTGCAAGAGGAATGTGTCCGTAGATTTGCTTATTGTCAAGAGACTGGTGGATGGCATTTCGAACATCTCATTTAACTGTTCTATTTTGTTGGATATAAAGTTATTCTCTTATTGAAATAAAATATTAATTTTTGTTCACCCTGTACGAAAAAGTATCTAATTAATTATTATCATTGAATGCAGTATTGAAAGGCCTTCCAGATGAGATATCACAAGACATCTATTCCAATTTAAAAAAATTACCGATTACGTCACCATGTCAAAACCAGTGACATAACCTCTTCAGGATATACATAAAAAAATCGGCATTTTAAAATAAAAATCGACCTATTTCACGATTTTTGTCAAAAGTACATGGCTTGCGAAATATCGAATTTGTTCCATAATTTTGACGCGCACTGTATAAAATGTATTGAACCCCGCTAATAACCCAAATGGTTGATGCGGATAAACCTGAAATAAAAAATAAAAAAAAATTCAGACTGTAAATATCGCTTACAATAAAGCCGATTATTATTATAAAAATAATTTCAAATGCACATGGAACGAGGACCGGTATTACATCATGAGCCAGAAGCTGACGACGCTTTAGATGGTAATTCTAAGTCATCAAAATTTCTCATAAAGTTTCTTCGATTTTTTAAGAAATTGGGTGGAAAATGAAGATTAATGTCTAATCTTCCCGACAGTAATGGAACATTTTATACATCGGAATGTAATGTTCTATTTTCCGTCGCAATATTGGAAGTCGAAATATAAACAACCAATTACTCAGATATTTCCGCATTGCATGCAAGTCCACCCATTTTTCATTTCCAGGTGCCAACATATACGAACTAAACTGCGTCAGAAAACGAATATCCATTATGAAGGGTGGCGGTTTGGCAGAGCTAGCCTACCCGTGCAAAGTCGTTTCTCTAGTGCTTTCGGATATTATTGGAGACCCATTAGATTTTATAGCCAGCGGTCCAACAATACCGAACAGTGATTCTGACGAAAGCGCGGGTTTGGTTTTGAAGGAGTATAATCTATACGAGGAAATACCACATTCGATAAAAACCGCCATAGAAAGGAGCAGTCGTTCCAACGCACCGATCTCGAATGGGGAGTTCCAACACGTAAAGACCTTCATAATAGGTGAGTATTTTTCATCAGGGTGAGGAAAATAATATTGATACACACAGAGGGCAACTTTATGCCGAAAGGTAGGAAGTCTTTCAGTTCAGTTATGTGGAAGCGAATATGAAACGGTCATGTTAGAATTCAGACACTATTATAGGGTGTCCAATGCTTCGGGATCTAATTCTACAAACAAAAGTATGACAAAGTGTTTATAATTAAAGCACCAGAAATTTCCAGTGATGAAAATGTATGCCAAGCTCGCACGATCAAAACAAAATATATCATAACTTGTTGGTGATTTGTTCTCTGAATATAATTCTCATTCCTGGCATAAGAGGAAAAATGAAACTCTGCCGGAGTTTATTGTTGTGATGAGTATTTGAAAATCACATAAAAAAGGAGAAAAAAATAAATATATATATAATAATATAATTATTCATATATATAATTATATACATATATATATATAATAAAATATTTATATATAATATGTATATATATATATTATATATATATATATATATATATATATATATATATATATATATATATATATATATATATATATATATATATATATATATATATATATATATATATATATATATATATATATATATATATATATATATATATATATATATATATATATATATATATATATATATATATATATATATATATATATATATATATATATATATATATAAGTATATATTTTCTTCAATTTCTCGGAATAAAGGTCTGATTCAAGAGTTCTCTATTTATTTCTAGATCTTCATAAAAGTCTAATTTTCTGTTATTCCTGGAAGTCAAATTGTGTGAAGTTATGCTATAGGTTTCTGGATTGAAGGAGTCTTTGATTCTAGTTTCGAGAGGTCTGAAACTAGAATCAAAGAATATACCTAATGATTCAATTTTTGGTTTTTAATTGAAATATGATAATCACTCCTTCAATCCAGAAATTGTCCTCTCAAACTCTTGCCGCAGAAGTACCCCGATATTCAATCATTGAATTTTTGATTGTGGAGAAGAGTGTAGACTAAAGTTAACAAAACAAGGCCCATAAACCTAGATGAACTTTGTGCTAAAATAAGACGAGTCTGTCGTGAAATCACCGTTTCAAAACTGAAAAAAATAGCCAATCGTTATCAAAAAAAAACTGAGAAATGTATCCAAATTCACGGAAATTAGGAAAGGCTACTTTTGACAATAAATTATAATTCCGATTTATTTGTAATGGGTAATTGAATCAAACTGAAAAGGAAAACATTCTAAATTAAATTTTGAATAGGAATATTTTTCGGTAAATTCAAAAATCCACGATAAAAATGAAGTCATTTTTTGTAATATCTAACAGAAAACAACTACTTCCCTGGCTAAAGCTACGCTGGACATTATTAAACTATATCATACCTTTTACACCTACAGTTAATACGCAACCCCCTATAGATTATTCCATAAACCTTCACAAATCAAGTTGCACTGATACTAATATATGTACCTGCCCAGAAATAGATCAAGTATCATCTATAAAATACCTAGGAGTGACTCTGGATCAGCACATTCGCTGGACCGAGCACATCTCAAATGTCAATAAACGACTGAGAGCATTACTGCACAGATTTTACACATTGAGAGATATCCTATCACGCAATAACTTACTAATGCTTTATACTTCCCTAGTAGAATCCATTCTAAGATACAGTATAATAGTATGGGGTGGAGCTGTCGTAAACAACTTACGTCCTCTACATGTCATACAAAATTCCATAATATAAATCATATTCAGGAAAAAGAAACAAAATTACTAAATGAAGAAACAAAAATCCTTCCAATCAGCCTTTTGTATGCTCATCAATGTATAATTCGAGTGTACACAACTAAAAACTCACTTCAAAGTAGATCTGTCCAACCAACTAGACAAATTAGGAATGAAGAATTAGCAATACATATATTTGAAAAAGCTATAACCCAGAGAACGTTTCTATTTTTCGGTCCAAAATTTTACAATTCAATAGGTACCAGTACATTAAAAAAAAATTGACAAACTAAGTACGTTCAAAACTGAAATAAAAAACCATATCCTGAGAAACAAGGAAACATTCTATAAAATACAACAATAGTTATTACAAAAAAAAGCTCATCCCACCTTTTTGCTGCTATCCCTGCCCTGTACCAATCGTCGAATATAATCACAATTTTGGTTGAAATTAATGTGCACATATAAAATACACATGTGTGTGAAGTCATGCTTTACACTAGTGACAGTTACCTTTTCTACTTTTTTCTAAATTTTTGCCCGCCTAAATTTTCAGCATAGTTTATGTACAGTACTAATAGTTTTTAGAGGAGCCTTGGATACAACACACACACAGGCAATTATGCCTAGGTATGTTGTACTCAGAGAGCAAATCTAATCCTATATTTGTAGAAAAACTGTAATATTTTTGTACATGCAATACTTTGAATATATTGATTGATTATTGATTTATTGATATCTGATAGATATTGAGAAAGGACTGTAACTCAAAAGAAATAATCTAAAAGTGAAAATTTGCAGTTTTATTCAGATAGTTATTTGATTTTCTATTTCTATCAGAAAACAACTACTTCCCCGGCTAAAGCCACGCTGGACATTATTAAACTATATCTGATAGATATTGAGAAAGGACCCTAACTCAAAAGAAATAATATGAAAGTGAAAATTTGAAGCTTTAGCCGAGGAAGTTAGTTGTTTTCTGTAATATTTTACAAAAAACAACTAAATCTTCGAATAAAGCCACCCTGGACATTGGACTACATCTGATAGATATTGAGAAAGGACCCTAACTCGAAAGAAAAAATATGAAAGTGAATTTGAAGCTTTAGCCGAGGAAGTAGTTGTTTTCTGTAATATTTTACAAAAAATAACTTAATTTTTGAATTACCAGAAAAAATTTTCTATTCAATATTCAAGTGAGAAAGTTTCTCTTTTCAACATGAATACCCCACAAGAGATTATCTTGAACGATGGAAGATAGTGACTAAAGTTTATCTTTCAGTCGCAGATGATTCCTCATCTGATTTATGAACATCCTGTTCATATTTTCGAACAAATCAATATATCAAATCATTGTTACTTCAAACAATGGTGCATTTTAATTACCAATAGTCAATTTTCTTTCAAAATGTATTTTTTGGCGAAACGACACTCCTGTTCAATGATTTTTCGACATTTTTATAGCATCCCATGCGAAATATTGAAAAAACTAAAAATGCCACTTTTGTAATAAAATTTGTTATTGGGGTTCAAGATCACTAACTTTTTCTAATGATTTGTGGGGGTCGCCTTTGTCCGAGTTCGTTGCTTGAGCTCAAGTTAGTTATTTCGAAATGTTCGTTTAACTACAATTGTGTCAAAGCTCACATCTGGATTTCAAAAAATTACGATGATATCGGGGTGTCTTCATCGCAAATGAGATAGACTGTATGTACCAGAAGTAATGAACTCATCGATGATATATGCAGTACATACATACAGTTTGCAAAAAGGCAAGAGAAGATCCCTTAAAAAATACATTGCTTGTGAAATATGCCACAATCTTTGTGGTATGAAGGTAGATGAACAATACTGATTATCGATGAAATCACCTTGAAAAGTGTTCATAGCTATTTTTAATTGAATTAATTTTAATCAATTTTCTTTCATCACCTTCACTCTTTTGATAACCGAATGAGTTTCACCTCAACTGATAGTTTTTAACACACAGAATATGCCTAGGTAGGCTTGCCTACTTATTTCTATGCATGGCAACCTGGCAAGCAAATGTGAACAGGTAAGTCAATATAGGTAACTACACCTATATGTTAACCAATCGAAATTGATATCATAGGTAAGATAATTTAATTACAAAACCAATCGTATAGGCTTGCTTGCAAAAAATCGTACATAAAATATTATTGCCAAGCTATGAAGTTTCAGAATTTTAGCTATTTGATAGGTGCGAGAGAGAAAGTAGAGCGTCCGAGGTCCGTGTGATAGAACAGGACACAACATAGCAGCTGCACGCTACCTGACCGTTGAATGTATCCGAGTGCGCATGCTCGTGTACATGTGAGTGACAGGGACAGCATTTATTTACACTCGACAGTAATTTTGAACTCTTTTAAATGCTTTGTAATAAACGCTCTCAACAACATAAATGTATTAAATTTTATTTTTTATATTGATGATTATGTTAATTTATTATACTAAAATTTCAAAAGTTACACTCATTCTTTCCCGCTTTACGGCATTCATTTGATTTTAAATGAATAAATTATTCTTTATTTAATTTTAAATGAAAAATATGGATTTTTTTATTATTTTTACATTTTATAATTTAGCTTTGAAATGAAAAAAAATTGTTGAATTTTAATTTTGAAACGTAGTTCCTTATCGCGCGTTGCGAAAGAGGGCTAGACGGAATAAATTAAGACCAAAAGTTGTAACGAGACTTTCGCTATGGTTATAAGCCGTGATGCGTGCGCGTGTTTCTCTGTCTGTCTCTCTCTCTCATAGAAAGCAAGCCAGTTATTTTCGTTTCGTTTTTCTATTTCACATTGAACAGTGTGGTGTCGCGACGATTATTTTTGTTGAGTGTATACAGGTTTTTTGTACATAATAAATAATAAAAAATAATAACAATAATGAATCCTGACAGTGTTTCTGCACAAGTTCCGGATATTGCTGATGGAGTTAGGTAAGTAGAGATTTTATACAGACAATAATAAATGCTTATGTATTTTTAGCAAGTACGCATTATAACCTCTCTTTACCATTGTGCTAACCAAGTCATGCGCGTTATAATCTCTCCATTATTGTGTGTTTAGCAAGTGTACGCGTCATGACTTTAATAAATTTAAAAGCAAATTATAGTTTAATATTACAATATCAATGCGTATGTATTTAGCAAGCCGTGCGTGTTCTAACCTATACGCTGTTGTGTTTACGAAGTCGAGAGAGTATATATATATATATATATATATATATATATATATATATATATATATATATATATATATATATATATATATATATATATATATATAAAATATTATTATAACTTGAAAAAAAAAAATTTTATTACAATTCCTTCCTAATTAATCGAAAGGAACTTTTCCATCCGGGTGTCCCTTGACACACACCTCTCAAGTTTTTATTTTTTTATTAATTAATATATTGAATCATTTATTTTTGATTATTTCATAGCTAGTATATATAGGGTGAAATAATATAAGAATTTTGATCGGAATTAGAGTTATAATAAATTAGAGTTCAAAATTACTGTCGAGTGTAAATAAATGCTGTCACTGTCACTCACATGTACACGAGCATGCGCACTCGGATACATTCAACGGTCAGGTAGCGTGCAGCTGCTATGTTGTGTCCTGTTCTATCACACGGACCTCGGATGCTCTACTTTCTCTCTCGCACCTATCAATTAGCTAAAATTCTAAGACTTTATAGCTTGGCAATAATATTTTATGTACGATTTTTTGCAGGCAAGCCTATACGATTGGTTTTGGGATTGAATTATCTTACATATGATATCAATTTCGATTGGTTAACAGATCGGTGTAGTTACCTATATTGACTTACCTGTTCATATTTGCTTGCCAGGTAGCCATGCACAGAAATAAGTAGGCAAGCCTACCTAGGCATATTCTGAGTGTTTAATAATTTCAGTTGAGATGAAACTCATTCGGTTATCAAAAGAGTGAAGAGTGAAAATTGAGTAAAATTAATTCAATTAAAAATAGCTATGAACACTTTTCGATAGGCAAGTTATCATAGGTATATTTGTTTATAAATTATATTTGATAAAAAATATGTCTCATCGAGTTATCAGATCGATGAAGGTCGATCTCCCACCGGCTCTTAGACTAATACAAAATCACTTGAACTCACACTTTTTTGTAATGATCCATCCTACTATAACATAATAAAATTTCAGCCAATTCGACCAAGAGCCAATTCCGAATATGTTTTCGTGCGGGGTTCTTTAATTTCATAGTTTGAATGACCCATGACCCATAGTCGTAAATCTGGCACACAACGTGACACTCGACAGTACGCTGTCTCTCCACGGCTGTTTAGCCGTTGGCCAATAATTTTCGAAAGTTTAAAAAAGTTGAATTATACCAAAGTTAGGAAAATTTCATTGATTTCAACTAACATTATGAATGTGATTCTTTGAACCAGGAACATACATCAAAATTATATCATATACATTTCAGATAAACACTGAAGATGGCCGTAGGCCGAAAGGGCTTTACTTAAATATACAAAATTTTACACGAAATATAGAACTTTTTGATTATTATATTTCTTTATACCTCGATCGAAAATACGAATTTTCTCCATCTCCATCGATACATGTGAGGAAATTTTGCCCTTGTAGTGTAATATACTATTTTTGACAATTACCGTGATAACCACGTCCCCGTTCAGATGTCCTCCGATTGATTGATATTCCCATTTATTAATTGATCCTACTTATGTTTGCTCAGGTAATAACCGTATAGCAGCCGAGGCGGCCAAGCGAGAAGCACAGAACAGGGGATTTCAATCAGCAATCGGATCAACAGAAATAGAAGGCGACGTGAAGGAAATAGCAAGAATTTATGCGCAATTGACACGCAACGTAGCTTCCGTAATTAGCGATTGTAGGAACAAGGACAATTTGAGAGTTTTTCTGGAAACCTTCGCCAAGGATTTGCGTGTTGAACGAGCTTTTATGGGGGAAGTTCTCGGTATGGATTACTCGAAAAAGATTTGTTTCATCTTCGCAGGTAAGAGTTCGATGATAATTAATAGTTTTTTTACGTAAATGGACTACATGGATGAATCAATTCCAAGAAATATTTTGGATAACGTTATCGAATGATATGACCCTTATACATCTGCTATAATTAATAAGGCTATGATATCACGAGATCTGAAATGATATTATATGATACAGGGTGTTTCAAAAGTACTTTGGCAAACTTCAGGAGGTGATTTCTCACAATATTCTAATATGAATTGTCTAAATGAATAAATGTCCGGAAACGCTCCGTTTCCAAGATAGAGGGTGTTAAAGTTTTATTTTTATTTTGGTTTTTTGCAAATAACTTTCGAAATACTGACCTTAATTAAACGAAAATCAGTATTGAGAGGTTTTTTGAGGTGTCGAATTCGAACCTGATGTTATTATTGCTCTTAACCGTAGGGCTTAGGAAATGAATTTGACGTTTAAGTAAGTAGTTTTGGTTTTTTGCAGGAAGCGCCAACTATTCTATTTATTTTTACTCGTTTGAAATAGTTATTTTTGTATCAAGGGTGCACAATCTGTATTTGTTTTAATAAAATTTCCAAGAAATATCAACATTTTATTTCAAAGAATTTTGAATATGTAGAATAAAATAAAATAAAGGACACTAAATTGTTTTCAAATAAATTGTTCAAAGTGTCCACTTTCAGTGAAGATACAGGCATTCAGTCTTCCAGTCATTGAATCTCGTACCCGCTCAAAAATTATTGGTGTGTTTATTATTGTTTCACAGGCGTCTACTATTCGGTTTCTTAGATCTTCCTCGTTCGCTACTGGAGTTTTATAAACTAGTGACTTCAAATGTCGCCAAAAAAAAAAATCTAGCGGGTTTAGATCTGGGGACCTTGGTGTCCACGCCTGGTTAGGTTTTTCTACACCCCTACCGATCCATCGATTTGGATAGACAGTGTAAGGGAATTCCCTGGCTACAACGCTAAAATGGGCCGGAGCCCCATCGTGCATGAACCACGTTCGGATACGAATTTCTAATGCTACATTCTGAAATAGTACCGGCAATTCATTTTATAAAAAGTCTCTGTAAGTTGCGCCATTGAGTCGGACCGGAAGAAAGAAAGGACCTAGGGAGTAATTATCAAGTACTGCCGCCCATACATTTACAGAAAATTGATACTGATAATGTCTTTCACTAACTGCGTGCGGATTTTCCAGAGCCCACGATTGTTATGAAAGTTTGTGATAGCATTTCGAGAAAAGTTTGCCTCGTCCATATCTTAAAAATTGAGGATTTTCAGCCAATTTTCTCAAAAACCACTGACACATAGTAATGCGTTGGGGAAAGTCTCGTGGCAAAAGAGCTTGTACCCTTTGAATATGGTATGGATATAATTGTTGATCGTGGATAATTCTCCACACTGTGGAGTGAGTAGAATTGAGAGCTTCAGCAATTATTCTTGTACTTGTTTCTGGATTATTCCCGAGAGCGTTCAAAACAGCTTCTTCCAATTCCAGGGTTCGGACTGCTCGTGGTCTTCCAATAATATCAGCTGCCCTCTGAAAGCTACCTGTTCCTGCCAAACGACGGTGGAGACTGGTAAATGTTGGAACTGAAGGCAGTACTCGAGTAGGAAATCGCTCCTGGTGAATACGACTTGCTTCACGCGCATTGCCATCCGCAAGGTCATAAACGAAATGCATATCGGCTAAATGAGCATTTTTGTTTATCCATTTTTTCAAAATTAGTGTTTTAAACTTACATAAACTTCAACAAAACAACAAAACGTTGGCTGTCACATAATATGTAATTACCAAAAATACTTACTCAAACGTTAGATTCATTTCCTAAGCATTCTTGTGAAAAATGCAAAATAATGGTAATAACTTCAACACGCATCAATGATCAAATAATCGACTTGAAATTTTCAAGTCCAAATATCTAGAAAACGGTTGCTCATAGCGACTTGTATGTAAAAAGGGTAGCTTTCATAGGTAGATATGATAGAACTAATTTTTTCACTGAAAAATGTGCTAGAAGTACGCTCAAAATGTTATGAATCTTCAAAAAAGAAAAAGACGTGTAGGTGGGGCCCCCTACATGTAAGAGCAATAATAACATGTTCGAATTCGACACCTCAAAAAACCTCTGAATACCAATATTCGTTTAATTGAGGTCAGTATTTCGAAAGTTATTTGAAAAACGAAATTAAAAATACAACTTTAACTTCCTGTATCTTGGAAACAAAGCGTTTCCGGACCTATATTTATTTGGACAATGAATATTAGAATATTGTGAGGAATCACCTTCTGAAGTTTGTCAAAGTACTTTTGAATCACCCTATATATATATATATATATATATATATATATATATATATATATATATATATATATATATATATATATATATATATATATATATATATATATATATATATATATATATATATATATATATATATATAAATATGAATTTGAAATAAACTTAGTAGAAAGGATATTCCTTGAGGTTGCAGTCAAATTTAATGGCCAGTGAAAGAAGAAAAACTCTTTCTTATTTTGT